>VXAL01012085.1:137302-181904 GCA_013399475.1 Chauna torquata
AGAGGAAAATCGAAAGGTCAAACATGACCAGAAAAAAAAAAGATCCTCTTCAATTTTTTCAAAGGGGGATCCCCTACTATTAAGCACTGTGTAGAGCAAAGGTTGGGAGCTCTAGTCAATCCTATTGCATATAAAACGACTGGAATCATTTTTTCAGGACCACGTAAGTATTTAGCATATTAATAACCCATTCAAGGCATTTATAGTACTCACACAAGGAAGAAGAATATGTAATATAAAAAAACATTAATAGCAAAATTACACCTGGTACACTGTAAGGTATATACGTAGGAGATTAGTGATATTCTCAGATTTTGTATAGTATTTCTATATATCATCAGTACTTGCTAGTTCTAGCTAATTCTAAGACAATTTTATTTCCTTTTAATTCTGCATTCTGTAGAGATAACGTCACAGAACAAATCATCAAATCCCAAGCCCCATGTTTTCCTATGCTTAAAGTTAATAAACACATACATGCGTATTGTGCACAACTTCAAACTGAACTAAAACGAACTGATCATAGAAGGTAATGAAAAAGGAGAAAAACAGCATGTTGAGAAAAAAAAATAAATCATGACTTTAAAGACATCTTAATATTTAGTGGGAGATGGAGGGAGGGGAGAAAAGGGAAGATGAAGAGAACTGAGTGACAGTTTTAGAGGTTTTGTTTGTTTGTTTTTGTTGTTGTTGTTTTTGTTTGTTTGTTTTGTTTGTTTGTTTGTTTACAGACTCCATTATATGGAGCAGCCTGAAATAAATAGGCTGAAATCAACATAGTCATTCAACAAGAAAGATATTCACGTTCAGAGTGCTCTCTTGATATCTGTGCTTAGAGCCAAAGTTTTTTTTNAAGTTTTTTTTTTTTTTAATCCAATGGGTTTTGCAATTTCAAATCAGAAATCTGCAGCTTGGTTACAAATCTGTCAGATGTAAATTATGGGACTAAGTAACAGAGCTCCCTCTAATGGCGCTTCTATAGTTATACTAATTTGTAGTATATTGTGAGTTGTTCTTCGTACTTGTGGCTAATAAAATTGCATCAGGCTCAGGACTGCCTTTGTTGTACATATTTGTGTTTATTCGTTCCCATCCCGTACTACAGCTTTTCTCTCTGAGAAAAGAGCAGTTTATTTCAATAGGGTCTGAATATCAAAGGGAGCTTGCACAGAAGAGGATCATTATTATGTATTAAGCAACCCAAAAAGGGAGCAAAAGCACTAGCATCTAGGTAGTATTTCATAAAATCTTTTTTTCCAGTTCGTGAGTACTGGTTACTTTCTCAACAACAAAAACAACAACAAAAAGAAACACAACCATACATTAAGAAGGATAGTAATACTTTCCCTGCATTCCTGGATTTTCTTTATTGCTTTCTCATCCTGGCATCCCATCATGGGAGAGACTGCTGCTACCTTTGGGGTACAGCCAGGCTTAAAACTGTTGAGGTGGCTTGAAGACGATAGAGAATTCAAAGAGAAAAAAAAAGTGAGGAAAGAAGTGCAAGCACTTGACAAACCTAACGTAAGATAATGTGAAAACTTGCTGATGCAGAACATTTGTTTGTGCACTTGCTTTTCATCTAGAATCTGGTCAAAGCCAGGCTTATTTCATATAATTCTCCCAGCTCCACCCCATTAGTTGCAAGTTCAAATGAAACAAGACCCAAAGGCAAACCACTCCTAATTTTGATCCAGAAAAACAAAAACTACAATCAAGGTTCTGTTTGTTTGTTTGACCCCCAAACCACTCTGATTTTGCCCCACAGTGCTCTGAATATTTCCAGTTTGACCACAAGTAGAAATAAACTGCATTGCCTCATCTTTCCCTTCATTTGTGCACATCACAGAGCTGAGTAAATCAGCAAAATTACTGCTGCTCAGTGAAGGAATAAGGATGGTATGGGAGAGATATTGCCAATATGAAATGAGGTATTGACATGTCTGTGTAAAGAAGTCAGCACCATTAATCTCCTCTTTAATGTAGGTATGAAACTCATGCACACATTTTAAACAAAAGATAGAATTGGACAGCAGCTTTAGTATATCATGTTGAAAGAAGAATAAAGCAAGGACAATCTTTCCAGAAAAAAATTAAAAGAGAGGGAGAAGCGAACAGAAGCTACTGGAAAGAAACCCAGCTTTGCAAACTGTAACTGTGCACAGCTATGTTTATTATAAAAAAATATGAGTGTACACCATACTGGTTTAAGAAATAAAAGCAACAGAAGTAGTGAGAGAAATAAAACACACCCTTGGCTAAGTATCTCGGTCTGTCTCCCCAGGGAGAGAAAGCATTTTTGGTGGTCAGGCAAAAAGGAAAGCAGGGATTCATTATTATTACTGTTGCAGAGCTATATTTTACATACAAAAGGCAAGAATATGGAGAGGGCACTTATTTTAACTTTCCCATGTACTTAATTGCTAGCACAACTTTAAATAACTCATTCTCTTTCTGCTTGGCACATGCCTATGAAAGGGCTGGCCAGTAATCAGGTCTTTTTTAAGTGGTTTTTGTTTTTTGTCTGTTTGTTGTTTGTGTGGGTTTTTTTCATTTGTTTGTTTGTTCTGTTTTGTTTTGTTTTAAGTTGGTAGTGCTAAAAATCCATCTCCTCAGAAAACCGTCTCACAAGCTCAAAAACCTGGAAATCAACAGTTAACAGCACTCAGCAGCTGGAGCACCGCAGGTGGACAGGTTGCAAGTCCCTTTTAGGTCACAGTAGTGGGTGGCAGTAGCAGTGGCTTATTTGATCCTGAACTACCATCTTATTTTAGTTTGAAAAAATGCCTATTTGTGGTTTTAAAATTATGGAATGAACTTAATTAAACTGTAAAACATTAAACAACAGTAGGAAAGATGATATCCTTGTGGGAAAAAAGAATAAATCAAGTGCCCTAGTGACTTGGAGAAAATAAGCATAAACTGATTGTAAAAATAAATCAGCAGTTTCCAGTCCCACCCACTGCCTTTTAGTGGAGACAGCAAGGTGAGTCTGCCTTTTTAGAGAAAAAAATTCTTCAAGAAAAAGAGAAATCTGATATACAGATACAAGTTCTGGAAAAAGACACATCACCTCCTTTCTCTCCACAACCCCCCCACACACACACTTTTTTTTTTTAAATCATTTTTGATGTCACTGTCATGCTAAAAGCTGCACACTCCAAAGAGTTTACCATGTTTCTTCAGCTTTAGAAAACATTTAAACTGTGGAATATTGCAACATTACCATTCTAATTTATCAAGAGTTTGGAATGTATGTGTGAGTGGGAAGGCAGAAAGAGGCTTTTCTGACATGTAGCATCACGTGAGTGGAGAACTTTCTATAAAGTACAAGCAAAAAAAAAAAAAGGAAAGANACTGTCATGAATTCTAAAGATTTCCTGCATGGAAATTGAAAGGAAAAAAAAAAAATCAGATGAAGCCTTTTATATGGGACAGCTGTCACAAAAATATTGCACAATGACTGGCACAGAAAACTAACCCTCAGCGTTTGTTTTTTTTTTTTTTTTGAATGCATAATCAATGCATCAGAAAGGCTAAACTGGAAAAAGATTTAACTTTCAAACAAGCAAAAGCCTGAAAGCCTGATTCTTCTCTCACTCTGCATTGCAAAACTACTGAATACAATGTGATACTGAGATTGATTCACTGAGGTAATTAACTGGGTGCCCAACTTCAAATCACAGTGGGTCGGTGAAATTCTGTGAGTCAGGGCTGCAGCAAAAATCAGGAACAACCTTAATGCCTTCTGTGTAAGAAACTGTCAGTAAGAAATGAAAGTCCGTGGTCTTTAGAGGACTCTTGGATCTGAGTAAATCACCAAGATTGACCAGGAATGTGAGGACAAAGACTGTCAAAGAGATAGGCTGGGACTATGTAACACCTTACAAACAAGGACAGCAATTTCAAAACCAGTATGGTATTTGACTGGCAGCCAATACATTTTCAAAATAAATCAAATGTGCTCCTGTCGTCTCCTTTTCATAAGAAACCTGGCAGCCACATTCTGTGCTAGTTGGAGTTTATGTAAAGTCCCCGGTTCCCTTAACATAGAGAAAACCCAGCCTACGCTACAAGTATTTTCACTGTTCCTCTGAACCAGACGTGCATCCTCAAACAGCACTCTGCTTTCCTGTGACTTTTCATCATATTGCATTCATGAAGGGGCTTTAAAAGCTTAGATTGCACTGATGAAGAAAATAAAAAATAATAATTTAATTTTACTTTCAGTGTGTGATCTCAGGAATGTCATAAATAGATTATTCATTCTGTATGTCTATTTGAATGCTGAAACAGATTTGATCATTTTCAGAAACAAAATTAACCGATCTTATTAAAATTCTGAATGAATTTTTTTTGAGATTAATTTGACATTAATACATTAATTTTTGTGTGTGTCTGGGGGGGAGGGTAGTATCCTTTTCCAGGCCCAATGTATTAAGATTTACTGTTACAGAAAAAAATATTTCAGCTTCTGTTGACTTCTGAGTGATAACTGATTATTTTGCAAAGATTAAGCGGAGCAGAAACTGGCATCAAGGGGGAGCGGGGGGCTGGAAATCATTGTAGTGCTAATCACTGAAACAGAGGGAAATGATAAATGTTTGCAGGTCTGGTGCAATAAACCTACCTTTGGAAAACAGTGAGACAAACAGGCAGAAATAGAAAACGAAGAGCCTCACCACAATGATATACAGCAACTAGTAGCAACCAAATCCATCAGTGGGTGAAAATAGTTACATTGCTTTATACCAGCTAACAAAAACAATTTAGAGCAGGTCAATTAGACTTTTTCTTTAATCCATTTATATACAAAAGGCCAAATTCTTAATACTGGACTCTTGAAAGTAATTCAGAGAATATTCCATTAGAAGAAGCCTGACTGATACTGCAGCAGAATTTTAGGAAAGAAAAAAAATGCAACAGATGTAGGGTGTTGTCACACGTCTTCAGAAAGGTGCTGAATATAACATCAGATATCTCACATGAAAAAGGAGTTTAGATGAGCAAGGATGTGAGAAATGAAAACTGACCACAGGGATGGAAGAATAAGTGTAGTTACAAACAGTTCACTGGGTTGCAAGGAGGCAAACAGCGAGTGACTGCTGGATAAACACTAGAACCAATTTTATTTAATATCTTTATTAATAATGCCTAAGAGGAAGCACACAGCATATTAACTAAATATGCACAGCACATTAATTAATAAGTGCTACAAACATCAGGACTAACCTAGAGACATTTAAAACCTCAGAGAGGGAAAAAACAAAGTACCACCCAGACAAATATAAGTTAACATCCTGGGGAAAGAGGCAGTTAAGTTCTGCCCTGAAATTGGAGGTCTAGTGGCCCTTGCAATAGATGCTGAAAGCAAATTAACTCTGTGACACTTGCTTCATATAATACTACACAGGGCAAAGCCATCCAAAATATTTAGTGTGCCTCCTTTTAAAGGGAGAAAGTATTGAAGCTTCACTCAGGCAATGCTAGCTCTTCAGAATAATGCTTCAAGGGAAGAATGCCATATTTGGCTAGGATTTATCTAGATAACTAGATGAATTATTATGCTTTTTCCTCTCTAATCCCTATAGCTTACATCTTCCCCCCCTCTTTTAACCAGAAGAATCCTCCCCACAGTTCCAAATATGAATTCTAATTAAAAAGGAGGGTACAACACAGTCTGATTGCTATGTTTTACAAGTTATTTGTCTAAATTGTGGCCTCTGTATGAATAATTGCTCTTTATCATTCAGTTTGCTCTCTGTAAAGATAGCTGAAAACTAATTAGAAATTGTTCTGTTGTTAGCCAATGCTGTCTTTGATCACTCCTTGCTTTTAAAGTTTGTGCCTGTGCCCGTACTGCATTCCCAAGATGCCTTCATTTACTGTTGCAGATAGAATTAGATCATGTCACAGGAGAGGAGTGCTGAGAGGATGAGTAAAATCAATGCAAACAGGGGAGAAAAAAAAAAAAAAAAGTAGTGACAGCATATCTCATGAGTGCTAAAAAAAAAACCTTCGGTATTTTAGGATTCTTTTAGGACATAAGGGGAATTGGTACAGTCCTTCCAACACGCTTATGATCAAACCCACAATGTGGCAGCCAAATATCCAGTGCTCATTGCTTCAATAGCTCCTTGTTAATTCACTTAACTCAAATATTGAAGTTATGTTTGGGAAGCCCCACTCAAAAGTTACATGGCCAACAGACTCAGAAACATTCCCCTGCTTCCATTAACTCTTTTTATATCTTCCTTTCAAAGCCTCATCACTCATGGAAAATAAGCCACTAGTGCAGGCTCTGATTTTGACAGAAACGCCATGGGAAAGGTGATTCACACATGGAGGACTGTTAGTGTAACACTCTCCAAAGCTCCTGTGGATACTTCTGTATTCAACATCACTGTAAACAAGGAAGCTATCAGGACAGTCTCCACACCATTGGCCATTTCATACCTGATTATGCAGCAAGCTTGCCAGCAACTTTGCTGTATAGGCTTTAAAATATCTTATAAGGCTCAGTGGTCTCATAATCTCCATTATACGAGACCTGGAACATCTCTTTTGGAATTCATCTCTGCTTCTCTCAATGTGAGTCTAATTGTCTTCAACCTAAGTAGAACATATTGATCCCATTCAATTCTATAGTACATTTGCTTCAAAGAGGCTTCACCATTATAGCTTTTATTACAAAGAAGCTTCACTATAAAGGGCAGCCCTGCTGCCTGCCCAGCATTTATCAATATCTATCTTCAGGGAAAATGAGCTCATTAGCGATGTGCTATGCAGAAACTCTGGAAACAATGAAACTGTTTAAAAAATGACAACCCGCCTACCTTAGAAAGCAACACATCTATAGCAGCAATGAACAAATTTGACATCATGGCAATGTCCCTGCCCATGCCTCGTGAGTAAAGGAGGTCTGCACCGCATTTGAAGTTTATTCTAGAAAGTAAATAGCAGGTGCTTCTCTTGCATTCATCTTGCACAATTAGCAACGTGGCTAGAAATTGCTCTGCCGGGAAAAGCTTTACATTTTATGTTCCACATCTTCTTGGGAATTGTTGGCACCTCTGTCCAAATCTTATCAGCAGGCTTTACCAGCTATCTCCTTTGTCACTCCAATTAACATAGAGAGAAAAGAGCATTTTATCTTCGTCTTCTTCAGGGTCTGAACAAGGTGAGAGGAGTGGCAGATAATACTGGACGTGTTACAGGAATTTTTAGACCCTGCAGTTGCACACACCATGCCTTTCAGTCAAGTTTTGAGTTCCTGGTGCTCTCCAGCCTCTGAGGTCTTTTCCAACACAGAGCCAGGAGGATGGTAAGCAGGGATGTGTATTTCAGACAGTGTGAGCAACCCCTCTAATTTTTTTTTTGACAGAAACATGCTTAGCTTCTTAAAAAGTCAAGATCCAAGCTTTTACCATTAGAGTGCTTGTACTGGATTGGATCAGAGATTCACCCAGCTCTGTATTCTGCCTGTGACAGCAGCCCTTAGCACTCAAGGAGAGACGGACAGTAAGAGTCATCAGGAGATACATTTATAGATGCATGCAGTGGCACTCACTCCAACATCTGCCCTCCTAGCTTCCAGTCATCAGGTGACATAGGGACATCCAAGGCTGCACCTGGACCGTAGATTTTAACAGCCCTTGAAGAACTCAGTCTCCATTGAAGTGTCTAATTTGTTTTTTAACCTATCATGCTTTCAAAAACACAGACCCATGCTTCACTTCTTCCTCTCGATCAGCTCACTGGGGGAGGGAGACAGACATGCAGCTGCTGCTCGCTCGCCACTTTGCTGTGCCTCTCTTGGAAACGTCTTATGATTGCTGAGGTGACACTTGAGAAAGGGGTAAGTAGGACTTCTGTTTTCATCCTGTTTAAAAACAAACTTCCAACACCACCCAAGCAGTCCGACAGCCTGTACTGGGAATTGTGTCCACTCTTGCAAGCCCTGTGTGGGAGATTGGCGTGTTAGATGTGTAACAAGCAGTGCTGCAGAGCAGGGTTTGGTACATGAAAGACGAGACTCCTCACAGACTGTCTCTGCTATTGAAAATAAAGCGGAGTCTTTTTCTAAGAGATTAGAAGGTGCTGAAAACAAGTTTGCTGGTCTGCAAATTAGCTGTGCTGGATATGTTGGCATGTTTAATATGTTGCTCAAGGAAAATAAAGTGCTACAATACAAGATAGACAAAGTAGATAACGAGGCCAGAAACGGGAATTCTAAGAATAGTTCTGCACATCTGAGAAAACTGAAGCAGGGAAGGGGATGTTTGCTCTGCACAGTGGCATGAGGATCTCTAGTACCGGGGGAGGACTGGGTGCTGATGGCTTTGATCTCTGCCAGAGGAGCACCACAAAAAGCAGTATGTTCTGCAGGGGTCTGGGCCCTGGCACAGGGGGCCCTTCAGGCCAGTGGGCAGCTCCCAGAGACTGGGCTCTCTTAAAGGTGGCTCAAGGCTGGCAAATTAACTCCCCCAGCCGCTCACCACTTCTGCTCCCAGGGTAAAATACAGCTTTTTGACCTTGGCTTCTCTAACAGCTGCACATAAATTGCTGCCGTGGCACAGCCTCTTACCCTCAGGACGGGAAGGGAGACGCTGCAGCGGCTGCAATGCTACACGCCTGAATGGGAAGCGCCCACAAAGTGACAAGTGATCCCCATAGCCTCACTTACTTGTGGTGATGCTTTATCCAACCGACTCCCCTTCCTGCTAAACACAGCACCTACTTGTGTGTTTCACACACAAATGTCCTCTTCCACTCGCATCAACTAGTCACCTTAAACTAGCTCAGCTGCACCGGTCCTCTTCCCAAAATGTTTCTCTCTCAGACCAACGTTATATCAACCAGATGATAATAACCCAAAGAAGGCAGAAATTCTCAAAATCTGTTTTCTCTTATACTCAGCTCAATAGCATGTTACCCTTACGTCAGCCTGCCTGTTTTTCCCCAAGCGCAATACCTAGCGAGTGCAGTAATTTCAAATCTGATGGAATTATTCTGACTTGAGGGGAACGCTCTCTATTTATATGTGAGAGTAAGTATGCACAAATTTCAATCCTTTTTTTTTTCTTCCAGTTTTTTGCTTCATCCCCTCTCTACCCTCTGACAGTAAGATCAGGATATAGTTCAGAAAGAATCTTCAGCATCTCCTGCTCCAGAACACCAGTGAAGCAGCTGTTTGAAAGGTCCACATGGTTTCTGAATAGAGGCCAGCTGAAATGCATGTTAAGTCTTTCCAAATCAGGGTGTTGAACTTACCACACGCTACTGTGCAAAGCCTTAGTTCATCAGCTTGTTGGAATAGGGACCGCTCACCTTTTTGCAATGCTAAAAGCATTGGGTTGCTAATCCTGACTTGTTCTAACGTTGCATAAACAAAGACCATTTGGTTTCTGGTGAACAAGAACAGTTTGGATGCATACAGCAGCTGCTCTACGCTTACAGCTCAAATTGAGCTTGTTTGGATACAAGTCGCATTCGAAGAGGTTTGTTCCTGTTACCCTGCGCATTCTCATCCCTTCTGTCACCGAATGCTGCTGCAGCGACAGCAAACAGCTCCCCACACGAAAGCAAAGCTAAAGGTCACGCTGCCTCTTCATTCCTAAAGCACAGCTACATTTGCTAAGAGGGAAATCACAATTGTTGCTAAATCTGGATTACTTAGAGCTTGATGCAGAGGGTAAGAAGTGCGGGCATCATCTTGCATGTACTGATGCCCGTAGGTAGCCTGGCCCTGCAGGCTGAGCTCCACTGCCAGGCACCGCAACTCGCATACACCAGTGCCAGGCTTGGGGACCGCAGAGATGTTCTGTAAAGTTTAGGAATTACTCAGGGGGGAAGGGATATCCAGAACTCAGAAACGTTGACTTTGATGTTGCATGCTTTTCCCCTGTCATTCAAACACATGTTTTTTTGTTTAAGGATGATTAATATATTTTTAATGTTTTTCTGAACTGAAGGGAAGCCTGTGCTATATATTAAAAGAGGCTAGAAAAACACCCCGAAAGCTGAGCTGGCATAAGCGCGTAGCCTGTATGTGATGTTTATTATGATTTTTCCTTAAGATCCTTGTCTCCTCATTTTTCACTGTTTCTTTTTGCATTTGTCACTGCCCTGTTTGAGGCATCTTGTCTTCACTCCTGCATTAGTCCAAGTCCTGAGAAGAATTCAACCTAAAGCGCCCTTTAAGGAAGCTGTAACGAGCACAGAACGGAGCCAGGCTCCGTGCAGAGCTCTGTAGTACTTACACACAGTGAGCTTTCCTGCCACTGCAGTTCAACTTGCCAAAAATCTGCATTTGGTAGTGCAGGTTGGAGGGTGTTTGTCAGGTGCCCGGGCTAGGGTACAGACTGTGCTGTCAAAGCCTGCCTGTGGGATATCCCGAGCTGCTGCTCTGGCGGCAGAAAAGGGAGATTAACTCTGAGCCCAGGCAGATCCAGCATGTCTTACTGGAGGCAGGGAGTCATCCTCTCATGAAGACGTTTTTCAGGGGGTAACCACAGGCGATGGCTGCACATGGCACAAGGAGAAAAATGGCAGGAGGAAAAAAGTTTGCAAACACTCAGATGTGAGGCGTTCCTTGAAGCAGATCCACAGCACTCCTTAAACACTGGAATTGGGCATGCACCAGGTTAACAGGGACAGCTAAATTCTGCACTTGGGCTTACAGGTCAGGTGAAACCATTGCCTGAAAGTCCAGGAAAAGGAATGCTCCAGTCACGTATGGCAGAAGCTGTAACATCTAGCAAAGAGTAGCCCAGGAGGTACTCGGATTCATTCCTTTCTATTCCTATCATTTTCACCTTGTAGATAAGGTATGAAAACCTCATTATATTCCACTTCCTAAGTTTTATGGCTCTGACAATATACTCAGAAAGACTGCCTTTGCTGCTATTAACTACCTGCTGGCACTCTCAGTAAGGTTCACTTAGGAATAATCTATTACCAAAAAGGAAAGGTCTAAGTTTCAAGGACGGATTATTTCAACCACAGCATGCCATTCTGCATGGAGAGGAGAGCAGCACCTTCCCCCTCTCAGCACCTTTCAGAGCCGCTCAGTGGGGGAAGCAGCAGCCCGTGGGCAGGTATATTGAATTTCCAGATGGGAAAGTAATGGCAGAAAACTCAGGCCGCCACAAGATCACATTCTGAACAAGTCCAGAAAAGCAATATTTCACTCTAGTATGAAGAGTTGTATAGAAAGAATATAGATCCTGCACTGTCCCTTTACAGATATCCAGAGGTATCATAAGAATGTTTAAGAAAATGTGTGCCATGTAATATTATTTGCATATATAGTATTCTTCCTATTTGCAGTTATAAAACAGAGATATAGAAATAACTAATATATTTTTGGAAAAAATACAAACATAGGCAGAATAGAAAGCACAAGGCTATTCTAGATTACAGGTAATGATGCATATACCCATTTTTCTTTTCCTTGATTTTAAAAACTTCTCTAGAAACTCAAATGTATGCTTGAATCACAATTTAACAATATTACAGTTTATGTTACCATCCAAGTACCTTTGATGGTTTGCTTTAAAATATTTCTCGAGTTTACTTTTTAAAATGCATTCAAGTATAAATATTTCAGGAAAAAGGAAAAAAATGCTAATGGAATAAGAGGGGGAATAAAATCAAGTAATGCTGACTGACACATGAAAAGTCGGCTTTGTTAATGTTATATTCATTACCTTAGAAAATGTTTTACAGGAAGTGTAGTAAATCCACCACAGATGTGATAAAGATTAAAACCTCTTTTAAAGCAAATCTGTCCATTTAAAATAACCCAAAAGGCATGTGCAACATTTCTCAGCAATTCTCCAAATAAATAGCTGATGAAACAAACTCAGTATTAAACTGAATCTTTTCATAAATTCTACACAAATACAGTCCCGTTAATCAAGATGAAAATCACAAAATCCCCGTTTTCCCCTTCATCTCCAAGAGATATTAAAAAGCACTTAGAAGCTAATTTGAAATGGCAGCCTCTTTGCTGTAGCACTGTGCTACCTACCACAACACCACAGAGAGCCACACAGGAGAATATAAGCACTGCATTGCTGCATTGCCCTTACAGCACTAAGGGATTTATTTAAAAAAAAAAAAANTTTAAAAAAAAGCATCTTTAGATGGACCAGGATTAAATATTTGCATTAGGCATACCTATAAATGCCATTGAACAGCTGGGTCCTATCAACCCAAACATCACAAATGGCTTGCAAGATTCTGATTACTACATGCATATTAAATCAGCATTAACATTTTTTCCTAAAGAATATATACCAGCGCAGTAGAGTTAAATGAGTTTAAAAAATAAAGAATTAAA
Organism: Chauna torquata; assembly: GCA_013399475.1. NCBI lineage: Eukaryota > Metazoa > Chordata > Aves > Anseriformes > Anhimidae > Chauna > Chauna torquata. The sequence goes on from VXAL01012085.1 coordinate 149,649, forward strand.
GCAGCCACTTCATCATGATAACATGTTTAATTCTCCTCCAAAATTGTGTCCTAGTCCTGCAATTTTCATTTAGGGTTTCTACCATTCTCCATAGATTTAATCAATGTTTTAAAGCAGTTGAATTAAAAGATTTTTTTTTTTAAATCAACAATAGATATCCAGAAGAAAAATAACCACTTCTGCTACATAAGAAAATGTTTTGTTATTGCTTTCCAAGATATGGCATAACCTGACCATTTACTGCTCTCACACATGAGGTCTATAAGAGAATGTAAGAAAGCTGAAATGGTACACCTGGAGGGGAAAACAGCCCTGGGACCCAAACCTGCAAACATTTTTTCCCATGATTAACTACTCTGCCATGAGGAATCTCATTTGAATCATTAAGAGTACTCAAAATACCAAAGTCAAATACATACATAAGTATTTACAGGTTTGGACTTTGATATGACCCAGGGAAGCAGTGCAGAAACTCTGTCCCTAATTTTCTTTGTTCTTAGCTGTGCTGATTCCCACCACTACAGGAAGGATTTCTTCAGGAAAAAGAACAGTCATTGGCTGGCAGCCTCCCCTGGGTACACAGAATTGCAATTCAGATTTTTAACTGGAAGAAAAAGTTATCTCTCTCCCAACAAAAGCAGTATAACAAGAACATGTGTGCAGATTGCCTCCCATAAAACAACTATATATACTGTTAAATATTTGCATATCTTCTTATGTTAGCTTGGCAAGAACTAAATTTGCTACTCAAGAGTACTGCTGACATTCCAAGTTCATGCCAAGAAATGTATTTACTACCACACACTGCCATCTTTTATATAACATAACGTGTGTGTGTTTATATACATATACGCACACAGTCAGAAGGAGCTGTGCACCATAAATAATAATAATAAATCAAATGAAAATACTATTTAACCCCCACACACCAAATTCACTAATAAACATAAGCAAGGTATAGATAAAAACTATGCCCAAATTTCATCATGATGTAATGGCTATTTCAGATCAAACTGAGAAAATTAACACGCTAGTGTATTGAGTTTACGTGGTAAAGGTTTGGCAGCAGGGCGGCCACAGGAGTGGCTTCTGTGAGAAGATTCCAGAAGCTGCCCCATGTCAGAGAAGAGCCAGCTCCAGCCGGCTCCAAAAGGGCCCCGCCGCTGGCCAGAGCTGAGCCATGAGCGATGCTGGTTGTGCCTCTGGGAGAGCAGATTTAGGAGAGGGAAAAAACTGCTTCGCAACAGCAGCTGGGAGAGAGAGGAGTGAGGAGCAGCCCTGCAGACACCAAGGTCAGTGCAGAAGGAGGGCAGGAGGTGCTCCAGGCGCCGGAGCAGAAGTTCCCCTGCGGCCCGTGGTGAGGCCCACGGTGGAGCAGGCTGTCCCCCTGCAGCCCATGGGGTACCACACGGAGCAGATCTCCACATGCAGCCCATGGAGGAGCCCACGGTAGAGCAGGTGGGTGTGGCCTGAAGGAGGCTGCAGCCCATGGAGAGCCCCCCAGGAGCAGACTCCGGGCTGGACCTGCAGCCCCTGGAGAGGAGCCCACGCAGGAGCAGGTGATCCAGTGGGAGCTGCCACCCGTGGGGGACCCGTGCTGGAGCAGTTTGCTCCTGAAGGATGGACCCCGTGGTACGGACCCACATTGGAGCAGCTTGAAGAGCTGCAGCCTGTGGGAAGCCCACGCAGGACCCATTCGGGAAGGACGGCATCCCGTGGGAGGGACCCCACGCTGGAGCAAGGGCAGAGCGACCACAAAGGAGCGGCAGAGATGAAGTGATATGGGCTGAGCGCAGCCCCCGTTTCCCTGCACTGCTCAGAGGTAGGAGGTAGAAGAGGGTGGATGGGGGGAAGGGGTTTTTAGTTTGCTTTTAGTTCCTCACTGCTCTAGTCTGCTAGTGATAGCAATAAATTATATTAATCTCCCTATGCTGAGTCTGTTTTGCCTGTGACGGTAGTTAGTGAGCAACCTTCATCTCCTTATCTCAACCCCTGAGCCCTTGTCCATCGCATTTTCTCCCCCTCATCTTTTGAGGAGGGGGAGTGAGAGTGCGGTTGTGGTGGAGTTCCTCTATTCAGCTGGGTAAAACCACCACAGCTAGCCAAACTAACATGAAGTAGGCTAATTTGGCCAAAACACTCAGTCCCTTCCGCAGGATCTGGCTGAGGCTCAGCGCTCCCCAGGATGAGGTGTCCCCGTGCCAGGGCTGCCCCATGCACCCCGAGAGCTGGGGGCTCTCGCCCTGCTGTAACTGCCGCTGTTGCACACTGCTCCCTGTTCCACATGTGAAGGCCTTAGAATTTGACGTAATTTTAACTTAAGCTGGAAAATCACAACCGCTCTTTATCTGCCTTTACAGATACAAGCCAGCTTCATCTTCAGGAAGAAAATGGACAGTACTCAGAAAATTCTCATGATGTTACTGAACTTCACAGATAAAAGAAATACAGGGAGCAAGCTGCAACTCCTATAGCAGGAGCTCAAAAATCAGCATTCCAACACAGGGTTGGAATTATAATTATATGGTTTATAAGAAGCATTCATCTATTCAATAAGGGAAATACTTTGTGGATTTTATTTATTTATTTTAACATCCAGGTAGTTTATCAGCTCCTGAGAGGTATTAGGGTTGTATTTAGTGATGCTCCTCTTGCATAAAGTTGCCCAGGAGCTGGTTTAAGAAGCCACTGGAGAAGCTTTACCCAGCGCTTCAGGGTCCTTGGGCTCTCTGGAGACACCAAAGCATCACTCAAGCCATGCTGATCTTTCCAGCAGGATAAATAGAAGAGGGGAAGGAATGTGTCCCTCCCTGATGCCCCAAGCATCCCCTGAGCACAGCCAGGGCTGGCTGCCAACACTGGGAGAGGAGCAGGAACCCCTACCCAGAACACATCCAGAGGTGACTTCTGACCTGTGCTGTGTCTCCCAGTAGCCACAGGAAGGGATGTGTAAGAGCTGCAGCAAGCAGCTGCAGAGCAATCTTCCTGTGTGAACAAATTCTTCCAAGCCCTTAGTCTAGGATCTGAACGTCAGCACTTGCATCTGTTCCAAGCTTTTAAGTGGATTTGGCTATATTTTAATATATGGAAAAATGTAACTGTGATAGCTGTCTATGAGATGTGCTGTTTATATGAATAAGTTTCAGACAAGGTGCGGTCATTTCGGCAATATAATTAAAAACTACTGCGAAATTCTCGCTTGAAAACTTACGAAGTTGCTGAGTGTGCATGTGACAGACACCAACAGGACAGTGAGAGAGTCACCAAAATCATCTATGAAACTTGAAGAAGAAAAAAAGTCTTCCCCCACCCGGTTTCAAGTTGTTGAATGACATGTGAGTGTGCCCTTAAACAAACAAACAAAGGTATCCTAATTAAATAATGAGCTATTGCCTGCATCAGGAAAAAAAAAGCACATAAACAAATACAAAACAACCAAAAGCTAAACTGAGGAGAGAAAAGCAATTTCAGTAAAGACCAAGAGTTTCTCCAGAGCATAAGCTGCAAGCAGCAAGCCGAGCCCATGGCACCTGTATAGTTCGCACCAGCTGAGGCCATTATTTACTAAAATGGGTTGAATTTAGCTCTTTCCATCTCCTGGAGTGCGTTTCCCCCCCACCCCCCCACCTCTTCCTCCAAGTAGGGGTGGAAAGTAAAGGGGTGGCACATGTCAATATGGTGATGGCATTAGTTTTTGATCTCTTGCTTCAAACGAAAGATGCACACCCAGCTATCAAAATAAAGTGAGCATTGTTTAATGCTACTTGCCTGACTTTCCCTCGCCCTTTACCTTGCCTAGGCGTACAGATCTGAGCCAACAGGATATGAAATGTTACCCAACCAGAACTACCCACAATGCAGATATTTGATCCCCATGTTGCCTCTTCTTGTTTCTGAAGTCCTTTTTATAAACGTTCATTTTACCTTAGTCCTCTTTGTAATATTTTCAAAAGAATAACAAACTCCCATTGACCAGACAGTGTCAGAAAGGAAAAGTCATTTTTTCTAGGACAGCTTTCTCTTTCAAAGAACAGCAGGAAACTATGGGTCCCAAAGCAGGTGACTGATCTGCAGAAATGCTGTGCACACCTGGGAATACCTTCTCTGTTAAGCAAGAATAACTGCAGCTGCTGCAATGGTGTCAACACCATTGCATGCAGCATTCTTGTAAAGGGCATAGCTATAATATTGATGTGATTAGGAGCTTCCACACTGTTATTTTAACATTGTCCAACCAGAAATATGTCAATATATATTATTCATAAGGATTCCAAATTTTTAGATATCTCTAGCTGGGAAAACAAACACTTCCCCCACCCCAAACCCCCTTGGCCCTCCCATTTCCTACTCCTGAAATGCAATAAAAACGCTTGCAAAAGTTTTGGACAGTCTCCTATCTTTTCTCCTGCTTGAGGAGAAAAATAAATGCTCCTCAGATTCCTTATAACAGAGAGAGGTTTAAAATAATTTCTAAAACATTTTATGGCATCTTAAAATATTCTCTTTTATCTTTTATATTTTTCTTACAGTGTCTGTAGATTATGGGCTGAGTTTAAAAAACCCTTGGGTGCTACTTTTGGAGTTGAGAGTATGCATATGGTGCACACATTTCCAACTAAGTGATGACTTCCATGAGACGTAGTACTATATGTGGGTGGGATGCTGGCAAGTAACAGATTTTAATGTACAATTCAAATAAGGGCATGAAAATCCAAGTTTTGCAATAAAAGAAACATGTCGAAATTCAATGGGAGAAATTTAAAGTTATTTATTCTCTGCCTTCAAAAGAGCTGGGATTTTTGGTTGTGTCCTGAGGCTGTACAAAATGGCTACATGGAAAATCTGTCTCCAAGAAAATCTGCCTGGGACGGCAGGCATTAGGCTGTTTTTGTGATGTCATCTAGAGTATTGTTTCACAGAAAATATGGAATTGATTGCATTTTGCTAAGTGAAGTGGAAACAAAAAGATTTCTCATGCTCAGTTATAATCACTTCAAAATTAGGGCTAATACGTCTTTCTGCCCTCAACAGAAACCTCATTAGCTATAACTGACTTCGACAACCCCAAAGGATGCGTACTGATACCAAGACGCCCTGTAAGAAGCAGGCTCTTGATTGTAGCCAGGCAATAGCTTGGCTGCATTAGGACATGGACAGCGTGGTCCTTTCGTGCTGGAGTAGCAACACTATAAAAATTCTTTGCCCAAGGCACTAGCATAATTAGGGATGGCTCTGATCATTAGCACTGGAGAAGCAGTTACATTGTTTCGCAATTTATCCAGTACCAGCAAAATTCTCAGCTCTGTGCAGTACATAGTTCTCATTTGTTTCCTTCCCCAAGGAAAGTATAGATTGACCACACCACAAAATGTACTGTGACAGGGACATTTTGTCCCCAGTATGTTATAACATGCTCTGCTCTTTGTTGCGTAGGCACCATTACTGAATTGTGTTATAACACAATAGAGCCCTACATCAATAAAATATTTTTAGGTCTTTAAATGTGCTGACAGGATGGTACATAACAGATAACCACTAGATCCTTGAAAGTCTAGCGTCAGATCTGTATAGATCCAAGTGATTTACCAACAGAAGTCTTAAAAGAAGAATTTGTTACAAAGTTCCTGAAGAAAGAAAAAGTAGGTGTCTGTTTACTAGAAAAATAGGAAGATGTTCTAGCAAGTGGAGGACATGGGTGGTGACAGCACAAGGCACAGGAACATAAGTGGGAGAAGGATGAAAAGTTTGGAGGATGCGGTATCAGGAAAGAGTAAGAGGTTATGTAAAACTAATGAGACATGCAGAGCCCTAAAACCACACACTGTTACCCACAAACATCACATGTCATTTAAGAAAATCATTTTTTCTCATCAGATATAAGACACAATACAGTAGAAAAATAGTTGGGGTTTTTCTGTTTTTTTTGTGTTTTGTTTGTTTTTTTTAGAAAAAAAGCTTGGCACATCAAAGTCTCCTGTGAAGTCAAAGAAAAGCACCTCCACCCTAAACTGAGGCTTCTACATGATGGAAAAAACCACGTTCCCTTCACTGGCTATTTCTACCAATGGAAGGAAAAAGTAGGTGGAGATGCGCAGAGCTGTCAGCTCTTCCCACTCCATCTAAACAAAGCTGGAATTCAGCCAGGGCGCTATTTTTATGGAAACACCATTGAAACCTGTAACGATCAAGTCCCTTCCTTCAAAAAGATGGCACCTTTTTAAATTCACCCCTACCTTAAGCCCTAATCCACTGCTGGCTCAGAAGGGCTCTACCTGCCCGTAACCCACCCGGGCTTCGGTGCCTCTCCAAACAAATGCAGAGCCCGTGCCCGCGCACTGCCGGCTCCCCAGACCAATGGGAATGACTGCAGACTTGAAAGACACGCTGCTTAAAAGGCGCTCTCATGTTTCAGCTGACCATGTGTTTTCTCTTAGTACCCTGCAAGTTCAAATACCTTCGTATAACAGAAGTCAGATTGAAAAGGCATTGTGCATAAAATAATTCTTATTCGCATTGGTACGAGTCTTTGTGCTTTTTAAAAGCGTATACGAGCGGGCAGTGCACTATTAATGCTACTTGGTGCAGAGATTGCATCTTGTTCAAATTCAGCGATAAAAAAAACAGTTTGTAAAGGTTTTCTTTTAAACCTGATCTGTAGCAGCACAGAAATATTTAACAACATCCACATCACTCATGGGTAACTATCTTTTGAGAAAAACCAGATTTCTCTCTTCGCATGTGACACTGCTAACTCAAGCTCATGTGCCAACCACAGGGTCAAGCTCACAGTAACGACACAGTTTGCAACAGCATCCTGCTAAATCCTAAAGCCAATCCCAGACCATGCATCTGTTTTCTGAAATAAATAATGATAATAATAGCAGTAGTTCTTCATATTGAATGATATGAGTCCACCAGTGGCAAGAAATCCAAACTGTACCAACAAGGTGTTCAGTGAACACTCCCCAGTTCAGACAAAGTGTTTGTTGTCTCTGGTTTTTATTACTTAAAGGTACAGATTTTAGAGTGAATTCAATGCACTTAGAATGCCACTACATGGATACATGCTGAAGCAAAACTTGCACACAGAATGAGTAATCACTATCACAGAATAAGGTGCTTTTGATCATACTCAGAAACTAGGACACTAGCTTAAGAAAGAATTTTGGTTAAATTGCGAGGCTGGTATTTTATTGTAGGTTACTTTCTATTCATTGTCTATGAGCAAACATTTCAGCAGCATTCCTCAAAGCCTTTACATTTGTACTGCAAACTTTGGCACTTGCACATAGACATCATTTAGGACGATGTGATGGACTCTGCACATTTGATCTCACCATCTACTTTCCAAGCTAAGCCAGTTGCTCACTAGTTGGCATGGGAGTTAGGAAGCAGCTGAGAAGTGTCTTGATTGATGGCATTAGGTACTAACACATGGAAAAAATAATCTCTTGGTGGTGACTTTCCAGCCTTGCAGATATATAGACTAAATCTGGACAAATTTAAACCTGAAATCAGATGCAAATTCTTAGCTGGCCCCAGCACAGCCTGCAGCAGCACTGCTGCTTTGCTTTCAGGGCTCAGGAGAGCCTTTTGGTGCTGCGCTGCACAGCCCCATCCTCGCCCCGCAGCCTCCCCCTGCTCTTGGTAACAGAAGAGCAAACCAGGCTGCAGCAGCTGGCAGCCACCAACGCTCTTGTGGAGGGCAACACGGGGATTGCTTGTCCTCTACCAGCAGTTTAGTTTCCTAATTTCCCTTAATCAGCCAGCGTGGAGCACCTCACACTACAACTGTATTATTCTGGATACTTAACTCATTCTTTGGGTTGTGCTGGGCAGACTGCATGTTCTGATGCTCTCTTAGGGACTTCAGGGAACCGGGAGTGCTTGTAAAACACTGGTTAACATACAGACTCCTGTTGCCATGAAAATGTTTATTGCTACAGAAAAATTCCAGGGTTATGAGAATATTTAGGGTAACCATTTCTATGTCAAACTTTTTGTTTGTTTTGTTTTTTTACAACAGCCATTTTCATTTGGTAAAGATGAACCTACTTTGTTAAATAAAATGTTCCCAAGTAGGATTAGAGCTTTGAGCCAGAAACAGTCAGTTATAAGTTTCTTATTAATGTATACCTTTACTACTATGTTGACTCAGCCGTCCATGTGTCTGTTTCCCTTGTACCCTACTCTACACCACCCATCACAGAAACCTGAGACTGGCAGCCTATAAGACGTGTGGTGGCTGGAAGAGCCAGAGGTATAGTCCAGATTTCACATCCTACATTCCTTCAGCCCACTCATCTGCCCTCTTCTTGGGGAAAACGCAGGCTGTGTCCCTGGGAGGGATTTCAAAACAACAGGGGACAGGGACTAGACACTGCCAGACCAGTCAGGGTGAAGATTGCCTTTCCTTAAGAAAAATCTACAAGCCTCATGTTTGGTTTTCATTTGCAGTTTTTCTGAAGCACGTGTTCTGAGTTGCTACGGGTTATGAACACGTGTCATGGAAATGAAATACGCACCTAATCCCAGCATCACTCAGTCAATTGTTTGCTGTTAGCTGCACTATAACTGCATGTGTTTCATGAGAATTAACAGGGTTTGTTTGCATTAATGCGCTCTTGCATCTCCCAGGTGACAGCAGGGGCTGCGCCACAGGGATCTGCGCTCTGCTGCAGCCACTGCCACCAGCTCCCAAGGGGCTGCAGGGACCCTGGCGCTGGAGCACAGGGCTCCAGCCCCCCCACCCCCCACCTCCAGTGCCTCACTCCCCACTGCTGTGGCCGGCTGTACATTGCAGAGAGGGATTACTGGTGGCTCAGAGCGGAGAGGGGGAAGATGACCCTCTGGCCTACTGATTAGATGGACTAGAACTGAACTTGCAATAAAAATAAACACAGCAAGTACACAAATCGGCAACATTTGCGTGACTTTATGAAGACAAAAATCAAATTACTTCAAGATGATCTTCGCAATTACGTTAGCAAGTTCAATAGAGCATCAAAGATGACAGCTGTAGCTTTCTGCGGCAAGGAGCCCGCAGAAGGCAGTGACAGAGCTCCTCTGGGCTTCGGCAGCAGCAGAGCTGAGCCCCTCTTCCCTCTCATTCCTCAGCCGTTACTCACCCGAGTACCATGAAGATATTCATTAACCAGTATCGAGAAAAAAAAGTTAGGGTAGAGATGATAGAACTGCATTGTGTTTGGCGCTGATTAGGTGAGACTTCTACCATTTTCAGTTCACAACTTGCTCCTCTCCAGCTGTTTCACCAGCTTTGCAAACTCCTACATCCAGATAGGAGATGCATCACCTTCTTCATTCCCACCCGCACGCTGACAACGGCACTGCCTGAAGCCTTAGCAGTGGGCCCAGGGTGTTGACAGTAAAACTGAGGACATAATCCTGTGATAAGAGATGGATTTTGCTGGCTGTCTGCATGGCTGTATATTACAAAAAGAAATGATCTTGCTTGCTTTTATAAATTACAACTGTAACAACATTTTGCATTAAATCATTTACCTCCAAACACCAGATTTGCCCCCATTACTAAGAGTAAAGTTTATCAGTTTTCAGGAGCGAGGAGGAGAGTAGGACCCACAGCAATTTATAGATAAACACCAGAACAAATATACAGCTTATACCCTTGAAAGGTCAGTACTACGTTTGCTGTGGACTACACAAGATTTAACCAAATGATACAGGCCACACTACAGGCCAGATTTCTGTAGATCTAAGATGAGTTCCGCATATTCTGCTAGTTTGCTCATTTGCAAACATCTGTAGCAGAACACACTGATCTTTCACTAAAAACAAAACAAAAGAAAAAAACACACAAAAATGGAGTCAGTTCCATTTGTTTTCCATATATGGGAATAACTGTCTCTAAACAAATTTAATTCCAGAGTCCAAGTGGGATTGAAGATGCTTTTCAGATAAGAAGTGGTAAAATAAAATCACAAGAGATCACAGAAAATAATGTTATTCCCTTCCTGCAGCATTCATTTAATTTTATGTTTCACGTTGGGGGCAGTCTGGCCTTCTCAGAAGACCAGAAAGACGGCAGACAAACAGCAGTTGAGCGGTGGTTAGACTGCACTCATGTAACCCAGCGATCATAATTCTAGGGAGAAAATGATTTCCTGTCAGAAATATAGACTGAAACTGCCAAGAAAATATCTCCAAAAGCTACAAACTTATCACCATTCACCCATTAGACTTGTGATGAGGAGAAAAATCAGAACTGCACCACTTAGTAAAGCAACAGAAAAACCATGGATGGAATGTCACACAGAGAGGAAGAAAAGAAGACATAGCCATGAAGTCACCTTGAGTTCCACTAAATGATTTGTTTTGAACTTGCAATTCTAAAAAATGAAAAATAAAAATAAGAAAGTAATCCGAGGAGTAGGTAAAAATACAGTTGCATTTACAGCCTACCCATTGCAACTTTTTTTTCCCAGACAACTGGCAAGATTATGCACTAGCTACGAAGCCTTGTCTTAACAGTCTTGTGGATTTAGTCATGTCTCCATCCTTGGTACCAGAACTATCATGTGCGATGAACAACACGCATATGATCTCAAAGCAAGTTCTTGGCTAACCTTTTGAATCACCTCAGCTGCAGTTTGGTGTTCAAAGTTGGCACCAAGATTACAACATTTTCAACTTAAAATAACCAAGAAAGAAACGTTTGAGAGGTGACTTTCCTTGAGCTTTTTCAAAAGTATTTGCACAACTGTAACAAACTTCTCTCCCTAGTATAGGATGTTCTGCTCCTTTGGCACCAACAGTAGGAAAAGGGAAGAAAGTCTGCACAGTGTTTTCCCAATCATGCTGCTTGTAACCTGTAGCCTTCTTGGCCCATCTTTTTTTTTTTTTTTTTTTCAGTTTCAGTTGCTAAGCCCAAAGGAGATGCATGCTAGAAATGGATGGCTGGATCATACCAACATTATCTCGTGCACCATCAGAGATTTTCAGATGTGAAACCCTTGTCAAGTTTTTTGTTTGTTTGTTTCACACTGATGGCTATAGCAGATAAAACATCATCACTAATGCATTAGCCAACTTATTATTTCAACCTCCCAGAAAAAAAACAGACTGGAAATTCAAATATCAACTGCCACGTGTCACTTTGTGTTATGCCATGAAACCAAAACCCAAAGCAGATTGATTTTTCTTTTCTTCATAGAGCCCCACAACATAAAACTTATCAAGAAATGAGAAACACAGTAGGAGGTGAAGCTAACTGTAAATTCTGACATATCTCCACTAATAATGATTAATGACTAAGGAACAGAAAAGGGAGGCTGCATACACAAATGCCAACCTGAACCGACACTAAGACACAGAGTTATTTTAAATATTTTCGCTTCTAATTACATATTTCTTACTACTGTAAAATACCCAGTATACAAAAACAGATTGGCTCTATTGCTTGTCTCAAAAGCAGCAGGCAGTCAAATAAGCTCTGAAAAGCTAATTCAAATGCCGCAAGTAAAACAGCACTGCTGTTTCTTCCACCAAAAATCCAAATAAAGCTCATTTACTTGTCTTGTGAGTGTAAGACAAGGCTATTACCACTACAGCAGTTACTGTACAGCAATATACAAACACAGAGGCCGAAGTCCCAAACCTACCATCTGTGCTACAGCCTCCAGTTTTTCACTTGCATTTCAGTGGGACCTGAACTCACTTGACCCGCAGGGAGGACTGTGGCCGCACAGGCTCAGCTTGTTCACCATGACAGGAGTGATCTCCACAAGAGCGTACAACTCCAGAGCGCACTAGTAAATAGCATTCAGGATATGCCACTTTGTTCACTACTTTCCTAGGACCAAAATTACTTTTCCTAGGCAGAAAACCTCTTTTTAAGGGGAAAACTTCACAACTAATGCATGGGCCTTCACGTTCTGCATGGCCTGAGATTCACCATTCACGTGCAAAAAACGTAAGTTTCAGTTACTTCCCTATTTCATTGACAAGTGGAAATGAGAAGGTTTGCATGCCAGAGAGCATGTTTGGAGACAGCTAAGCGTGCAGCAGTAAGGGCTGTCAGAGCTCTGGGGGTCCACACAGCAGCAGGTGTCTTATATCAGCAACACAACAGCAGCAGCAGGTTAATGCTTGTGGTATAAGACATACCCGTGCCATCAGCGCGATGCCCCACTGCACACCCCGCTGCACACTGCATTACCTCCACCCTCCCAGCAAAGGACAACGTCTGTGTGGAGGTGGCCAAGGGAGAGCATGGGTCCCAGCCACAAGGGGTTTCAGCAAGGCCACATCTGGCAAAAAAAAAAGCAGGTGACTAGCAGCAGAAAACAAACCCTGTCCCTTAACACCACTGAGCTGTCATCCAAAATGTTTAATAGCATGTTGATATTTGGGGGTATCAAGGTGCCCTCCTTGCTGCCAATTATCATGCAAGACTGCAATAGCATCCTCTGTCACTGGTTCAATGCCACGTAAGACATCTGGAAGCAGGGTGTTGGCAGTATTTGTGCTATGCTCTCAGCGGGAAGTGATTTGCTGGTAGAGATCATGACAGCGCTGCTGGAGATGAAAACACCCCAAAAAAAGTGTCCATGACTGGCAACTTTTATTTTGCAACACATGTCAAACTCTTGTGTGTGATGTGGCACAAGTAGCTATCATATGATGTAAGTGCAACAGCAGATATTTTAACATACAATACAATTGTCTGGGAGAAGTTAATGCAACTCCCCGCTGCGAGACGCATTATGTGACGGCCAAATCCTGACAAGTGCTCTAGTCCACTCAAACCAGTGCTGCAAGCTGAAAGGCTTCCTCAAGGGGAAGGATGCACTGGGCAGAAATTTCCAGAAGAGAACTGCAAGTGGAAATCCTTCAAACACACACAAATATTAACCAAACTGGAAGCAGAATTACTAGCTTGGGTTGGGCCTCCTCAGAGCAATGAAGCAATTCCCTTAGAAATGCCTCTGTATGTTCAGAGCTTGCACTTAGGCAGATTAGCCATGCTGTCATCTTATGCGAATACCAGTCTTTGCTTGGGAAAATGAATTAAGACCACACCAAAATTACTCTAGCAAAGCATTCTCAACGGCACTCGTAACCTCAGGGATGCCATTTTAACAGCAGAAGGAACCAGCAAAATACAGGCTGGTTTACCAGTGCTGTTTTACTGCAGAACAAAACACAGTTTACAGATTTAAAACACAGCAACGAAACATGTTGCTTGGCCCCCTGCATAATGGTGCAGCTCTTCAGGACAAGCAAGTCCTTCTTCGTCCCTTCCAACACAGGCCTTAGGAAAAAATCACATCTGACGCGAGTGAGTCATCTTCTCATTCAGACATGAATTCAGTTTATCCTCGTTTGAAGGATGACCTAACCCCTACCTTCTCCAGACTTTCTCGACAGGGATCCAGGAACAGGGGTGGAGACAGGCTCAGCAACAGAGGTGAAAAGAGGAAGGCAAAACATATACAAATGCACAGAAAAGTGATAATTCTGAAGCTCTCCTCCAGGAAACCGTGCGCCACTGCACGGCAACAAAAATAACCCAGGGGTTCCCTCTCTGCTCTGGCTCCCTGTGAGGAGCCACTTTAAAGCTTTTAGAACATTTGCAGAGTTTGAGAGAAATGGTTTTTGTTTAACTTTAGCTACTTCAGAAATGCCTGGGGCCTGAAGAAACATATTTTTGGATTGCTCTTAAAGAACAGGCTGAACTTTGAAGCTTGGGGAATTTTTTTCAGATCAAATGTTAAATTAATAAACACCAAAATGACAAATCAGTCTGAGTACTGGGGAAAAAATTAATCACTAAAAAATCTTCTTGGATTAATTAATTGTGGCATATTGTTACTTATTCTAATATTTTGATGGTCTTGGAATGTCAAGTCCTGTGAACCACACTGCATAATGTGGTTTTGCCCTAACTAAGCATGTTTGATATTAGTGCTTATTTTGCCCCCTACAAAATAAAAAATGCTCATCAACACCATTGAGTAAGTTTCAGTTTGGGTAACAATGAGATCATGAATAACTAGTTTACTTACGGATCATCTAAGTTTAAGAAATGTGCATAGAAATTTAAAGCATCTGGAATCTAAAGCACTTCTTTGTACACAGCTGCTTTATAGCAGAAGTTTCATCAACGGTGCCGAATCGACTCTGCACTTTCTTGTTAATTGAGGTGCTTGACTGGAGCGTCCCACGTGACTCATTTATTCCTCACTGCATTGCAAGAGATGGCTGGATAAGAAAACCTTGACTCCACGGGAAGTCCTGGGTCAGTCAGCTGCCCAGCAAGCCACACACAGACTATTAACTACAGATACATGGTTGCAGAATTATCTATAAAAATGTACAAACAGGAACTGTATCGTGCCAGTATTGCCACATCCACATTTTTGTACACTTGCCTTTATTTTCCTCACCCCATTTTCAGAAGCAAAAACATGATTCATTCTTAATGGGTGCCCTATTAAGCACTTAAAAAGCAATAATGTAAAACAACCTTCCCCCATAAGTACTGGTAAACAATGAAAAAACCTCACCGCTGTAGCTCCAACATCCTAGTGAAGTACAGAAGGGGAAACTATTCAGCACACTTTCCTGTAGATTTTAGGGATATATTTTTTCAGGAATCTGAGGAGTGTGATGGTTTGGCAGCCCAGAAGGATACCTACCAAGGACCTTTGGAACAAGTTTGACAGACAGACACGAGGGAGAGGGGAAAAAAAAGCACAGATTCCAACATTCCAGTCTATTGTTACTAATGCAAGCCAAGCTAATTGTACCAGGACACCCCTACTGTGGGATGGAGCTGAGATAGGAGAGTTCCTGCTGACTTTATCCCTGTGGAATCTTGTACCAGCATTACCACCCCAAAAACCTCAGCCCCTCAAGAGGGCCAGATCCTGAGCTCGCGCTGATGGACAGGGTGCTTTGATTAACACCACAAGCTCCTGACCCAGAACCATCAGCGCCCTGAGGAGGATTCCAGCAAACATCTGTTACCATTAAAGATCTCTGGTTGAGATCTACACCCAGAGAGAGCCAGGGCTGAGGGATTGCATAGTTCCTCTGAGGCTTAAAGAGCACACAGAATTGAGTGTTAGCAGAGCAATGTTTAAGAAAATCAGCTTCAGAATCAGAAATGAGGAATGCGAAGCTATTGATTTAGTGGTTTCTCTAATGCTTCTCCATTTAATATTTGCAAATTTAATATTTAGACATGCAAGCCTTACAAAAATTATGTTTTGAGAAACAGCTTCTGTACTTCTCATAATAAACAAATTACCAAAAATACATAGTATGTATAACAGGGGTTTACAGCTGGGATCCTATATTACTTCTCAGAGCCACTTATCTAAGATCTAGTATCTATAAAAAGCCTCTCTCTTTGCTATTTACACAGGTGTCCTGGAGCATTATGTACTCATGTAGCAGATCAGCATAGCCTTAGGATCTCAATCTATAATAAAAGTACACCAGGATCATGACAGAGGGAAAGAGCTGGCTATCATTTTACACTGATCTTTTATTCTTTCCAGAAGATCACTTAAGAATGGAGGATGGATGTCTTCGGTTCTTCATGAGAGTTAGATGAAGAGAATACATGCCTTTTCCTAACCTTGCTCACCTAGGCCTTTTAAAGATAAAGTCAAGCCGGCTTCTCACATAAATGCTTAAATTTTGCCACTCTTAGTTACACCAAGTAGTTCCTTTGAACTTGGCAATAGATCATACAGTAAGGTCCACAAGGCAGGGATCTTTCACGGTCTCTACTTTCAAAAGTCAAGCTTTAAGTTACTATGGCTTTACTGTTTTAAAGTATTCAAAATATACACCACCAAGGAGGACAATCAGATATGAGAGATGACAGAGTCTACACAAGTCATAGATGTTTCCACGTATTCTCTAACCACAGAGAGCATCAGAAACTAAGTTACAAATTAAAGCAGATTCTATGATAAAAATGCCCTCCAGAAAAGGCATATATCATCCCCTCAAAAAGAATGTGATGTATTATCCACAGAATCCTCCACAATGACTAATCTGTCATTTCAGCCAGCCAAATCCCAAAGACACTGTTTGAATCTTAACAAGGTAACAACAAAATCCACCAGAATGTAAGAACAAGGCACATACTCAGTTCCTATGACATCTGGCCTCTTTGGAGTTGTTCTGCTTTTAATCTGCTATAATAGAGACCTTACATTTGAGTTAAGATCTTAGAATTTGACATGTTCAAATAGAAATATATATGGCATGCAAATGACATTACAAAGGCAATACTGGTAGATCAGACCTTGTACTTAGTATGAATGAATCATGCCCTCCATTGATGCAATCCTCCCGTCATCCTCTTCCAAACCATCTGTCATGCAGAATCTATACATACTGCATTGTTACAGGAGACAAAATCAGGGTGAAAAAAACTTTCACCTCACATTACCTAGGCTGCGTACAGCATTTCTCACCGCCTTTTATGCTAAGGCTTTGCATAAACTTGTGTAAACTTATGGTCCCTCATAAGTTTTTTCAGTCATTCAGATTCTCACATATACCAGAAGGCTGTAGACAAAAAATAAGTAACTATAAATAATGCAATGCAAATCATGACACGATACTTCTCCAAGGCTTAAAAAAAAAGTATATCATGTATTTTAAGGTACAAGCATGTCATCATGCATACTGAGGATTGCCAGAATTTGTAACTACCCAGCATTCCATATAATGCATATAACTACCTGGGAATTGTTCCTAGACTACTATCATTAGCATTTGTCTTGTTGTATATATATAAATCAAATGGCATTGTGGCCTAAAAATGGACATATTATCTTTGACAGAAGTAACCATTTGCCTGCTTAAGACCTATAGCAACACTAATTCTTAAAGCATTTGTTTGAAACATCTTGCATCATTCATTTACTTTATAGTGTTTTTGAAGACGTTTCTTTGGTTATGGTTTTACGTTCAGTTCATTAAGACTTCTGACTGGATTCACATACACGCTTTTTACCCACAAATGTACTACGTGAGATGAGCATATCAGCAAGGGAATACTTCTGTCCAGAAACAGCCAAACCTTCAGTTTTCTATGACTACCAAGCAAATCCAATGATCACTGCCAACAATGTATTTGCCCACCATAACTTGGTCTTTTCCCTATTATTCCTTCAGATATTCACTAGTTCCTATCTTGCTGAGTAACAACTCTTTTTCATGCTGGGAAGCCTATCACCAAAGGAAAGCACAAAAATGCAACCGAAGAATATTTTACAGCATTAATACCCTCAAATCTCCCGGCCCCAAGCAATGGCCAGTTCCAGTTTGCTCAGGGATTACTCTTTACTACTCTAAGGTTGCTGATTTACAAAGCAAAGAGGTACTTGAGAAGTCCTTTTGAAAAAAAAAAAAAACAAACCGCTTACCAAGCATTAGCTCTTCTGAAATCAATAGCCAAGGAAAACAAATCCCGGCCCCTACTTGAGAAAAGTTGTATAAGGATGCAATTCTCTTTTATGAAGAACAACAGGAAAACCTCCCAGGAGCTGGGCTTGTTTCCCTTATAGAAGAGGCAGAAGGCAGCAGCCAACCCCATTAACGCCTGGCGAGCTGCAGCTGCTGCAGTGCTAATGGCCGGGGGGAGCAGGAGGGTACTGGGAAGGGTGGTGGATTCTGCAAGGTGTCCTCGCAATGCAAACTGGCACTGGAGCCTGGGGGTCACCCGAGGAACCGCACAGAGGCCATCATCGTGTAATGCTGGGGATATTTCCTTTGCTCAGGCCGTGCCGTCCAGAGAAGGACTTTCAAAAAATAATAATTAAAAAAAAAAAAAAGATTTGGAATGGGCTGCTTTATAAAAACAAAACAAAACCAAAAAGAACTGTGAGACACACTATAAACTCTACACTTCGGTTTGCATTTTTCAAATTCCTTGCAATGGATCTGGAATAAATCAGCAATGGGTCAATCCAGTTCAGAAACTGTTTGAATAGCTGCCTATGGAGTGTTCAGGGGTCCTCCGTCAGCTGGGTATTTTGACTGCTGCTGTTCAGTTACCATTTGAGAAAGCCGGACTGCTGGGAAAGACAACACAACGTAAACCAACATTGGCTATAAAAGCATACAGTGTACCAATATTCAGACTGCGCGTCCTGTGTTTCAGAAACATTACCAAAAGCAACTTCGCATCACACCGCTCCTAGCTAGCGACTAGTTCAATATAGCCACAGGTAAGAGGTCTTTAAAAAAACACCGTGAGAGCCCAAACTACCTGACTTTATCTCTATAGTAGAAACATTAATTGACAAGTAATTATTTTGCACTTATAAAATATAGCATGACAAACATACCACATGCCTTCTAGGCTTTCTGTCTGCCCTGGAAATCAACTGGGAAATTAGGAGGTATGGCGTAGAAACATCACTACGAATATACTGTGTTACTGCTTTTGCAGCTGCAGTCCCAGAATTTGTTTCACAATAATTCAGTTACCCATGTTTAAATAACCAGCCACCAGAAGAAAGGCTGATATATTTCATATGCGTTCTCTTTGAGCAGGGGGGCCTTCATGTCTGGTCGAAAAATGTCAGGCTCATATGACACCACCAAAGTGAGGAGAGATGCCTAACCATAACTAAAAGCAGAATTTGGCCAACACAATTGGAAAATACCAGCAGAGTATATGCAAATACACACACACAACCTCCTATAATAGCAGCAAATAATACAGATTTGATTTTTTTTATCACACCTTTTAAAAAAACAAAGTTCCATGTACAAACCCCTCACTGCACTGCTCCATGGTTCATTTCTCCCACTGCAACATCAACAGACATATCTGAGCCTGTAGTAGGGGAGAATGATTTTTTCTTTTCTCTTTTCTTCTTTTCTTTTTTTTCTTTTCTTCTTTCTTTTCTCTTCCTTTTCTCTTTTCTTTTTTTCTTTTTTCTTTTTCTTTTTCTTTTTTTTCTTTTCTTCTCATTTTTTTTCCTTTTCTCATTTCCTTTTCTCTTTTTTTTCCTTTTCTTTTTTCTATTTTGTTTTTTTTGTCTTTTCCTTTTTTCTCTTTTTTTTCTTTTCTTTTTTTCCTTTTCCTTTTTTCCTTTTCCTTTTTTCTTTCCTTTTTTTTTCTTTCCTTTCCTCTTCTTTTTTTCTTTTCTTTCCTTTTCTTTTCTTCCTTTTCTTTCCTTTTCTTTTCTCTCTTTTTTCTTTTTCGCTGACAAGGATTTTAAACACAGTTTTAAGAGTGAAAGTGCAGATCTGGACTGCCCTCCAAACTGACTTAAATAACATATAAGCAATTTTAAGACTGCCACAGTCAACAAGTACATACATAATCTATATAAGTATATATTTAAGAGCCTTTTATTTTTCCCCAGTTTTCATAGTTTCCTCTAGAATATAGTTCAGAAGAAAAAAATAGGTGTCCTTCCTGATTCAGCAAAACCACCCTTCTACAAAGAACATCCTAATGGTTTAGAAATTATTTCTCAAGAACCCTTACCCAAAAGGAAAGCAGGCTTTCTGTCACCTTTGGTACCAATTTCTGCAAGTTCTTTATCATCTCTCTCAGGTCATTCTACGAAGCATGTCCTTAAAAAAAAGGAAGGGTTTTGGCTCTCTTTTTTGCTTGCAGTGCCTGACTCGAGCCTGCCTTTCACTTCTTCAGGTTTGCTCCCTGCCTCTGGTAACTTCCTGCTAACACCTGTGGCTTCAGTATTTTTGCAAAACCAGGGTGAAAATTGGTATTGGCAAAGCCATAACTGAACACAAAGATTTGAAAAGATTACTAAAAATACAGGATTCAAATCCAGGGGATAACAGCATTTTTAACAAAATTAAACAGATAAACTTTGTTGCAAATTAAAAACAATTCTCTTGTATCTGAGCCCATAATGACTATTTTGAATACAGATATTTACTGCTGCCAATAAAGAATTTTTTTTGGTAACTTTTCTGTTATTGGGAAGAGCTTGAATACAATCCAGTCCAAAAAAATGCTGACTTTCCTAAAGAGGGGCTGTGTTTTTGCAATAAAGAATACTGGTCAATATACAAGTGAAGGAAAACTGAACCAGATGTCAGTAATAGGACCACAGAACGTTGCATTTGCCCAGAATCGCTATTTTAAACACATGATGTTGGTCTACTGGTTTGTGGGATAATACATTCTTGGCAGCTAGAAGGAGTTTCGATACGTTAGAAGGTTATCCTTGGGCGCAAAAAAAAAAAAAAAAAAAAGAGAGAGAAAGAGAAAAAGAAGAAAAGCAGCAGAAGCAAGGTAGAAAAGGCCACTAATTCATCAAGCTCTCTACAGCAGAAAGAAAAAAAGTGACTTATTCACAAAATCAGTTCAAAGAAAAGACAGTCTCAAAACAGCAGGTTTGGTTTTTACATTAATTTTCGTTTTCTACTTTACTTCCTTACCACTAATACTTCATTGTGTTCTGACTTTTTTTTTAAGGACTCTCACTGCTTTTTACACATACCCTCCATTTCTGGGCAAGAAGTCTGAGGACAAATGGGTGAGCTTCCACCATGTCAGCCTCTGCAACATCAGGAAAACGGCTGGGGGAACCTCACCCCCAGAAACCGCACACGCAGCCCAAACCGGACAAAACCCAGTCCTGAAATCTTACTCGCCTCGCAAACCACAGGAGGATCCTGCTGCCATCACTGGGATTACATGAGGTAGTTGTTTGCAGCATCACACCATGCTGCCCCGGAATTGCTACAGCAAGCCCTGGAAGCCATATGCACACAAGCAGCATTAACCCAGGTCCCTACCAACGAAGCTCTTAACCCATCTCTAAAATGCTTTCTAGTGCAAATTCACAGGGATTTGGGCTTGGATTATGGGTTTTTTTTTTTCCTTCTATTTAAAAAGTAGTTACATCTGTATGCTTTCTTAATATAGAAATAAAACTTCGAGATGTACTTTGTATGTCTGGCAAACAATCACTTCCCTGTTTTACCACGTAGTAAATTTAAAAATCAACTCTGTTCATTGTTTTAACAAATCCTCCTCTGAAAGATAATTAAAACCACTTCCCAATATACAACCAAAGTTTTATTTTTATAGTCTATCTTCCATTATGGCATAATCCTTTCTTTTTTTTTTTTTTTTGAAAACCAGTGAAATATACAAATCACGCAAGACAGAAATATGTACATTAAATGTACAGAACAGAGGAAAGGACATAGAAGATTTACATATCTGAATGACAAGTAAAATATTTTACATTAAATAGTGTTTTAATAGCTAGGATCATGAGATTCAGTTCTGCTCAGACAAAAGTCACTAAAAAGGAACAAGAGGTGATTCAGCAAATGAAAAAAAAAATCATCATGGTTTTTGTATAATAAAAACCAAAAGTGACATATTCAATGAATTAGTGCTTTATTTATTTATCTTACTTTAAAGATATTCTTTGCAAACATCTGAAGATGAGGGGTAAATATGTCCTTGTACAATAAATTAAGAGCAATAAAGCGCCATTTAAGAAGCTGATAAATGATCAAGATGAACTTAATGATACAGCTTATAGGCTTCGTGAAAGGTTAAGGCTTTAGTACAACTAGGCTAAAGTGAAAGGTTTTCCTCATTTGGTATCTGCAAAACCAATTTCTTGAACTTGTTGGATGGGACTGAGCTAGAAAGAGGTCTCTGAACCAATGAGGAAATCCTGTGTAAATACACAGCACTGGGGGGAACACGTATTGTTCAACAAATAATTTCCATTTCAAAAACTAAAAACCAAGGGCCGAATGCAGCACATTTTGGAGTTTTAAGGTGTCTCATTTCAGCAACGATCAATAATGCCCCTACGGTGTAAGTGGAATAGAAGTATCTCCAGACCAGTAACAATTCAAGTGCAGGGTGCTGCCTCTAACAACAGCCCAAGAAAGTCCTGAGGCTGGGGAGAGGCTTACTTCTTCGTAATTATCCTTAAAACTTTTTAATTATAAAGGCTCTTAAAAAATAATAAAAAAATAAAAAATACCAAAAAGGTCAGAATCATCGACAAACCTGAAGAGATCTGGAAAAGAAAATGGGGGATGAACTGCCCCTGTAATTTAGAAGTTTTATTATTTCTTAAATCATTAAAATATATATGTACAAAAAGCTTTGAAATATCAGACACCAGCAGACCACAGTTTTCCCATATATATGTAACTGCTCAAGTATAGTCTGAACAGTTGTAGTGTATATCTGCAACATATTATCTAAAGCATGTGTATTAAAGACATAGGATGATAAATTTGGTATTGCTGCAACATTTCGTTGAACTATAATAGCCAGTTAATGTTATTAAAGTATGAAACTATTGTCTCCTTAAGTGAAAGCGTTCCCAAAATCTGTGAAAAAAAAATAAAAATCAATCATTCCAAGAGTGGATATCTAATGATTTATTTTCTCTCATAAAATTAGAGGAGTTATTTGTCAAGCTGTGTTTCGAAAGATAGCCAGCTATTACACCATTTTTAAGGCATTTTCAAATATGGGGAATTCTGTTTTCAAAGGGCTTTCCAGGCTGGGAGACTGCAACTTTGCAAGCTTGCAACTTCTCTGCCTGCAAGCATGCAGCTGCCCTCCCACCAGGCTGCAGTGCCCCACACAACCGGCACCTCCTTGGCTCTCGATACACTGCTCTGTGAGATGAGATACTCGAATGCCACAATTAGCTAATAAGGTCAAACTCTCCCTTGAGGAATATTTTTGCTATTCACCAAGGCAGATTTTTTTTTTTGTCTTTTTTTGCTTTTTTGGTCTTGTTAGGTTCTGGAGCCAAATTCAATGACTCAGGAATAGCGCAGTTGAAGCCTTTATGATCCTTTGCTCTTTACCCTCCAATGACATCACATACTTAAGCGGGCGAGTTCAGATATGCAACTGACACTGCACTTCGTAATGAATATACCACCCCTTACTTACAGAGCCCTAATTGTACTTAACAGCTCTATATACCCTATTCTGATAACTTCTAGTGTCTGAAACTAGAAGTCATAGACAGGTCTGTATGTTCCTCACATCCACAAGGATTTTCTAACATCCCAAGCACATTACATGGTTGCTCTGCCTACTGCACATGTATTATGTCCTATGGGACTAAATTAGGATATGTTGGATTTTCCCCTCGAACTACTCTATTGTTTTTAAGAAAAGTCTTTTTTTTTTTTTTACTTTGTAAAATAAATATTCTCAGGTTCTCCTCCATTATTGCCAAAAATATAAACTGCACACAGTTCTGGGATGTACACAGAGAGGGTTCCAGGCGCTTCTCTTTGCAACCTTTATATTTCTTTTTTTTTTGTCCTTTTTTTTACTTTCCCCCCCCTTTTTTTTTTTTTTTTTTTTTTTTTTTCCTTTTCCTTAAAAGAAGACAACTCATTGGACTCTATAAATAAAGCAGAGATAGTCCTGTGGAAGGGGAGAGGGGCCCGCACCCCTTGCGGGCAGGCGGCCACAGTTCCTCCCACCTTGTCCGTCCCCTATTTGCACACAAACTGGTCCACGATCTCTGTGCACAACTTGCATTTAACGTAGCAGCACCAGTGGAACTTGCAATGGCAGCGCTCTCGCTGCACCGTCTTGAACTGGTCATACCCCCGGCCGCAGCACATGAGTTCGCAGCCATCCATGCCCTCCGAGGTCTTATTGCAAAGGCGGCCCTGGGTGCCCAGGGACCCAGTGCTCTCGTTGCGCACGCAGTAATCGGGGCTGGGATCGATGTAGACCAGGTCGTGGATGGTGGGTGCGTTGAAGCGGCTGTTCACCTGCACTAGCTTGCCCCGGCTGTTGAGTTTCATGGCAGCAGCACTATCGTATTTCTCCTTCAGGGCATCGCCTACCTTGCGGAAATCGGCAAGCTGCAGCCAACAGGTCTTCAGGCTACAGGAACCAGAGACACCATGGCACTTACAGGCCACGTCAGCCAGGTTGTACACAGTCTGGAGAAGGCAGGGTGAGAAAGCAAAAAAGGGTGGTGAAAGATTAGCATGGCTGTGACAGCATTTATTCCCCTCATTTCTTGCCCTCTATCCCCTTCCCCCTTGCCCGTCCACAACACTCACCCTACCATCCTCCTCCCTCCTGCAATACGGTGGGAGAACAGAGAGCAAGCACACACCATGCACCCCTTGCACTCCCTGTTTACCCAGACAAGGGGGCGAGGGAAAGGGGAGAGCTCTCACCAGCTTCTCCCCACCGCACAGACAGCCGCAGCAGCACACACACAGACCAGACAGCAGCATCAGTCACGCTGCATTCAAATTTTAGGAATTCACTCTCATGCCAGCAAAGGATTTCACTGTTTCATTGAGAAATGTAAAACATCCCTTTATTTTCTATCCGGGTTACTCTCTCTATTGATCTCGGCTTGAGGCTGCAATTAGGGAAAGAGTTAAGATTCCTCTTGTTCCTGGCTCAGCTGCAGCTGATTGTCTACTCTTGGCTCAGCATCCTCCCCCTATCCCAAATACTGCTCTGCAAGAGAGACTTCATCCAAGAAGAAACCCCCAAACACCTATGGGTGGAAGACAGAGCTACACAGCAATATCCTCTTTACAAAGCTTTGGCAGAGAAATATCAGTCATTTGCCCTGTACAAATAGAAATGAGAGTCGGTGTTGACAGTGCCCCAAAAATCCTGGGGTCTGACACATTAGATGATACCGTAGACAACTTCCACCCAGCAGTTACAGAAAGTCTCAGCACTGCCAAATGGCACTGCAAAGATGAGGCCGAGGAAGGAAAAAACTGCTAGAGTCTCCATAAGCAACTGCAAAGTGTCATTTTTCTTCTCGCTAATGGTAAATTGGCCTGTCCATTGCTTTCAGACGCACTCCTCTCACATTTAAATACTATTAATTTTCAATTGTCTTTCATCCTTCTTCACCTCAGAACACAAGTGTAAAGTCTCCAGCCGACTATTTTTGGCACATCAAGCTCTAGGAAAATAATGATTTTGGCTCTTCATATTCAGACTATTAAAAAAAGAAGAGTTTACACCCATTCATTTAAGGCATTTTCAAGATTAAAGAAACCATAAAGACATGTTTAACCATAGAAGATGACGTTTTCTAATAATATGGAGGAGGCTTTTCACATCCTCTTAGAACAGGGGGAAAAAAAAAAGTGGGAACAATCCTACAGCACTATTCCAGATGGTGAAGCTCAGTGCGTCTCTCTTCCCTCCAGCCCACGCGGTACCACTTGGAAACACAAACTAGTAAAATTATAAAAAAAACGTGCAGTGACCTGGGCACTTCTAGTGAAACACAACGCACCCCAGTCCCAGTCCTGCCATGGGGAAGGCAAGCAGGAGCAACACGAACTCACACGCTCTTCACCCACCTATACCTGCATTTTCTATTTTCTTGTCTTGTGCATCAAAACAGAGACAAGCCTTGGTGGCAGGCGGCCACCCAGGCTTTCCCCAAAGGGAGGGACGCACCGGGGCAGAGGGACTTACTCTCCTCCCCGCCTCGTTGTTGTGCAGGTTCATCATGATCCGGGCACTCTCATAGGAGCCTCTCTGGTAAACTCTCTCCCGCTCCCGGGCGTCAACGAACTCCTTGGCGAAGCGGTATCCGTACTCGATGTTGTCCCCGCAGCCGCCCCACAGCCAGTCCCGGGGCAGGTCCTTGGGCCGTGCGGCCCGGCTGCAGCCGCAGGAGGAGAGCTCGCCCTCCCGGCAGGCGCGGCTCATGGCGTTGACCACCCCAGCCGCGCTCACCGCGTAGGTGAACGCTGTCTCCCGGCTGCCTGTGTGGAAAGACGAGCGGTGTTAGGGGAGGGCCCGTGTGCACCGCCCCAGCCCACCCAGGGGAAGGAGCCTCCGAAACTCATTCGCCCACCGAAGGGTAAGAGTAGCCCTGAACCATGCTCCTCCAAACACCGCTACTCCGAAAAACAAGTGAATCCCATTCCCAATCCCACGGGAGCGCATGAGGGGTTTATAAGGAGCAGGGGTTGCCTCTCGTTGGCGCTGGTGAAGGCACGGAGCCGGGAGGAGGGACGTGGCGGAGGGCAGCGGGGCCGCAGCAGCCCTGCCTGCCGGGGAAGGGAGCGGAGGGGAGGGAAGTAGACTCCCTGCCCTTCAGAGAAGAGAGATGGTAAATGCAACTTTTAAAAGGTCTGGTTCTTAAATTACTACTTCTCAAAGATGATTTATGTGCTTCACCCACTTGTTCCAATTTATTTAAAGTTATAGCATTTTACAAAGCCTCCTGGTATCAAAAGAAATGCACAGTGGAACTACACACTGCTTCTCACCCCGCGCACAAGCCAGGCACTTCTGTAGGAGGCTATTTACACCTAATGACACCCACGCTGTTCAGTGCCCAGCACTCCAGCTCCTGTGGATATGGCAGGTAAGTAAGTCTGTGGACAATCGTTTTTAAAAATTACAGGGAAGAAAAAACCCTTGGCCCAAGCAGGCCTTGAAAGTTTTCTCCTGTATATGGTGCCCTTAAATGGAAATTGAAAACCTCAAGTTTCAGATTTTGGGAAGAAAAAGTTGCAATACTCACAATGCAAGACATGGCCAAGTAGCACCCTCTTGATGGTATCTAAAACCACCTTTATTTAGAGTCTGAATTCCCCTATCTCTTTTCCAAGGACACCACAAGTTCTGACTACAACTAGAAGGGCTTTCAAAAATAGAAAAAAAAAAACAAAATAACAAACGAGAAAAAACACCCTACAAAACTTTCACCAGAGAGCCCACCTGCAGTTTGCTTCTCATCTTAAGAGACAGCATCCCACTGGGTCTTTTCCAAGAAAGATTCCCAGAATGACTAAGAATAGACTAAACAGAATCTCTTTATTTTCAATTTATGTAAGTTCTATTCCTAATCTTTAGTCTGATCAATAGATGAAGCTAGTTTCTAATCTTGATTTTACAAGTTTCTCAGGGAACAGCACGGGCCTTTGTAAAATTAAGGCTTTAAGAGGCTGCATTTTGGAGATATCATATGTACTTAGACAGCAACATTTTGAGGCTGAAGCTGTTTGCACAAGGCCTACCATAACAGGTCAAATCTAATAGGAGCTTTTGAGCACTTCTGGAACATAAATAATTCACAGTCTGGGCCATATTTAACATCAAGATGACACCACACTCAGAACAGCTTTGTTAATATAACAGCTGTCATCCACTGGATTAATTCTAGTAATAGATGCTGTTTTTAAATGGGAAAAATCACAAGTCTTATGTTGGGAAAGATCAGATTTAAGGAAGATGAGAAGCACTTTGCCCCCTACTTACAATGCTCCATTCTCCCAGACACCTGCTTGGGGAAGTACTTACATGAATTATGGGTGTAAAGGGTTACAGGAGTAGCCTTTTCAGTTAAAATAGATTTGACTTTACGTGCTGACTTATGCCTTGCATTTACTGCAAACTGTAGCAGGGGAGAACCTCATATAGATTTTAATGTTCCCGTTTGTTCTGTAACACACGTTTTTGGATTAATTCCTTAAGCAAAATTTCCACTAGATTTACAGGAAAGAAAAGTGGTCTGCTTCGGACCACAGGACTCGCTTATTCCATTGCATTTTATTCTTTTTCATGTTCAGTTACCTCATGCTTTCACATGGTTAACTATGCTGTTTATTGCAGGATTTAAACCCATAAAGCTGACTTTTTTTTAATTATTATCTTTGAGTGTATTTAAAAATTTGGTCTTTGTGGGACAGAGAAGGAAAGGCTGGGGTACAGAAAAGAGAGTTGCCCACAAGTTCCCTCCTTGTGCATTTAGGCAAATACAAAATAACATCAAGTGCTGAAGCAGATTTCAAGCCCCCACAGGCTGCAAGCCAGCACTGCCTAAAGTCATCGGCCCCAGGAATACATGAAGGGTGATGGTTCCACATGGATGAGTTGCTCTGAATTATTTATTTATTTACGTATTTTTAAGTCTTAAGGCACAACTGTGCTTTCCTTCACTGTCAGATGTATCTGTCTTTTCCCACAGTCCAGCACTTCTCTCCATTGTAGCCATGGAAAGGAAACACACATTCCAAACACATTTGAGTCCCTTCTCTCCCATACATATAAAACATAGAAATGAAACTGTTCAACATACATACTCTGTAGGAAGCCACCCACAGAGCAAGGAGCTGAGCCTTACACTTGATATGAATAAGTCTGCAATAACAGAACAATTTTTTTATACTCGACCATAAGATACAAAATGTTCTTTGTCCTGTATTTTAAAAGCATTCAGCATCAGGCAGCAATAGCCTGCACCCCAACTACACCGAGCTGCTGGGGGAGGATCCAGATATTTTATTTCATGTTAGAACTTCTTTGCTGTTTGATAGCCCAAGTGGTGCCAGCCCAGGCCTGCCACAAAGCCAGGAGATGGCGCAAGGTGGTGAAGGCAGCAAGGACCACGGCCTTACTTGGGAACCATCAGCAAAGGAGAGCAGCAAAGAACAAAAGCCCTGAAACTCTGCAGTTCAATAAGCCACAGAGCAAGTTTCCAAACCCAGTGCTGGGTTTATTTGTACAGCTTTAGCTAACTTTGCCAGATAAATCCTGGAAGAAAGACTGTCCATTTATGCGCTGCAGTAATTACTGCGCTGTCAGTCAGTGCTTTGCTTAGGCGCTCTTCTGTGCACAACCAGCAACAGCGTTAGCTCGGATGACAAAACCTTCCCATACTACGTGCTACAATCTTCTCATGTTGGTGACAGCAAGGAAGAGCTGACAGTCCTCGACAAGCCAACATAAGGCAGGCTGAAGTTACATTGGATCAGGCTCTAAAAGTACCCATTTTTCCTTCCAGTCAAAGGACCAGCAGCTGGTCATTACTGAAAGGTCAGCATGAAATAATACAACTGGTACCGACAACACCTTTCTTGTTCTCAATGAATACACTCTTTAGGATCTTTAACTCTTGAATATGGCTATTAACCTTGCTTCCATCTGCAATTAGAATAAGTGGCTTAATTACATGATAAATTGCTGTGTAGACATCAGCTAACGCAGTCATATTCAGGAGAAGGGTGCGGCAAAGTTATTTAACTTGAAAGAAACCACCTTTAAATAGATCTGTCATACTTGGGGAGGGCAGAAAGTTCTATTCTGGAGACAGACACCACGACTCATGGGCCCAATCCTGTACATTTCTTAACACCATTAGTCCCCTTGAGCTAATTTTCATTTGCTTGAATAATAAATAAGGGCTGAAAGATGAAGGCCCAAATTTCAAACATTATTTTACTGGCATTTGTTAGATTATTAGAACAGAAAGGTCTACAGAAAAAAATTTCTTTCATGTTTCATATGCTTGTAGACTTCTGCTCAGGTAGGGCAAAAATTAAACTCTACTAGGGGGCGTTAACACTGTGCTTGGAAAAAGCCTACGGAAGGTTGTTTGTCTGAAAGCAACTGTTCCAATTAGATACTTCTATGCAATAGATTGTTTTTATTTGTCCGACAATCTCCAAATAAAAACATCTTTTTACAAAAATTGAGAACAAATGTGAATTGGTGGTATTCCTTCAACTGTTACTGGAGTTAACATATTTACAGATAAACTTAGCTTGGATTTGATTTTAAAACCTTAGTTTTTAAAGCAGGCCAGAAAAGCACTAAAAAAACCTTTACTTTAGATCTCCAGGTAAAAAACAATGCTGAGTTTGTCAGTACACTGATCACTACATACAAATTCACAACTGCACCCTGAAATACAGTTTTTTTCAGCTGCTTGCACAGCACAGTATCAGCAATCTGACTTGGGAAAGTCAGAGGAAGGTTTCACCATGGACCCAGTTCAGTAGAAAAAAGACATTTCGTGCCAAGGATTTTAAAATACGATGAGGTCCTTAAATGACAGGAAAAGCAGGCAGCATATGAACACTGGAGAAGCACATTTCAAAGACGATCTGATAGGGAAAGGGCTGGGTGCCCACCAAATTGTGATAAGATGTTAAACAGGAATCTGTCCCTCCTACCAGCTAAATGCACGTTGCAAGGACAATCACACATTTTGCCCTGACAGAACTGATTTCATAGAGATACTTCGCTATGTTATTTTTAATGCAAATCTAACCTCCTCAGAAAGAGAAAGAAGTTACCATACCTGAAAATTAGCAAGAAGGAATTGCCTACAAACACTAACAGACAGAGCAGCAATTTTCAGTTAACCTCCAGATCAAGAGCAATTTATTATGCAGCCGCTAACTTTGGAACTAGGCATGGTCACCTTTAATTTTACAACATGCTGCTGTTTTTAATTCTCTTAGATAACCTTTATTTTGTCTCAGGTTTTCTAAAAGGAGATTTCAGGGCCCCTTTTTGCTTTCTACTGTATTCCCATATGCAGATGTATATTCCTACTTTGTTTTCCAAAAGAAATGGCTGGACAGTGGTGGGAAATCACCTCTAGCTAAAAATAATTCAACTCCTTTGCCAACTTTTAAAAACACTTGATTGTATACAGTATGCAGTAAGAACCTGGCAAGAGCTTCAAGTGCAGAACATTATGTGCCATACATATCCTTAGACAACAGTTTAATCATAAAGATTTTGCTTCCTACCTATCTGCATGACTCTGCCAAAAACAGAGTTGTTGTCCACAGTGCTGCAATTCCATCTTCTATGTCTGAACTGATACTGGCATTCCTTAATGCCGGTCTTTGCACCCTCTCCAATGAACTGCATATGGTCCTGATACAATTGGCAGAGTTTCTTCTGTCCTTGGGAAAGCCCTGCTAGCTGGCTACATAGAGGCTGGGCTCCTATTATATACACCTCTGACATCTGAACAGGGTTCATGGGGTTCATAGGGTTCATCCCTAAAGACCTGCATAAAGAAAGATTTGAATTAATAAAGAGAAGACAAAAAAAAAGTCTACATAAGACACAGTTCTGTTTGGGATTCACATAAGCATTGAGCCTACAACTCCTGTTTTTGCTATCAGGTGAGAAAAAAATACATAAATATGAAGCTTTTATTTTAAAGACAGCACAAACCAGAAATTATTATTTCCCATCTGTGTGGTTATCACCATACATTAGGGACTGCAGTAAGACACAGACTTGGAAGACTTCTATCTAGACAATCTTTTACTAGCTTAAATGGACATAGTAAAAATAAAAGCCCCAAACAACGGCAAGGCCAGAAAAATACATAAAGCAAAACCAAAAGAAGTCTCCCAAACCCCACTTCATATTAACATACATTTTAGATTTAGGTCTGGATTTTCAATCTGTTCTACCATAAACAAGCAGGGAAACTTTTAACATGCCAGAAGTTAGAAACTTGCTACAGACTACTTCTAGCTTCTTCCGAATGACACAGCAAAGTACAGAGGGAAGTATAATCACTGTAAACAAAATCAACTGTTTTCTTAATTCTTAAAGTACTCTTCATAAGATACATTTCAATTAGAAAGTGGCCATTAATCTGAAAAGGATCGACTGAAACAACAGAGAAACACCTATTTCAAGAATTCCCCACATCGTACGCTGTAGAGAAACAGCTCATTTGCCAAAACAAAAACATAAATGTACTTCTTTGTAACAAAATATATTTATTAGCATTTAAGCTGTGGAAAACTTCAAACCTAAATTTTAATCTAATAGAGGTTTTTACTGAAAATTTAGTATTTTCTCTTACACAAAATTTCTAGTCGAAGGGAGTTGAAATGACTCCTGAAACAGATGCAATTCTAAAAATTTAAAGATGATCAATCTATAGACAATCTACTTTACAGCATTCTAGAAACTGAATTTCACTACACAAGATGCTACGCAATTACGCTTGTTCCAGAAACACGTTCATTTTACTACACGACATATTACAACTAAACCCCTGCAGTCTGGCTCATGCGGTACTCCCCCAGAAACAAAGTACATACGAAGTAAATAGACATTTAATCAAGCAAAACTTGACTCCCCCTTTTAAAATCAAGTCGATACAAGATGCTTACCACCAAGAGCTGGCTTCTATTACAACCTGGGTAAAAGAGGAGAAAATGGCCAGAGCCACTATGAGGTACTGAGAAGCCATTGTACTGCCAACTGTCCCCAAAGCACCTCCTTGGATTAATACTGCAGTGGATTTCTAGAGGGGGGAGAAAAAGGATCAGATTGTTTATTGCTTCTCAGACCATTTTCGAGCATTCAAGTTTAAACAACGGAAGTATCCGGGCCCCTTTTAACTTGACGCTGACTCGCCTGCCCTTCTCCCCGCCGAGGCTTTGGTGCCAGACGCAGGCACGTCGCGGCTCCCG
>VXAL01012086.1:10323-21079 GCA_013399475.1 Chauna torquata
TATATATATATATATGTCTGCCCAGTAGACATATTTATAATGATTTTATTTTTATTTTTTGCTTTTCTGATTATAATGAAAAATATGCTTGCATAGTCTATGATATAATCCCTTATTACTATTAGCTAATTTATAAAAAGACATAGCTTCTGTTGCTATCTTGAAGTGATTTAAAAGTTTGTGTTGTGTTGTTTTTGTTTTGTTTTGTGGCTTTTATACAGTCATAATTATCATTTTTTTAATTAATAGCTTTGCAGCTGAGGAACTTGAAACTGCAACAAGAAAGAGCCTTTCAGAGAGATCAAGGAGAAATGTTTTGACATTGCATTTCNCTATTACACTCTCTACAGAGACAGATTGTGTTTGTCTTGCATATAATCTGTGTTTTACTTATTGTATTGTACAGGTAAACAGTCTGGTTATATCTGCATGAACATTTCTTTACCTCACTGATTTTAAAGTTTTGAGTAACTCACCATTTTTTTGAATTTGAGTTCTGGAAGTTTTGAAAATCTGTTCTTACAAGTTTAGGAATATATATATATATATATATATATATATGTCTGCACAGTAGACATATATAGAANATATATGTCTGCCCAGTAGACATATTTATAATGATTTTATTTTTATTTTTTGCTTTTCTGATTATAATGAAAAATATGCTTGCATAGTCTATGATATAATCCCTTATTACTATTAGCTAATTTATAAAAAGACATAGCTTCTGTTGCTATCTTGAAGTGATTTAAAAGTTTGTGTTGTGTTGTTTTTGTTTTGTTTTGTGGCTTTTATACAGTCATAATTATCATTTTTTTAATTAATAGCTTTGCAGCTGAGGAACTTGAAACTGCAACAAGAAAGAGCCTTTCAGAGAGATCAAGGAGAAATGTTTTGACATTGCATTTCCACTGGGTTGTTTGCTTGGGTGGTCAGAAACCAAGACAATCTAGAACTGTGGGAGTTCAGAAAAGTCTTACTGTATGGGATGCCTACAAACAAAAATAATTAGCTGTTTCAAGGGGATTGTTGTTTGAGAAAGAAAATTGTGTTGTGTAATCCCTTTTCTACCAGCTCTGCTGAAACATTTTTTAAGAGCTCTACATATATTCATTTACCAAAGAAAGCCAGAAGCAAAAAGGATAAATATCACCAGAAACTAATACTGTAAGATCAAAGAAAAAAAAATGCACAGGGTCAAATCCAGAAGTTCTTATTCATTCTTCTGTCCATGAGAGTCAAAAACCACATCTGCAGTAGAATTTGCTGATGAGGAAATTTTGGTCTAAATAATAAGTGTAATTTTCTGAAAACATCACTATTTCAAGCTATTTGAGTCCTCTGAAAGGAAAGATTTCCAGAAGCATTTAGCATCATCCAACTTCACGTCAGCTGAAATTAGTAAAAAGCAGAGGAAGGTCAACAATGAACTCTGAAAATCTCCTTACTGTTAACTTCAATACTACTTACATGATAGAGTTTGGAATGTGTTTTCAAAGTTAAATGAAGGTCCAAGAGCCCACAGTAAAATTAGCATGCAATTCATTTTTTAAAATAGAACAGCACCAAAAAGGTCCTGAAGATTTTCATATTTTGAGTAAATATTTGCCTCAGGAATGTCTGTTTCAGACTATTACAAAATGAAACACCACACAAAAACTACAGCTATCAGTAAGATAACTGTACGAACTTATAAAATTGACCAGTGTAATTCATTTGTAATTGCACATTATACACACCGCGAATCAATTCATCAAGTCATGGAATGAAATTTTTGTTTTGTTTAATTTTAAAGACTACACAGACAGAACCTATTTTCTTCGTACTATAAAAGTTTCCAGAGATAAACTTTAATAAGCTGTTGAGCTTATCAAATATTCCAGATGGTGCATGAGCTATTTACCTGTATCTCATCTTGTTTTGCACTTCCAACACTTTTGAAGTCACTGGGTATGTCTCATTTGTAATGATACGGCAGGAAAAAAAAAAAAAAAAAAAAANNAAAAAAAAAAAAAAAAAAAAAGCTATCCCCTTAAACTAGTTTAAGTATAGGCAATAGCCTTTCTACAGCACCTTAAGAGGTGTAAGCTGTAAAAACCATCAGAGAAGCTACACAAATATGGTGCAAGTCACCTTGCTCCAAATTATATTTTGCTGTCAGCATGGCCAAGGATATTTGGCCAGGATCTCCATTCGTCTTTCCCACTCACATGTGGAAGTGAACAGATGCTGCTGTCAAGCTATTGTCACCATCTTCACACCTTCCCTTTGCTCCCACTGGCCAGAGAAGGTCTGCCTTGCCATACTCTACCCAGCCACGCCACAAGGAAAGGACAAATTTCTTCCCAGAACAAGGATGAACCATGGTCAAGACCAGCCTGCTTTGCTACAGTTACATATTTGTGCCTCATGAATTATCTGAGGAGCAGTATAAAGTATTTAAGAAAATATTATATTTTGCTGAAAGATGGAGCATCAGAGACTGAAAATTAATCACAATGTTGAATTTAATTTAGCTAATAGTTTCAGTGGAAAGGAAAAAAGATACAGGTACAAAGTTTTTGCCATCATAATGTTCTGAGTAAATGTCTACAAGTTTCAAAGAAATATGTTCTTGCACATTTTGTTTCAAAGTTTCATTTTGGTTTAAAATAAGAATTTTAAAATAATGGTTAAAATGGCATCTGATAACCTAAAAACAAAATATGTCATTTTGGATCAAAGAAAGCATTTCAAGTAGGCATTTTTTAAAAAAAAAAAAAATTCTTTTTATTTCTGATGTTTATCTCTGACAAGCCTGGAAAGCATACGGCCAAGCTGTCTAGCCCCATGTTTGAAAGAATTGCGCACATGTATCAGCCAGGGCAGTGTATGTCAAGGTAAGTGTACAGGGCAAAACTGATCCACACAGCATCATTAAAACAGCCTTGACATGGAGCTACAGGTGTAAAATGGAATTTTCTTAGATAGGGAACTCTTTCCTAATTTGCCTTTGAACCTGAATCTGGTCTGTAACCCAGGCTCAGCCTTCAAACAACATGCATATAGCCCACCTTCAGCAAACCCCATTGAGTATTTCTCTCTTTTGCACAAATAGGACAGGAAAATCTTAAAAGGGATGTTAAGAGAAAAGGGAAGGAAAGAAAATTCATGAACCAACAGACAGATAAATAATGATCTGCTAAGGGAAGCCACCCTTACCTTTCTGGATAACACATAAAGCACTGTTAGCAGCATCTACCAGCCATGGTCACATACGGCACCAAGAAGGACATGTCACAAAACTCACCAGTGGCCAAAACTCCTGAAACAGCATGTCACCCATCCTCCGTGCCGCAGCCACCAGGCCAGGAGCCTGAACTGCCCACTCACCATACTCCTGGGACTAATTCTTTGGAGGCTTTTCCTGAAGAAAATCTTGTCTCATGCTACAGACAGATAATGATCTTCCGATCCATCATATCTTCAAACAAAAAGTCTTTAAACTGGTGGGAGTAAAATTGATTTCTTTTTTTTGTTTTCCTCTTTCTTCTCAGAGGGTCTGAAACTTTCTGACAGATGGAAAAGGCAAGAGATTTTATAACTGTCTGGTATGCTGAAGGCTCAAGCTGAATATTTTCACAGCAGGTTTATGAGTTCATCCCCACTCCAAAAAGAATAACACAAACTTATTCAGAAATAATTTAAACAATTAAGAAAAACAAAATTTCCTTTTTGTAATAGAAAAATAGATTTTCACAGCTGCAATTACTGTTGTATCATTCTTTTAGCCATCTTCTTTATCAGGAAACCTATTCCTATATCCTATCTTTGGCTGCACAAAGAAATCATATTGGGAAGAAAAATTATTTCGTCCACCGATACTGTGTTAGACCAGTAAACAGCAGAGAGACGATTAGCAATGTTTCCGTTCTGTTATCTCCAATTACAAATACAGGGCTAAAATCCTAAGTGTCCAAAAAAAAAAAAAAAAAAACAGGTTAAAAAAAAAAAAAAACAACACTGAAAGGGGAAGAAGTAGCCAGATCTTTCTTCCTCTCCACTATGGAGCTGTGAATATCAGACATCTGTTCACTTTTGGGACATCAGTAAAGCACCATGTTAGCACTGTTTCTTACTTGCATCAACCCACAGTAGACATGTTTCAGGGTGAGATTCACTAGCTGTCTGAATAGATCTAAAAAGAGGTCTACCACAATCTGGGTTTCTTTCTCTCCATTGTTATCCATCTGACGGAGCAATAACATGATTAGGGAAGTCATTTGCTCAAAAAAAAACAACAATATTTTACACAAGTTTAGTTTTTGACCAGATTAGTCTTTCAAATTTGCTTGTCATCACATCACAAGAATACCAGTCCAGATGTAAAAGAGATAACTGGATGATGCAGCAGGAGTGCAGAAGGCATGTTTTCGATTAGTATAAGATACCTTAAAGCTATAAATCTAGAGCTTCACATACACTTCAAGCAAGCATTCCTGTTGTGAGAGGCAGCCTCACTTCAATCCTGGCCAATAAACTCTGCTCTCGCACTAACCTTTCCCGTATGGCAATAAAATGAGTTTGTGTCATTATTTGGTAAACTTGATCTGGGCAAGTAATACCACAGATCAGTTCTCCAGCTCCGTGTCATAGCTGCACAAAGGTTTATGTCAACAGGAGGGAAGGGAAGTGGGCTGGAGGGTGAAGTCGCTTCTTCCAGAAGATGACAACATGTTTGGAGAAACTGAGCTGTCACTGACAGGGGTGGTCTCTTCCCCAGGCTCAGTTGCTGTTTCACTCCTTTGCATCAGATGTAACTAATCCACAGCTGCAGGATGAGTCACTTCAGCAATCCAATCTAACGGAAAACTAATTTTTGTTTGTTTTGGGTTTATCCTTTTAGTGGTGGGCTAAATTTCTGTCATTGGATCTGACTCAAGGGAAACATTGGACATATGCAGCCAAAAGCAAGAGTGGAAGAAGTGGGACAGGTTTCTTTTAACACTAGCTCACATTTACACTGGATTAGGGTCAATGTAGTATCTGACAGAAAGAGGCAGAAAGTACATATTGACTACTCCACGTTGTGACTGCATACAGAACAAATTACAGATGAAATCCAGGCTCACTGAAGTCAACAGTAATTTGCTACTGAACTTGTATAAATAAGAAATTCTGGTCTTATTGAGCACTGACATCCTCTCCAAGAATTTTTGTGTTCCCTTTTCTGGAATATAACAGCCTGGTTACATCAAGAACTTGCATGAGAGACTTCTCAGCAGCAGATCTGGTTTGAATCATTACCACCTCACACCCACTGTCAGCTGTTTGTTCCCACACTTTTCTCCTGCCAGTTACATTGACACAACTGCTTAACCCTTCCCTAAGACTGATCTGTGAAAAGGTCTAGGCTAAGGAAAACAAAAACCCTAAATACTTGTTTCTTTCTATACAGACCATTTCACATAGCTATTTGAACAAGGAACACAATAAGTAGATATGTCAGCAGACGTGTGGGGCTAGAAACCTCCAGGAAAGTTATAGAAATGGTAGGTGGAAGCAGGCAAAGGGCATCTTAGATCTCATTCACTTCTAGTTCCAGCAGTCATTTATGCGTCCTGAAGGTAACTTATATCAGCAAAGCTGTACAAACACAGAACACCCTTTTAACACCATCTGAAATGGATGAGAGGTTATACATCTTTTTTAGTGAAACAGTTAGGAAGTCTAACTTCTGTGGTAAGGTAAGCCTGTGTTCTTGAACCCACAGATCTGACAGCCTGTTGAAGCTACAAGATAAACAAAGCAAACACTGCTATTCCTCTTGCACCTCTCTCTCCTCATCACTTGCTAAGTCAAATCTACTAACATTAAATCAGTCAGCATTACAAATAACAAGTCCCCTTCACAATGCACATACAGCTGCTAACACACCTTCCCACATGGCTCCCACTTCCTTAAAAAAGCATGCATACCTGCAGCTCAGCATAGACACAGACTGGCAAACAAGGGCAGCACCAGCACTGTCACAGAGTCAAGGAATGGTTAAGGCTGGAAGGAACCTCTGGAGGTCATCTGGTCCAATCCCCCTGCTCGAGCAGGGACACCTGGAGCAGGTTGCCCAAGACCATGTCCAGACAGCTTTTAAAGCTCCCTCCAAGGACAGAGGCTCCACAGACTCTCTGGGCAATCTGTGCCAGTGATATGTCATACACAGAAAAAAGTGCTTCCTGATGTTTAGATGGAACCTCTTGTGTTCCAGCACCACTGAAAAGGGCATGGCTCCATCTTCTTTCCACCCTTCCATCAGGTATTTGTAGAAATCAATGAGATTTCCCCTGCTGTTCCCCTTCTCCAGGCTGAACAGTCTCAGGTCTCTCGGCCTCTCCTCATAGGAGAAATGGTCCAGTCCCTTCAGCATCTTGATGGTCCTTCGCTGGAATCCTTCCAGTATGTCCATGTCTCTCCTGTACTGGGGGGCCCAGAACTGGACACGGGACTCCATGCGCAGCCTCACCAACGCTGGGCAGAGGGAAAGGATCACCTCTCTTGACATGCTGGCGACATTTTGACTAATGCAGCCAAGAATATTGTTAGCCTCCTCAGTGGCCAGGGCACACTGCTGACTCATGTTTAACTTGGTATCTACCAGGACTCCTAGGTCTTCTTCTGCCAAGCTGCTTTCCAGCTGGGTGGCCCCCAGCATGTGCTGGTGCCTGGGGTTGTTTCTTCTCAGGTGCAGGGCTTTGCACTTCTCCTCGTTGGACTTCATGAGATTCTTGTCAGCCCACATCTCCAGAGTGTCAAGGCCCCTCTGGTTGGCTGCACAGCTCTCTGGTGTGTCAACCACTCCTCTCAGTTTTGTGTCATCTGAGAATTTACTGAGGGTTCACTCTATCCCTCGTCCAGATCATTAATGAAGATGTTAAACTAGGCTGGACCCAGCATCTGCCTGACCCCTGGGGTACTCCACTTGTTACTGGCCTCCAATGCCCTCTGGGTCTGGCCATTCAGCCAGTTTTCAATCCACCTGCTCAGACCTGAGTCTGATCATCCATACTTCAACAGATTCTGTACGAGAATCTTATGGGGAACAGTGTCAAAGGCCTTCCTGAAGTCCAGGAAGACAATATCCACTGCTCACCCCTCATCCATCTGGCAGGTCATTTCATTACAGAAGCCTATAAGGCCACTCAGGCATGACCTTGGTGAATCCATGCTGACTACTGCTGATGATTTTATTCTCCTTCACGTGCCTAGAATTGATTTCCAGGATTAGCTGTTCCATCCCAGTGATCAAGGTGAGGCTGACTGGCCTGTAGTGCCCCAGGTCCTCCTTATTGCTCTTCTTGAAGATAAGAGTAACATCCACTTTCCACCTGTCTCTGGGCATACTCTCAGTTGCCACAATCAAGCAAAGGTTATAGGGAGTGGCCACACAATCACATCTGCCAGCTCTCTCAGCATTCATGGGAGCATCAGGCTGGTTTTTTCCCCTGCTGGCTCTACTTTCAGCACATTAGGACTGTCTGCTCCTGTGTCTTTTAGATTTAATTCCTGAAGAATGACCAGTCTTTCTGTACTCCTTTGCCTTTCAGAATTTCCTCCCAAGGGACTTTGTCAACCACATGTTTAAAGAGACCAAAGCCTGTGCCCCGGAGGCTGAATACCACTTCATTTACCAGCTGATCAGACAGTTTGTTGCCCTAAAACATGAGAGTTTTGTAAGACATTGTCTCATGCAACTAAAATAATGCAGCTGTATACACTTTAGGCTGCTAAAGGTCCTTCCACAACTTTTTAAAGTTTGTAAATTCTAATAGTATAAAAAATAGCAAAATAAAAATAGTATAAAAATATGCTAATAATTAGTATAA
This sequence comes from Chauna torquata, assembly GCA_013399475.1. Classification (NCBI taxonomy): domain Eukaryota; kingdom Metazoa; phylum Chordata; class Aves; order Anseriformes; family Anhimidae; genus Chauna; species Chauna torquata. The sequence continues at coordinate 18,183 of VXAL01012086.1, forward strand.
AATTATAGTATAAAAACAAATTATAAAAAATAGAGATATCAGTGAAAGCAAGAGTTGCATATCTTAAAAAAAAAAAAAAAAGTATTCTACAAGAATTCTAGTTTTTTTAATTAACCGGCAATTTGGAATACACACAAACATTCTCTTCAGTGAAAACAGCAGTAGAGCAAAACCACCCAACTTTTACCCAAAACTACTTTTGGTTTATCTACTCCAGAAACANAATAAAAATAGTATAAAAATATGCTAATAATTAGTATAAAATTATAGTATAAAAACAAATTATAAAAAATAGAGATATCAGTGAAAGCAAGAGTTGCATATCTTAAAAAAAAAAAAAAAAGTATTCTACAAGAATTCTAGTTTCTTTAACTAACCGGCAATTTGGAATACACACAAACATTCTCTTCAGTGAAAACAGCAGTAGAGCAAAACCACCCAACTTTTACCCAAAACTACTTTTGGTTTATCTACTCCAGAAACAGCTTTCAGGCAAGATTTGTCCCTTAGAATGCTGTGCAGCTCATGTACGGGCCTAAAATTTAAGTTGAGCAATTTGAACTTAAAATGTTAGTAGTGTATTTACTAGCTAAATTGTATAGGCAAATTAAATCAACTACATTATAAAAAGGTTTTTTTCAGTGAGTCTTATTGAGAGGTTACCTTATTAGTATTCTACTCAGGTCACTGGAGCAAAAAAAAATACATCTGTTTCAAAATACATCTGTTTCAACTTTACGTGACTACAATTATTTTCATTGTTTTTCTTCCTATTGACACTGTGCGTTAGAAGAGATTTGGCTTTCAGCTATATTTGGATCATATTGCTTGCTTCACTGTGGACCTCATAGATCCTTGGCTATTTAGGGCTCCATCAGCTCAAATTTCAAGATATTCCTTCAGGCAGCCTGCATGAAAGACACCAAACATTTCCACTGCCAGGACAGCCTGCCACTCAGGTGGCCTGGAAACAGTTCTTGGTGGAGTACAATATCTCCATTTTATCAGTAACAGAAAAATGTGGTTTCCACATTGTAATTCCAAAATGTAATTCCAATGTTGGTGAAAAGTGCATGCTTACCTCATTTTTGGTAACTTCCCTGTCCCACGCCCCCACCCCCCATGGGCCTCTTGCGAATGTGCCTTGCAGAGCTTTTCACAAACTTGAATCATGTTTTTGTGTGCTAGGAAGAAGCCAACACAGCTTCTTAAATAAACTTAGTCCTCTCAATTTAGGTGAATTTCACAGCCTAAGGATTCATTAAAGAAAAGCCAGATAATAAACATAAATGTTCTGAACCAGAACTGCTAAGATTCATGATGTCATGGGCTTCTTGAACCCCAAGGACCTTGCAACATATGCATTAACAGCAACTGTAAAACTCAGATCGGAATCTAAGTTTCCCTAACACTTCTAGCCACATGGATACACATTTCTAATTCAGCCTGTTACAGGAGCCAGAAAAAAAAATGCAGTTTGCAGAGTAAATACCAAAGTTCATTAGTCTTCAGATTTAGACTGTGCTTACTCAGGTACACCATTCTGACTCCACATCACCCTGGGTGCTGTGCTGAACACACAGAATCATAGAATCATAGAATCATAGAATGGTTTGGGTTGGAAGGGACCTTAAAGAGCATCTAACCCCATCATAGAAGGCTACTGGGTTTTTCAGGCATGATTTGCCCTTATTGAAGCTGTGTCGGCTGTCACTAATCACCTCCTTATTTTCCATGTGACCTAGCATAGTTTCCAGGAGGATGTGCTCCATGATCTTGCCAGGCACCGGGGTGAGACTGACTGGCCTGTAGTTCCCTGGGTCTTTCTTTTTTCCCTTTTTGAAAATGGGGGTTATGTTTCCCATTTCACAGTCAGTGGGAACTTCACTGGACTGCCACAACTTCTCAAATATGATGGATAGCGACTTAGCAACTTCATCTGTCAGTTCTCTCAGGACCCTCGGATGCGACTCATGAGGTCCCATGGACTTGCGCACCTTCAGGTTCCTTAGATGGTCTCAAACCTGATCTTTCCCTACAGTGGGTGGTTCTTCATTCTCCTAGTCCCTGCCTTTGCAAAATCTAGTGCAACATGTTCCCAAGGCAGCATATTACATCCACCTTGTGTCATGTAATTTATGGCAGAAGCCCCTGGGAAAGCAAGAACCAATCTCAGCACTCACCCACAAGTTTACATAAACTGAGTTTGAAATAAATCCTTTCTCCATGGTTGTAATTCCCTTTTTTGAAAAAGTTGGTTACTACACAGTAAATCACGTTCATAAGAAGTCCTCAGGCATATTAGATTCCCCAGTCAACAAAAGTTTTATTCCTCAGAATACTGTTCATTTTCTATTTACATCTAAATATTGATAATAACTGTCAGCAAATCAAAATGGGTTCCCTCAATGTATAATTTATCACTGCTATTTAGTATCCACTTTTAGGCAAGGCCTGAAGGTCTCATTCAGAATCCATTTTACAACATTCCGTTCAAAGCACAGCCTCTACAGCTTAGAGACCTGATTGCATAGCCTTTGCCGGAACTGTGAAGAGAATTATACTTAAAAGTGTACTTTCTGTTTTCATGTAGAATCTGTTAGATGGCATGCAAGTTTGATTTATGGGAACTTGATTCTTTTCAAGTATTGCCAGCACATTTTAACATTCTCCTAAAAAATATATAATTCTTAAATATTTCCTTTTTTTTTAAAGCAACCTTTCACTTCCTCTTTTATACCACTTTATAACCTTCAAAATACATAAAAATATATACTTTCCTATAAAAAGTTTTTAAAAAAATGAGCATTACCTTATGAGCTAATAAAACAGCAACTTTTATAGCTTTACAGTGTTAACAATATGTGCTTCATTAAATCATAATTAAAAAAAAAAAA
>VXAL01012086.1:21200-31900 GCA_013399475.1 Chauna torquata
TGTAGACTCCTGATTAAACAAAAGAGAGAGAGAGAGAAGTAAATCATTTAAAATTTTCAAATATAAGTTTTGAGAGAAGCTCCTTTCTCTAATAGTTTATAGTAGATTAAAATCATAAAGTTCTGACTCTGAGAATGCCAAACAAGCATGACACTATGACCCCAAAGACTACCATGCTGAATTCACATTTGAAACCTGAAGTGAACGTGCTGCAAGTTTATCTATTGGTTTTCGTCTTACTATTTCCCATGGGCTGCCTAAGACATTATGGCGTTCTAAATCAGATTTAAATTTTTTCTTTGGTCAATCCAGTCTCCACAATTTTTGTTAAGACTTCCTTCCCCTTCTGCTTTTTCTGCTTGCTTGACATAACTGTCACTTGCTTGCAGGTATACAGACCACAGACCAAACTGTAACTCCTCCCTTGGAGATAGCTAGTTTATTTTCTCTCACTGGGGAAACAACTCTGTTCACACAAATATTTATTTTTTATATTACTATTCTTCATCATCTTTAAAAGAGAAAAAAAGAGGAAGGTTAATTAAGTCCAGTGGTGCCAAAACAATTTGTGTTTCACTTCATATAGGTACACCAGATGAAGCTATTTGCAAATGCACAAGAAATTAAATAACTACACATGAAAAATGATTGCAGCAGGCTGAATGGAAATTACAGAAGCCCCAGGAAAAGGCATCCCTATTTTTAAGTCATCAGTTAAATCAACACGCAGTCATCAATGTTATGGAAATTATCAACTGCTGATGCTATAACCATATCAGAATTAATTTAACCTTCAATACAGTCATCAGACTCCTCGTATCACATATCTCATCAGAGCCTTCCAATTTTGAATAAGAAAATATCTGCCAATAGTACTGATATAAACAGCGTGGTATAGCTATCATGTCAACGTTCATTCCCGTTGTAAAGTACTCTATTCTGTCATAGACCCTACTATTTTCAAATTGCCCCCAAATTACCAAATGATCCAAAAAATACTGTTTAAAGTATAGAAGACAACTGTGTACTTTTCCAATTAAAATTGATACTTTTACCAGTGTTAACACAGAATTGATTATTCAGTAATGTTTCCTTCATACAGAAAACTTTTGACATGAGTATACTATCTGTTATCTATCTATACTATTAAACTATCCCATGCAATTGGATTCAAATGAGATACCCTTACTATAGCTTGCCAGTTTTGCTTCCATCCATAACATCATGGAGTTTTGAGATATTCAGAGGATTAAAGTTAGTGCAATCTGTGAAAGTACATTATACATCTTTGAAAAAAATATATTTCATGACTTCAAAGGCATTGAAGAAAACAATAGCAGTTGACTAAAAAAATAATAATCAGTAATAACATTCAAACAAGTGAGTCAGTGACCCTGAGTGTTTCTAGCAAATAATGCATTCGTTAAATTCAGATCATCCTGTCTGTGTACAGCCTGTTTTCAAGAGGTGGTGTTCTTTCAGAAAAAGGTAACATTGTAGAACTGGCAGAATACTTGGGATTTTGAACAAATTAAACTTCAAGAAAAGCTTTCAGCAATACAGAGTAGCAATTAATTTCTAAAAGAATGATTTGATCTATATTACATGGTAGTGGTACTCTTTCAGAACTGATCAACACAATTTTTTTTTAAGAGGGGGACTGGATGAACCAACAGCAGCTTGATTCTGAGGGACTAGATAGGAGCAATTAGCAAGCCCTGCTAATTTAATTAGAATGTGTGAAACTTTGGGATTCCTTCTCCCCGCCCATATGCAAGGATCTCAGATCTCAAAAATTGTCCTATATTTCTTCCTCTGAGGGAAGGAAAGATGCAGCCCACAAACAGGGAAAAATTTTAAGACTGTAGAAAAGTTTGTGGAGCATGATTTGCAATTCCCCTTGCACAACACCTCAGGTTAGGCATAACAGTCAGTCACAATATGCCTTGGAAAGATATGAGGATAGAGTCAACTGCAAATGGTTGAAACTGGAGTCACACAGATAGTCAAGAGACATTCTTCAGGATATGGTTTTTGCATCTGTCAAAACAGCGTGCTGGCTTTTTCTGAGTGTACAGAGCTGGATTGCACCTCCTTTCTTCTGACAACAGTTTGCCCCAAGTCTCATGTACAGATAATTATAACTCAGAAAACTGGAAGACACATGACTACTAGTAGCAGAAGAAAATCAGAGCAGAAAGAATAACATGGAGAAAGCCAGAGAATCAGCAACAAACTTCTACACAGTAATCATACCTTCAATTCACAAAATAAATGTATAAAAAAACACCTGAAATGATCCTATTTTTTATTGGAATTATTTCATGCCCTTTGCACTAAAAAGCAAGATATTTGATATGTCAAAAATGAGAAAGGTGGGAGAGTAGGTAAAGAGTGATAAGTCAGTGAATACAAACATCAACATTTGGAAGCCAGCACTAATAGGCAAACAAAAATAAAGCTGCTAGCAGCAGTGAGAGTCTGGATGTCAGAAATATTTTTCTCTCACTCTCTGTGAAGAACTCTTTCTGTGAAATTTAATTACAAAATTAAAGTCATCATTGTTTTCTGCACACAAAATCCATAATGTGCTGAGCAGAGCAGCTCTTCTTGGTAACTTTATACTCTACAAACTGTGGGGTAGAAATTGTCTCAAACTAAGCCCAATGGACCACTGGTAGCTGACTGGGACCTATAATGACCTGTAAATAAATGACTCCTTTTATGTATACCACAGCATAGACCATGTGTACTGGGAAATTTGCGCACTCCCTGATTCATCTGGCCATGGCTGTGGGAATGGGCAGCAAGTGTTTTACATTTGCATAACATCATGGTAACACCTCTGCTAAGGCAAGATTCACTTGAGAGAAGAGCAAGCTGTGACACTTGTGTATGCAATGAGGACAATTCTCCAACTGCTGTCAGAAAGAATAAGTATTTAATGTATGGGCCTCCACTCAACTGTATGTCCTTCCAGTACCAGGAGTTTGCCTACATAACTGCAACAAGTGTGACACTGTGTACATAAGGGACAGGGCAGTGTTGATATGAGCAGAAATCTGCAATTCAGTTTATAGATCTGAAGATTTTACTGCCTATCATGTAATGNAGAATGGGAAAATTACTCAAAAGCTGCACTTGTGCGCTTGTGGGAAGAATGACAACCCAAAGGGAGAAGACATTTCTAGGAAGATGTTTCTAAGTATTACTTACAAAAGCGGCAGTGATTTAACTTAAATTCCTGTACAGATTCACATTTACGTTTAGAATGACTTGTTTCCTTTCAGTTTACACTTATGTCCAAATCCACTTAAACCAAACCAAGACAACCATCCAAACAGCCTTCCACTCTGCTGTAACTGAACCAGTTAAGAAGTTCACCATTATTTTAGACAAGTTCCAAGAGAAATCTTCTAACAGCACAAACTTTATACCACAGATATCCCATTTTTCTGAAAGTTGAACTTACTTAACTTTCCAACATTTGGGAAACACCATTATAGACCAGGAGATCTTTGGACCATCTCTATTTCATTTTGCTTAAACAGCTAGCAATTTAAATTCTCATTTAAAGGAAGTGATTTCTACAGCCCTGTACAGACTTGCACACCGTCAAATCATGATTTTTCAGCTACCAAAGAAAAAAAAGAGAATTTAAATCAAATTTTAACACAAGTGCAAAAAACTTTATCTGAATAAAATTTGATTCTTTGCATATACATATAAGTTTCAGTGATGAATATTGATCAGCTGTTAGTATCCTACTCAGGTGACTGCCAGTTTATAAAGATGTCTTGCTCATGAGATTGTTTTACTGGGAACTTTGAGATAACATTATTAGCAAATGGGTCAAAAGTTTCAAACACAAGCAAAACTCAAGAAACAAGTAAAAAGTAAAAAAATTAATTTCCAAATTCCATTCTTTCTGACCTGTCCAGTACGTTAATCATTAAATTTGCTACACCTTTAATTCTTAGCAAATTCTGACACTTTTCACTGAATTGCATTGCCTTTTGGGGAAAAAAAAAAAAAAAGAATAATGTAGGAAAAAAAATGTTTCTTTCAAACAAAGGTTGTTTGTGCCTTTTCCATGTAATGTGAAAACACCTCTTCACTTCTTGCAAGGTAGAAGACAGGTTGTCTCCGCTCTTACTCCTGTGTCCAATAAGCTAGTCTCCCTTCCCCGGTCCGAAAAACTCTATCTAGACATTGTCTTCATACTATCTTTATTTTCTGGAATGTAAAATTTAGAGTTTAATTTGATTAAGTAGACTATATTTTTGGCAATGTTTGAGTATTTTCATTAGGATCATTTATATTCCTCAAAACTAAAAGAAAGGAGAACTTTTGGCAATATCTCCTCCCCTCACCCCTTCATCTAAAAGGATTGTCCATCAAGCAATAAACAAGTCATTAGTAAGTTTGTACTTCTTTCTTTATGCCTTACACCTTGCAGTTAATATATGTGGATAAGCTTATTAGCTAATTCATCTTTAGTTCACTTGTAAGCTAAACTACACAGGATATACAGCGATGATTTAATGGGTCATTCAGAATATATTTCAAAAAGAGTTTTCAGTGCATCAGCAAGAATGAAGGCTTCTGATGGAAAATGTATATATATATATCTTCTGTCTGAAGCATGGACAAAATAATCTCTGCTGATCTGTATTTTCTCTTGTAAAATAATAAGTAACAGCCCCCTGAATGATGTAATTTATTGAACAGCTTCCCAAAAGGAAAGAGATTAACTGTCTACGAGAGTCACAAATTCCTGTCACTGTAAACATTAGAGTACATCATATTTTAAATAATAAATTTCCATAAAGGAGTTCATATTGTCCTATAGTCAGCTATAACCATTTCTGTAAGCTCAAGAATGTTGAATGGGCTGATCACTGCTGAGTGTATAACACATCCTGATTGCTCTTCAGTATTAGAAATTGAAAACTGTTATGGTGGTGTGTTTTCTGTATCTGCTAACATTCCTTAATACATTAAAAGTGCTCAAATAACACAAGATTTTAAAATTTTACTGGCAGAAGGCAGAATGTGCAAGTTTTAACAACATCTCTTCCCTTACATTTATACCTCGAGTCTTCATATTGCAACGGTAGGCTCTGCACAATTGTGAAAGATCTGGAAAATCATAGTAGTAATCTTGGATTTTACTTAAAGCTACAGGATATGAACTTGACTGGGACTTTAGATATAGTGTATACATGAAGATGCTCTTGTCTCCTACTGTTGGACTATTTAAAAAAAAAAAAAGTTTCTCAGATGTACATTTCTACAACAGAACTTAAAGATACACAGATGTAATGGGAAACATTACTGAAGCTGATAGAAATCAAAAAGACCTGGGAGAGGAATAAATAAATAAATAAATGCTTGGAGTTAACTAAAACTACAAGTCCAATGCCCACCCAACCCTCCATGTTCAAAGTTTCTTGCTCACTGCAGGCAGGAGATCAAGCCATTACCCCAAGTTGCATTGCTGATTGTGGCTCACACTTAGTAGAAGTTGTACCAGTAGAAGTTTCCAGCTCTGTCTTCATTATGTGCTTCAGTGCTATGTAAAAATCCCCAGGCTAACAAACCTTTTTCCATAAGACCATATTTGTGTGAGAAATTGAATCAGTTATCCCAAAGAAACAAAACTAATTATTGTTAGCAGAGAGCATGCTAATATGTCCGGGAAATAGTCTCTGTATTGCCCATTGTTTGTGGAGAGTCATAACAAGTTTGCTGTGATAACTGTACCATGGCTCCATGCTGAATAGTGCAGACTGCCAGGCCATTTCTGTCTCACATGCAAATGGCTGGAACACATTTTCATTCAATAAACTCAAAAGTCATTTATCACACTGATTTTGTGATGCAGTGAGACGGCAAAGACACTCATCTAGGAGTAGCTGGAAAGACCAGAAAAAAAAGAGGGGATGAGGGAGAGAAATTTCACAAGCACGAGAACAACTCTCAAGATAACAGACACAGGTAAGACACTGGAATCCCGTTGCTGGCCCAAGGATGACTGAAGAGGAGTAGGCTACAGAACCTCATTTTCTCTGAGTTTTAAATGCTGTGAAACAGCAGCTCCAGTGAGAGAAGTTCAAGAGCACTTCATCCCAAAATATCATGTAAACTACAAGATGGGAAGCAGAGAGAAAATAATTAGTTTAGATCTCCCACTTCCTGGATGAATGCCATAACCACAAGAATACTGCATAAAAGACGTGGCATCCTCTTTTTCTCATCTTTGGTGGTCTCTTGAAAGAAAGGATTGATATATATATGTTTAAGACAAGTGTTAGATTCACAACCCTGAAGCCTTTCCTGTAATTAAAAGCCTACTACAGAAAGCCTCCTAACTCTTAGAAATGATGAAATGATGGCACTTGTATCTCTTCAACATGTCTGGTGAGCTATTTTCTTGGCATATCAAGAGTGGCTTTTTGTCTCAACGTATAATTTGGGTTTGTAAATTCCTGCTGGCAGCATTTCCTGGTTCCATCCAGCACCCTGTAGCTTTTTTGCTCACTTTTCCTCAGGCCTGTAGCTTGTTACGATATCCCCTTTCTGGTTAACTAGGTGATCCAGTTGACTGGTTTTATATTAATCTTGTCCTGTAACACAGTTTTTCTCAACATAAAAGCCCACACACAACTTTAACAGGCCTGTTGTAGTAAACTGACTGCAGTAAATATGAGAAAAAAAAAAAAAAACCAGCCACATCATATTTGCCACAGACATTTAAACTGCCTTGCTTTCTTCCCATGTCTCTGACCTTTTGAGATGATTTTTGGTGTATTTAAAGTTCAGTTAAATGAGAATGCTCCTCTTAGGCTTCCAGGATTGATCTGCATCTGTGGAAGCCAGCAGCTTCCTCATGTATCATCCAACGTTTTATTAAGTGTGACACTGTACTGGTCACACCTTTATGGCAGTTATTTTACATGCTGCACACACAAGCATTTTAGGAATCATAAAGTCATAACAGATTTGTACTGTCATAAGATGTTAATATGATCAGATAGGAATTTTAAAATGTGCAGGAAGTATTTGAGGCAGGAAATTTACTGAAAGACATGCTTCTTTCCATAAAACAAAGAAAAGAACTGCCCCAAATGAGTAGCAGTAAATTATCCTAAGCAGGGTTGGGGTTGCACATAATTAAGATCTTGCATTCTAGCTTTAACAGTCCCAAAAGAAAACAATCACAGATCGCCTCAAAGCCTGAATTCAGTAGCAGGAGAATCTAAATATGCAGAGCTCAGACTGCTTTGTTCAGTGCTGTTGCTGTGGGGCTCTTGTCTGTAATCTAGCAATTACAATATTTGCCTAGTACTATGAACAATTCCCCATACAGCACTCTGCAGCTAAGCCTGATGCAAACAAGCTCATGTCCCTAGGCCAAATTTTGTCTTCAGATACACGTGCAATAATCCCACTGATACCCGTGAGACAAAATCTTTCCAAGGGAAAAAGGAGAGCTAAAGCCACAAGTTTGGATTGCACTCCTTGACAGCATAAGGGAGGTAAGATAGAGATAGAAACAAAATAACGATGCTACCTAACCTTGTGCAAAAAAAACAACAACAACAACAACAACAACAAAGCCAATACAGTGACGGGGGGAAATATAATACTTGGTTCAAATGCCTCAGCAGTTTTACACATCTCAATTTTATAAGAAAATCACGTGTAAAACCAGCAAAATGTGGAACTCTCCTTGGAAGTCCTGGAGTCTCTAAATCTAGGAATAATGTGAGCAATGGCCTAGAAATGGAGGTTTTCCTCCGCTACCCCAAACCCCAGCAGTATGATACTGACAAACTTTGTTTCACTTCTGTTTTATAGAGCACTACTTGTGTGAGAAAGCATGAGAGGGTGTAAATTACAAAAAAATGTGAGCAGAGGTATAAGTAATTCATCATCATTTCAAGCTACCAAAGGTAAATGTTTCTGTGAAATGTGATTTGTTATTTTATCCAGGGTTAACTTTTACAACAGAATTATCAGCCTCTGAGAGCAATGATCCATGACAGAACTGCCAAAGTAACTTCTTATATGGTGGTGTTAAGACTAATTCAAATACAAAATTAAAAGTAGGAAGAGTTCACTAAGACCATGATGCTATATCATACTACGTATTTCCCAAACAAAATTTTGGCAAAACTTGCCATTTCTAGAGATATCTTGAAGACGGTAATTTGATATTTGTGGTTTAGTTACTCAGGAGCACACTGCTTTTTCTACTAGCAAATATTGCGAACAGTCACTCAAAGATCAAAAGTAACAACATATTTAGAGAATGTTTTCAGAAGTCATTTCCACCACACCTTTACAACAGGTGAACTGACATACTGAGTGCTAACCATAACACACTCTTGATGCATATTAATTTTGCTAGTGTTCTAATACCAATTTAAAAGTCCCTCCACATCTTTAAGTGCAGGATCTTGGACTGCAAGTAATCCCTGGAATATGGAATATGAAAAAGTATAGGAACTCAGTTCTCTTCCAATTTCACTAATTTATTTTTTGCATTCCTTGTAGACCTCTTATTTTAGAAATATTCTGTTTAAAATATCATTAAAATGACCATCAGGATTAGCAAATAAATAGTACTAGTCTTTCTACTGAATTTTAGAAATTTAAGACTTACTCCCAAGTTTCCATATGTGAATAATACAAGCACATTCACTTTTACGGATTGGTTTAAAAAAAAATCATCAAAATATTTCTTCGGAAAATCTGGTTTTAATGTAAAGGAAAAATATTAATCATTTTAGTCTACGAGCCACTGTAGGTAGTGTACTGTGTAGGGGGAAAACAGAAGAGAAAAGAAAAGAAAAAATAGAAAGCAGAGCAAACCGGTAAGTTATCATCATCCAATAGACAAAATGGAAATTAATGCCTGTCAAGGGCATCTTTTTTCGGTAAGCCTCAGACTTTGGGAGCAAGAAGTGCCTACTCTGCATTCCACCACAGTGGCCAAAACAACAAGATACAGCTGTGCTTCAAGCAGATACTGCCTTTGCCAAGACTAAATAAGGCCCATGGGACAATGACTGAATAACTATAATCTCATAATCAAGCAGGCTCACGATCAGCAGCTTACAACACAGGTGCAAATTCTGGTGTGACTACAGACTGTGGCATACACATACAACATATGTACATTCTCATCAGCAAAGTACTTTCTATACAGCTCATATCTTTGCAAACAAAGTGCAATAAATAAAACACAAGCAATCACACCCTTAATCTCCCCACCCACCCCCAAACATACAAATTAAGCATCATGTTGAGAAATGAGTATATGTAACCAAAGTTTTTGAAAGGGTGGACAAATGAACTTCTTAGCAATGAACAGATGTTTCTGCTCAAGCAGAAAATGAATTTACCACTAGTTACTAATCTTTGTCTCCTGCAGCTGCTCCATTGTATGCAATAGTAAAGCTTGACCTGATAATATTTTATGCTCTTCCTCCTTAATCTCTCCCAAAATTTTCAAGAAAAGAAGCTTCTTTACACTCTGGGGGAAAATAAAATAAAATAAAATAAAATAAAATAAAAAAATCCAAGTCTAAGGTATTTGCTTGAGAATCCAAATTCTCNGGAATTCTTGATAATAGACTTTTCTCCATAGAACACTTGTTTAGGATAAAGTTCAATAAACTTTTCAAGAGCTGCTTGCATAAACAAGGAAAGGAAAGGAAAGGAAAGGAAAGGAAAGGAAAGGAAAGGAAAGGAAAATATAAAATGCATATCCTTTAAAGAAGCTGCAGTTGTAAGGTAATAGAAAAGATCAAGCTCTGTTTCTCCAGAGGAAATAAAATTACTGTCTTAAGAGTAAGGTTCTCATAGTATTAAAGTCACCAAAGAATTCAGGACTAATAGTATTCCTCTCTCACTCAGCAGCTACATAAAAATATTGGACTTGTCTGTGAGCATCTGTGAACCATCTCTACTGCTATAGTATACTCATACAGATGACTGTCAGATGTCACCAGTGCCATTCTGCAGTTATGCTGTACACTTATGACATGCATGGAATGGAAATAATTTTGAGAAAGTATTGAATAAAAATAAAAAAGGTGATGGTTTACACAGGTGAAATTACTAGATGACAGGTCGAAGTCAAAAAGTCAGTGAAGATTCTACTATGTCAGTCAATTCTGAAAGAAAATTGGATTTACGTGGTAAAGGTTTGGTAGCAGGGGGACCACAGGGGTGGCTTCTGTGAGAAGATGCCAGCAGCTGCCCCATGTCAGATCAGAGCCAGCTCCAGCCAGCTCCAACAGGGACCGCTGCTGGCAAGAGCTGAGCCAGTGAGTGATGTTGTTTGCGCCTCTGGGGGAGCAGATTTAAGAAAGGGAAAAAACTGCTGCACAACAGCAGCTGGGAGTGAGAGGAGTGAGGAACAGCCCTGCAGGCACCAAGGTCAGGGAAGAAGGAGGGGGAGGAGGTGCTCCAGGCACCGGAGCAGAAGTTCCCCTGCGGCCTGTGGTGAGGACCATGGTGGAGCAGGCTGTCCCCCTGCAGCCCATGGTGTACCACGGCGGAGCAGATCTCCACGCTGCAGCCCGTGGAGGAGCCCACGGAGGAGCAGGTGGATCTGGCCTGAAGGAGGCTGCAGCCCATGGAGAGGAGCCCACGCAGGAGCAGGTGATCCGGTGGGAGCTGCCACC
>VXAL01012086.1:31923-74614 GCA_013399475.1 Chauna torquata
GCAGAGATGAAGCGACATGGACTGACCGCAGCCCCCATTCCCCGTTCCCCTGCAGTGCTTGTGGGGAGGAGGTAGAAGAGGGTGGGTGGGAGGAAGGTGTTTTTAGTTTGCTTTTTATTTTCTCACTGCTCTAGTCTGCTAGTTATGGTAATAAATTTTATTAATCTCCCTATGTTGAGTCTGTTTTGCCCGTGACGGTAATCGGTCTTGTCCTTATCTCAACCCTTAAGCCCTTGTCCATCGTATTTTCTCCCCCTGTTCCTCTGAGGAGGGAGTAAGCGAGCTGTTGTGGTGGAGTTCTGCTGTTTAGCTGGGTAAAACCACCACAAGAGCATAGCCCTAAAATGTAGCTGGGTGAGTGCGTTAGGTTTAAGCAGTGGTGAGGGAAGCTGGGATCACCTCTTCACTTCATCTTCAGGGGCAGAAGGGAAGCCAAAGAGAGAGAGGATAGTCACTCTTCCACTGACTAGGTCAATAAACATGAAAGCATGGTACTGAATTACCCACCTAAAGCCAACATAGCTTTATTGACTACAGAAGTAGCCTAGGAAAGCTTTTTCCTAGGCTGAAATAATTATTTTTAAATATCTTTCTGCTCACCAAATTGTCTTCCGTTTTCCTCACCAGTGCAAACACCCTAGAAGCTTTAAAACTCCAAAAAAAAAAAAAAAAAGAAAAAAAAAACAATGGTAACAACAGCATATGAGTCAAAACCTCTCATATATGTCTCTCAACATCATACTCTTTCTCTAAGTTTCCTTCAATTGGGAATAAAGAGGTCCTGAAGATTTGGATGACCAAGTAAGTACACAAGGCTTTGTTTTGCTTGGTTTAGTGCTCAGAGGTGAAAATAGATTTAAAGTGAAACCTTGAAGAAATACATTGCTTTGGACAAGCCATTCTTCCAAGTAAACTACTGAAACTTTCTCCTTTAACGATCCTAACAAATGGCAAGCTATCGTATTGATACTAGCAATCAGTTTAGGCTGCATGTGCCTGGACATTAACAGCTGTTCTAACGTGTTTTTAATCTATTTACACACAGGAAAATTCTCTAAGCTATGATAATCAAAATTAGTCTCATTTACAAAGAAGCTCTGGAGTGTGAACAGGATGAATGCATATGTTTAGCTAATTCCCTTGTTGCTGCTGTTTTAATCTGTTTTTGCTATTTACAGGAATCCAGGAAGAACAGTTATCTAATTCCTGAGTCTCAAAACTGAACCATCCCTGTTTGGCTGCCTAGGAGGAAAAACATTGTCAGAACACAAAACAGTACACTTTCCTTTTTGAAGAAAGGCTTTACATCAGTCCTGTTAAAAACTGACCGTTTTAACTGATCTTAAAAACATCTTTGCTTACATTCCTACTTCCTCGTTCTGATGATCCATGATGTATGTTCACAGCAAGTCACAAAGTACCAAGATAAAAATGAGACACTTTACTTTGAGTAGCTGCTTTTGGCTGGTGGGAATAATTTATGGCAAGATTCCTGATTTTCAGGGTAAGAAGGCAACCCTAAACAATTCATATAACACAACTTCAGCAAAAAAAAAAAAAAAAAAAAAAAAAAGGTGAGTTGGAAGAGATTCCAATTCTTCCTATGCTTGTCTCACTTTTCTTTCACTAAAGGCATAATAACATCGAAGATGGGGAAGAAACAAGGGTCGGCCAAAAGAGAAAGTGCTTCTGACAAAACAGAAGTTTGCAAAAGAACAGACTTTACGAGACTGGGACAGACATTCATCTATTTTTAACTACATAACACATCTGTCTTTTAAACATATCTTAGAAGAATCCTAGCACTAGATTCAGGATAACTCTGAATCTGACAGGGAATAGCTGGAAAGTGACAGCATATATCCCTAACAGCAGTTGCTACAAACTTCTCTCCACCTCACCTACCTACTTTTGCATCTTTGATTTCTCTCCAGACTCCTCACTGGGCTTACGTAAACATAGTTAAATTCCTCTTGTTCTATCAATTCCTGCTTTCTCCTTGCTCTCCTCTTGCTGCTCTTCATGAACTGCTTACCATAGGGCTATGATTATGACACCTACAATATATTAATCAGTCACAACATTATACAACTCACTTCAGCTTTTTGCATAATGCAATCTCTCTGCTTAGCATGCCTTAAGTTTTATTTTAATTAGAAAAAAAATCTTTGATTTAAAATTTTTGTGTGGATGCATATCTACAGAAAAATGTGATTTGCATGAGATTTATCTCATCCAAAATCAGAGAAGTAACTCACTGCACAAGCAAACAAGTGAGCTTTAGCATAATAAATTAAATTGCTATGTTAATGAAGTGCTGTGCCTGAGATTCTCCATGCTCAGAAATCTTGACAGCCTAAGACTTCTGCTTTTCAAGGACAGATTCCTGTATAGTTGTGTTACTTGTGGTACTGCAATACTTGGATCATACCACACTAAAGCACTTGATTCAAAACAAATCTATACCATTGAAGGACTTGCAATATGTGATGGCCTAACATTATTAATACAGCTGAGTATATTTTTGGCTAATGCTTGGTTCATTAGTACCAAAGAATTGATCATCATGATTAACACCACCACTATGAGCCTTTTGCTTTTTTCTCTTCAGCATAGGGCTTTCCCTTCTTTTTTATTTCTTCCAGCTGGCAAGCCAGGATCAAGTTTGAACGTTAAACAGGTGGTTTAACTTAACCACCTGTTAGGTTGTTTAAGTTAATTGCAAAATCAGCTCATTATCCTCGTCTTTCCCTGACGCTGTATAGGTTTTTTTCATCTCATCTCAATGACAAATTTACCAATGCGTCAAACACCAAGAACTCAAAACTTGAGTTTTGATCTTCATAGCTGCTTGTAAACTTGCACTATTTGTAACCCTAAAACTTACAAGGAAAAAAAAAAGGGTGTGTGTGTGTGGAGAAATTATCTCTATGAGACACAGACAGGCCGTATACAAATCTGAAGGACATTCCATATAATTGTCACCCCATAATAATAGCACAAATATAATCCTCTATCCTAACTGGTCTGGGAAAAGTCTGCTCTCACTCTGTACGGAATGTCTTCCTGGCTGCATATAATGATCAGCTACAGCCATTGTTGTTCTCTGTGCTAAAAGTCATTTCATCAGTGTCAGGCACTGAAAGTTATCAACATTCTTTTTCATATACCAGGGACATTTGGCATTTGACTCCTGATTTCCTAGTATGAAGATACTCATTTTTAGCAGAAATGTTTTCAGTACAGTGAAGAAGATAGTCAATAAAGTGACAATTTTGCCAAAGTTAAGAAACATATGGCAAAATTAGTCCAAATAGTCCTCCACCATAAAGCAAATATTCTGAAAGCTGTGGTGAGTGTGGATGTACAGTCATGAAATGATACGTGCAAGGTTTGTCTTGGTTTATTGGCTTTGCCTACCTGATTTCCCTGTGATTTGGTATGCAGCTGACTATACTGAAGTCATACAGTCCCAACATACTAATCTTGGCAAAGAAACAGGCTGAAAAGTTCCCATCTTTCTTGATCTCATCTGCCCATTTCTGCCCACATGTTGCTGTATGTGCCTTCTTTTCAGGTTATCTTCTAGCTTAAATCAGCTCAGTGATTCAGTTTTTACTGAAGACAGAAGAAAATTGCCAGCACCACCAAGGAGACTGTGAAATCTGGCATAGAGGTGAGAACAACCAGTAGGAGAACACACTCCATAAATTACTTCATAAACTACCTTTGTTGTTAAATCCAGCAAATCATGAAGTACAGCCCAAGCGGAGTCCACAAGAGAAGCAAGATAGTAGCTAAGAAGACCTATCCTAGGTCGTCAATCAGCTGTATTAGTCTTTCTGTAGATAAGGCATATTACATATTTTTGCAAAAATTAAGCAAGCACAACCCAGCAGCAGAGTGAACTGATCAAGGATGTTATAGCTTTCATTTACATAAGGTAGAAAGCTTTTTGAGACAACAGACAATATAACAAATGCAGATAAAATAAATCGTAGTACAGCTGAGGCCAAAAGCAAACTTCTGCAGACCACAGCTGGAGCACCAGAGGTATTTATGTCTTTTGCAATTTAGAAGAGACTGTTACTCTTCACAGCCTAATTTTGTATAGCTTTTCTCTTCATAGCGTTAGAACAGATTGTCACAGACTGCTGAGCCCAAAATGTGTAATCTTACAGCAAAAGACTTTAAGAGATAAATGGCTTTTATTTTCTAAGCCCAAAAAATAACTGTTGGGACTCCTTCTACCCAGTACTCTTCATGGAGAATTGTACAGATCCTGTTGGGATATTCTCAGTTCAGAGAGAGTAAGGAGAAGTACTAATCAGAGAATTTTTACACAGTAGTTTCTTCTTTCCAAAACTGCAAAGTAAAAAAGCTAACATCCCCAAACTACTTTTTATTTCATATTTTTAGCTAATAAAATTTTTGACTTGGTGCACAGTAAATCTTAGTGGAAAGATAGAGCTGTCTACAAATTAATCTGCAATGACAGATGCCACAATCTAATTATAGCACTGAAATGTGCAAAGAACTATAATGAAAACTGATTACTACCCACATAATTTCTACAATTTTAATTATAATAAATACTCTAAATGACTGATTATACAAGTATGTCACATTTGCCTACTCCATTCCTCATTATGAAAATCTTACAGCAATACAGTTGCTACGCTTTACTTCTTTGTTCCATTAGTTCACTTATTCTTTACAACCTATTTTAAATTGCATTTTCTGAATCAGAAAATTTCATTTATATATTACACCCCTATGAAGATGCTTAAAGCAAAAACTCAGAACATCTCATCAGTATTTAAACTGCAAATGATACAGAAAAAGAAATGTATCAGTCTTACCCCTTTTGATGATACAATGAATAATCAACTAAAAATAATTACCCTGCACAAACTTGTCTCTTTTCAAAAGCCTGAGAATCATAGAATCAAGAAACGGATAAGGTTGGAAGGGACCTCCAGAAGTTATCTGGTACAACACCCCTGCTCAAGCAGGGACACTTGGAGCAGGTTGCCCAGGACCATGTCCAGACAGCTTTTGAAGCTCCCTCCAAGGACGGAGGCTCCACAGACTCTCTGGGCAATCTGTGCCAGTGATCCATCATACATAGAAAAAAGTGCTTCCTGAGACATTTATAGAAATCAGTGAGATTCCCCCTGAGATTCCCCTTCTCCGGCTGAACAGTCCCAGCTCTCTCATAGCCTCTCCTCATCTCCAGACTATCAAGGTTCTGTCAAGGTCTCCAGCCTGTCCAGAAAACCTAACAATCCCTGATGAATGTCCAGAAAGTCACCATGAAAGGGCTAATTTTAGGCCACATGACAGAAAATGGAGGGAAGCTCAGAACTCAGCAACTCTTCAGAGAAAGTGATATACCATCTCAGTAAGCAGCATCTTCTGTGCTATCTTCAGTTAAGACATTTAAGAATGATAGCAGAAGAATGTAGTAGGCCTATAGAGGTTGGAAGAGCTCAGAAAAGAGAAAGATGCATACAGAAAGGGAAGGAAAGTTTCCTTCTGAAAGAAGAATAGTAAATGTTCACCTGAAAAGATCAAACTGGAAGAACCATACTTGTGCATTCCAAGTTCCAATTTGAGTTCAAAGCTCCCATTACCATCTTAAAGTAGAGCACTCAAGCAAACAAACCAAACATAATTTCAATGAAGAGAGTGATTTATTAAAACTCTCATGTATTTCACAGATTTAATATACTAAGTCTTAAGAGCTAGAGTTTTACAGTAATCATGGATAAAATGGCCTGATAGAATCTCAAAGAGCACTGAGTCCATCATTTGGTACCAAGTCAGGTTCAAAAATACCAAATTTGAATATAAGCAGCTCTACTAATACACAAAGTGCATGTGCAGCACATGCAAGCAATGTCTAGCTGAGTGTACACATACATCGTACATCCAAAGCTCATTTTTATCAAAGGGGAACACTTCCCCTGCATGCTCTAGGGCAGGCAGTGTGGGAACAACAATTCCCTTCTGCACACCTCCTCTATCTGCAGCTGCACCCTAGCTCTGCATACACATAGTCTCATGTCCAAGGAATTTGTGTACTCATGCTTAATTCAATCCTATGCAAATATATCAGTATAGGAGTGTTGCCTCTAGCTTTCAGAGGTTGTCCCATAACGCTTTATCATTTGATAAAACATTTACTTTACCAAAACAGGCTTTGCACATGGGTGAATATGTGTCTCCTTTTAAAATAACTCTGCATATCCTTCAGTGTTCAAGTTGCTTTGTAAAAATCCATTCAAAAGGACTTATTCCAAATATGCTAATGTGTATTCTGCACTGTAGAACTGAAAGATGGAGGATCACGATCTGACAAGACTGGTAGAAGGGTGGGAAGAGATGCAAAATATTTACAGAAAAAGTTTTGAAAACATGAAAGTCTAAATTTGCCCAGATGCTTAACTGCCTTGAGTGTCCCTTGGCATACAGCTTGTGCCTAATGAAGCAGTATTAGTATAGCCTTTGGATGTACACAACACATTCAGTCGCCCCTGACTCACCACTGAAGATAATTGGGCCACATTAAATGATATTAGATGAATGCCAGAGATATGTGTCATTCAAGGTGTAAATGTCATAACCATTTAAACTAGAAGAAATGCCCAAAATAAAACCCTTGTAAAGGCTGGTAATCTAAAGCACATTCTCATTTTGAAGACAAATGTATTTTAAAATAAAACTGTATTTTTGTTTCTCAGTTTGCAGTTCTCCTTGTTTTTATCCACAATTTACTGTCTTTTATTACTTTATTCATTCTAATTCCAGTACATTATTTTTCTAATCTTTTTTAGCAAGTCAATGTGACAGATGGGAAACTATCAGCATTAGAGCTCAGATTCTCCACAGTTCAGGGTTTTTCATTGGGTTTTCAGATAAGAATGGATGGAATAATTGTTCTGTGTGTACAGGATGAAGTTTGACCCAGAAAGGAGCAGCAGTCCTTTGACAGCATTAAAAAAAAAAAAATGTTGTACAGTAAAATCTCAGCTCTTCTATTCCAGTTGAACTGGTTATAAGTTTTGTCATCAGACACAAAAAGAGTTAAAGAGTTTTAACCTGATTAATTCAAGGTGCCACAGTGTTTCAGGTCATGAAAATAAATCCTGCTTCCGCAGCACTCTTCTCTGCAGCCCGGGTACCCTGCCTGCTACTCCATCTTACAGACAGTCAGGAGCCTACTACAGCCTTGGAACAAGCAGGTGCAACAGATTAGCTGAAGCCCTAGTGTGGTTCATTATTTTACATGAAAAAGTTTCAGATATGATCCACTCAATCAGTGACATTCCCATGCAAGCATTATGCTTTCTACTTATTGTACATACACATACCACAGGGGACTATTCAGAGTCCTGTCCTGCTCAACTTTATATCAATGACTTGGAGATCATGTTCATAAAGCTTGCAGACAAGACCAAACCTGAGGGAGCATGGGAATATGTTCAAGAGCAGGGCTGCCATCCAGAGGGAGCTGGACAGGCTGGTGGAATGAGCCAACCTTCTGAAATCCAACCAAGTCCTGCACCTGGGAGGGAGCAATCCCTGGCTACAGTGCAGGCTGGGAATGGACTGCCTGGGGAACAGCTCTGCTGAGAAGTATTTGGGCATCTCAGTTGACAGAGGGCTGACAGAGGGCTGACAGCGGTGCACCCTGGCAGAAAAGAGGCCAACAGCATCTGAGGCTGTAAGAACAGGAGCACAGATCAAGGGAAGTGATCATCTCCCTCTAATCAGTACTTGCAAGGCATCATCTAAAATACAGCATCTAATTTTGTCCTAGTACAGGAAAAACATGGACAAATCAGCGCAAGTTTAGAAGAGGGCTCCCATGGATGGTTAGGGCTGAAACACTTGCCCTGTGAGAAGATGCAGCAGGAGCTGGGCTTGTTCACCTTGTAGAAATGATGGCTTTGAGTGGGATGTCTCAGCATCCATCACCTACAGGAGATAGTTCATGGGAGGATTATTAGAGACAATGAGCATAAATTGACATAAGGAGGTTCAGAGAGGAGATAAGGAGGACCTTTTTCCCCTGTGACGCTGCTTTGAGCAGGAGGTAGGATGGACTAGAAGGATCTCCTTGAGCTCCTTTCCAACCTGAATTGTGGTCCTGTGTATGCAGAATGAATAGGAATATGGTTATTAGTAGTACTGGCTTCATGGATTTTAACCAATCAATGCATCAATGGCTGCTGCTACTCCATCTGAACCTGAAGCTACTCCACCCCTGTTGGCTAAAGTTTCTGAAAAGAAAGCTGACTTTGTAATACATTTAGATTTTTAAAAGCTTTATATAAAACATTAACCTTTATGAAAATAAATGTGCATCATACGGAGTAAAACGTGCACCTCTTTTACAAAACTTGTAGTAGCACACTCATTTAGTAGTTCTTCAGTGGTCATAAAAGTCTTTCACATTAATTGAAGAAATGAGACATCAGAAGAATCTGACCTTGATATATCCTTGATATCAATTTTTTTTAAAAAAAAAAAAAAGAGCCAAAAATCATTTTAGGTACATTATACTTTTTGAGTCTCATACCAAGATGGCATTGAGGGGTTTTTTTGCTGGTGGTGTTTTTTGATTGTTTTTATTTTTTTGTTTGTTTGTTTTTTTGTTTTTGTTTGTTTGTTTGTTTGTTTCTAATGTAGAAGTTCTTTTCTCTTTCCTACTTCCGTTTCAATGATCTGAACAAACATCAAGAAAAACTGATCACTGAGAACCTGTCAATGTGCAATAAATGCAAGAAGAATTCAGAAGAAGGAAAAGATATTTTTTTCTCCCTTGATTATAAAACAATATGCTGTTACTTGTAGAAAACACAGAACAATATAAGCAGGAATTTGATTTTAAAGTTGATAAATCATCTAAATCACTTGATGACATCATAGTTATTTTTCAAGCATTCTAAACAGTTTGATAATAAATGATTTTCTCAAAAGGATCTTCTGACTGATTCCTAGAAGTACTTCTTTTGGTACAAATGTGTATCTTCAACTGCCTTTGATGTCTAGACCTCAATTTGGCCAGCAAACAAAACACTCACTTTCAACACCTACATTTTAGTTTTTGTCAGAAGTGTCGGTCTGGTAGTTTATGCTACAGTCTGCAATTCTGGCCTTGGTTTTAAGAAGCCATAGTGCCAGTGTTGGTGCCAAAGCCTTGTATCTTATGCACATTGCTTAACATGACAGCATTGGATGTGAATTGAGGACAGTGAGTAGGAAGAAGATCCAGGCACTGACCACACGCTGAGATGTCAGAACCTGCAGCATTGCAAAAAGAGTACAACAGGGAGCAAGATTCAAGCTTGGGGGGAAGCAGAGGGAGAGAAGGGGTGTTGAAACATAACTGCATCTTCAAAGCTTGGGTTTCACACAGTAATTCTCTTCTGAAATCTCTTTTCTTAGCCTAGAGAGCACTGAGTGTTTTGTTGTATAGTAGCACACTTCCAAAGAGTAAACTGTACTCAGGGCCTTCTTCAAGTAGGGCAAATATGTGGAAACATCACAGGCAGAAGAAGGCCTTGAAACTGGACCTGCCACATATAAATAAAATTTTAACATTATGGTGTTTTCTGATGACACTCTGCTAAAACGCTAGAACTGAACTATAGATAGTCTTGTCACGAGTGTCCAAGATAGGCTAGAACACTTCCCTCAAAGACGAAAGTCAAAGTCCCAAATTGAAGATACGAGAAACAAAGAGGAAAAGTAGCACTAGGACAAGTGGATTTTAAAAAGGTCTATTATTAAGCTGTTGTGGAAATCTGACATTTTGCCTCTATACGAAACTAAAATCTTCACATGATGAAAAGTTCATGAGTGATGAACCAAGTTGTGATAGCCATTCCCTGTTGAAATCTTCAAAAGGATCAAAGACCTCTTTGTCTTTTGCTTCATGCTCCTGGAATTGCCTTCAGATTTTTAGCACTGTCTATAACGTTCTGAAAGGAAGAGCACTGTCAACACAAATTAAGTTGTCAAATTTCTTATTTCAATTCCATACTAGTGACCAAAACACTTCCATTCTTGACAGAGACTTCTCAAGAAACAAGACATAAGTACTTGCAAATTCCAACTCCAACAGAGGAAGACAATCAGAGAGAAGGTCAAGCATCTGGTGGAATACTCTGAAGGAAGAGAGGAAGGAGAGTACATGCTTCCAATTACAAATGCAAAAACAAGTAAATAAAAACCCAGAAGTTTTATTAACTGGTGTTATTCTAAAGCATTTTCTTTTGACAGACTGATCATCTCACAGTTACAAATGGGAAGCTAATGAGAATCAGTGTCTTGACATGTAGTTTCTGCTTTGGTACTGCAATAGCCAGTGCCCCATGAAGGTCCGCCCTAAAACTACAGGAGTGAAGGGTGGGGGATAGTTATTGAGTGCAACCTATTCCCAGTTTCCGCATCTGCTACCTCATGTTTAATACTTACATAAAGCTTACAGGAAAAAATAATAATTATGTATCCAGTAAGAAAACTGTGAATAAATATTTCTCATAATATTATTATAAGTTTCTTCTCAGAAGTCAGTAACAGAAGAAAGAAGCCTGAAGCCAAGAATGTGCTAATTAAAGTGCACAAAATATTAACCAAAAGACCTTAGGAAAGAAGAGAGAAAAGGCTTAGTTCCCTGCACTGGAAGATGATATCCTGATGTTAATTCTCACAAAAAAAGAATCAGGCAATAAACAGGAAAGAGAAATTAAGAGAATTTCATCTGGGAATGAAGAAAGTTTTGCCCCAAACCCTAACCTGAATGACTTCAGCAAACACCTTCCAAAACACAAGCAGGAGGACTGCAGCTCTAAGAACTCCCAAGGACACCTCAATCCCCAAAAGATATTTTTGGTCAATTAGCTTTGAAGACCAGCTGAGACATTGAAAGAGCTGAAGAGAATCTTTATTGTTAAATAAATTTCAATAATATAGTCTATGAACTTCTTAATAACTTAGACTTATTTTTATAAATCTATGGTCCTGTTTTATTTTATTTGAAATCCAGTAACATGTAACATGACTGAATAAACAAGTCACTCCTCCATATAGAGGTGGCAATTGTGTAAAACTTCCTGCATCATCTCCTACTGTCTACCCTGAGTACCAAATTGGAGCAAGTTTTGTGGTCTCAGAGTTGCACAGCCAGAGTCTGTATAGATGCAGCTGTCCCCAGGGACTAAGTACGAGCAAGGAAATCTGCTGCTTGTAGCAAGGCATGGCAGGCGAGATGAGAATTTCCTGAATCTCAGTCTACAACAATTCAGTGTAAAAATTGGTAACTCAGGGAAAAACTGAGGGAAAACTGTCTCTTCACTACTCCATAAAAGCACCCAACACATAAATACTCAAAGAATATGACATTCTTAGGACCTTTTTTTCAGTGCATAAATGATGTAAATGAATTTTTGAAGAAGGAAGGATGCTGACACATTTATTTAATCTCTTGACCTCAATAATCCTTAATTTTCTTTGTTTTATTATGGAATAGAAAACATTTAAAAACAAAACAAAAGAAACAAAAACAGAAATCCAAATTCTCGTATGGCTTAAAGATTGTTCCACTGAATGATATTCAATCATTTGAAAAAAATCATTTAAACAACTACAGATTTAGGAGTCTTTAGGAGAATTTGTATAGGAGAACACAAAATTTGAAATAAAGCTAGGATACATTCTTGAAAAACACCCTCTAGATGATTTTAGTTATCCACAGTCAAGTAGAAAGTTTGTTATAAAAAAAGAATACTTTAATGAATACATTTTCTCCGCAAGTTTCTGCCATGTCTGTTAACGTTAGTGCTTTCAGCATTTCCTAATGTGATCTGGATTTCTGACTGACAAAGAATAAAGAAACTAACAGGAAGAAATTCTTGACTTCTCAGGCTGACCTCCGCCCTGAAAAGACAAACTGTCTTTTGTATTTGTCAAAGCAAAGTCTATGCATAATTAAATTTTCCCCACTTTTAAATCATAATGGCTTCAAATCTCACATATATTAGTACTAGATTAACATATGAAATACTATCAACACCTGGAAATATTCAGAGAGAGAAAATTTGTTGAAAAGTATCCCTTATATAATATAAAAGACAGATGACTTTCCCATCTTAAGCAGAAATCAAGCTTAACAGCTGTCTACCCCAGAGAACTAACTTCAAGAGACAGAGACATCAGATATTGTTCCACAAAAACGCATTTCTTGAGTCCAAAAAGCGGTATATGCCAACTACGGATAGATTGCCTTCATTCAGAGGCAAATTAAAGCAAAGGAAAAAAATCCTTTATCACAATTTATCACTATTTATTGTTAATTACTACATTTCACTCAAGCATTTCAGTTTATTTCCAGGCATTTCATTATCTCCTGAGGAAGGATATCTGTATAATATGAAAATTTTGGGAGCCTAAAAAGCTATATGTTCATTTAGCAAGAAAAAATTCATACTTTTATGCAATGCTTTGCATGTCAGATGTAGTTTTGTGTCATTATATAAGAGATATTAAAGATTTTCTAGCTTACCATAGAGAGTGTGTAGTCAACTATACAAACCATATAAGTCTGCAAGTCCATTCAGTACAAAAATGTTTTACTCATAATAATGCTCCTGCTAAATAATAGTAAGTGCATACAATGACCTCAAAAAGTCCTGTGTTCACTTATGAAATGCTTGCAAAACTTTACAGTACTTTACAACAGCACTTGCTACAAACAAGCAGACCAAACATTACAAACATGGAGTTAAAAGACTTTCTGAACAAGAATGAGGCTAAAGAAATTCAGACTTCTCTATATATCTAACTTCAAACAGACTGGCAGAGAGAAGCCTGGGACTGTTTAACTGGGCACAGGGCAATAGCACAGGGAATACCTGAAGCAACATTCAAGAAGCATTGTTGTACAATAAAAAGCTGTAATGGCATTACAAGGGGCAATGCTTCATAGAATGAAATGCAATGTTTAAGAAGCAAGTTTCAGGAATGGAACTCACAAATTCAAATTAGAAACCTAGTTTCTCTAGAAGAAGATTTAGACAATTTCAAATATGATTTAAGAAATCCAGTATGCCAAACAAGATGGTATTTTGTGAGACAACTGGAAGTGCTGGAAAAGTCATCTCACCTCTTCCTGCATTTAGAACATGCTCTCTTTTCACATTTTACCTGCCAGAGCCCAGAGCTGGAAATAACCAAAATAAGTAGCAGAAATATTTGAAGTGAAACTCATGTTCACTAACTTTAGAATGCATAGCATTTTTATACGGGCTCATTGTATTCTTCNAGGAAAGGAAAGGAAAGGAAAGGAAAGGAAAGGAAAGGAAAGGAAAGGAAAGGAAAGGAAAGGAAAGGAAAGGAAAGGAAAGGAAAGGAAAGGAAAGGAAAGGAAAGGAAAGGAAAGGAAAGGAAAGGAAAGGAAAGGAAAGGAAAGGAAAGGAAAGGAAAGGAAAGGAAAGGAAAGGAAAGGAAAGGAAAGGAAAGGAAAGGAAAGGAAAGGAAAGGAAAGGAAAGGAGAAAACAGTAGAGAGGTATAAAGACTTAAAAGGATGATTCACTGGACACATTTAAGACATCTACATTAGGGTCTGGTAAGCCACACTTTAGAGGTCAATCTGTACAATTAATCCTACTAGAGATATCACAAGCCAGTTGAGGTGAATCCCGGTTCCAGTATCAAAACCAGCAAGTATACCTCATATTGTCTATATTCAAATAAAGAAATTTAGGGATGTAACAAAAACTAAGCAATGAGTAGTATCATTAGCTTTTCACTTAGTGTACTTCTGAGATTTCTCTTCTGTTCAGTTAATTGCTGTGTTAGTTAGACAACTCACAGAGTTAATACAGTCAGTGATCCTGTAGCCTGAAAAGTCCCAGAAGGACCAAGCAAACCAAGGAGAACAGTGGGCAATGTTTTTTTTCCTTTGTGTGTGTGTGTGTGTGTGTGTTGGTTTTTTGTTGTTGTTGTTGTTGTTGTTGTTAGCCAGTCTGCTTTAATAAACAGGAACATATTAATTTTCCATACCTTTACCAAGTGACAAGCTCACACATTTCTTTTTCCCCAGCAATACATGCCACCAAATTCAACAGAACCTACTAGTTTTGTAGAAAATGTGAAACCTCAGAGTAGCACAGCTAAAGTCCTAGATTCTGGTCTGGGCATGATGTACCTTGCTGAAGCTGGGTGACCATCCTAAAAGACAAATTTGAGATTGACATAGTCAAATGCAATTACTGAGAGGCTGCTAGACTCTACAGCTCTATAAAGCTATCTTAGACTTTTGTTGCTGTTCATAATACTCTTCATATTTTGCTCTTTGTACTGAAAAAAAAGTCTTCACACAGTGTCTTGTAATCCATTTATTTCAACCTGATACTTCAAAGTATAACCCTGTCTACTTATGAAAAGAAAACATATTGTGAAACCACAGTTCTTTATGTAACTGTTTTGCAGTGATCTGCAGGAATTGACAGGGAAAGTTCACTGCAAGACATGAATATACACATTTTGAACATCCTGATCATCAAATTCTCAAATCCTTATGCAATGATGAGAAAACAGATCAATTATTTATCCTCTGTCCTGGTTATGCACACTGAAATTTCTTACACACTGAAATTTCTGAATTAAAAACAAACATATTTAACCTGTATTGACCTTCATTTGAATTGACAGTGGACATGAAATGGCTATGGGGAAAATACATTGTAATTTTGCTTGTGTGGATTTTTTTTTTTTTTTAAGTAATTTCTTAGTATTTCAGATTCCAGTTTTCTATTGGGATGACTAGATCCAATAGATTCCTTCTTGTCATCATAGTCTAAGCCAGCAGCCAAGCAAA
The DNA here is from genome assembly GCA_013399475.1 of Chauna torquata. NCBI lineage: Eukaryota > Metazoa > Chordata > Aves > Anseriformes > Anhimidae > Chauna > Chauna torquata. The sequence goes on from VXAL01012086.1 coordinate 46,815, forward strand.
ACAGCAGAATTTGCACATGACAAGACAGAAAACTCAGGAAAAACTTTTTGCTACCAAAACATAATCATCTTGTTAAATTTATTACCACTCTGCTGTACATGGCAGTAGAGAACAAGAAGGCATTTACAAATGATGGAAAACACAATGCCAGTAGGCACTGAATTTTTGCAGACGTGCTTTACTAGAAGGAAAGCTGAATTTATAGCTCAGGATCCTTTTCCTGAGTTTGTTCATCAAGCAAAGGTAGCTGCAAGGTATAATAATACTCCAGAATAGTTGCCAGTAAAGGGGAGAAGCTATCCAAGCTTTATTTTAAGAATAAAATTGAAGTGTTTCATGGTAAAAGACTTAAAATATTTTATGTTTACTTAGAAGCTTCTCCAACATTATAAAAACAATGTACAAAGAAAATTTTTCTATCAAGAAAAGTATTAAGGCATAAAGGCTCATTCATGAGATTTCTGAAGATACTACATTTAAAGCTCAGTAGCCTAAATAATAGAGAGGCTATCTAAAATTTTGAAACAATTAAGAGGTAGATGCCAATCAAACTACATTGTAATAGCAACACTGAACTGTCAAATACCCTCATGTAAATGAAAGATACGTTGAAAGAAAAATTCATTCTTGAAAAAGTTCTTTAATATAATGAATATCAGTTTTTTTATGGACATGATAATCTTGTAGTTTGATCATAACGAAAAACCCTTAGGAAAAAAAATTTTATGAGACCATAAATTAATTCTCATTTTGCATCTTAAAATCCTGGTTATTTTAACATATAAATTATTCCTTGTGAATGATGACAACTTCGTTAAGCAGTTGGAATTTCAGAAGAGGACATTCTTTTCTTTATGAAACTTCACACAGCAAGCCCATACCAAACATAACCTTAAATAAATATATAAGTTATAAAGTATTACTTTTTTACAGTATGGCAAGACCTTGCCTCGGTGTCTGCAAACTGATAATGAAAATACTCTTCCTTATTATCACATTATTGTGTTTTGTAAATTCAGAGTAGAAAGTAATGTTGTGGAAAAACAAAATAAAAACACAAGGGAAAAACAAAGAACAGAGAAATTAAATTCTTTAGGAGATGTAGTGCACAGTCATAAGAAACTACATGTTGTTCATCATGCTGCATGTGTCAATGAAATGTTGTTATCCAACTATGGCACTCTTACAAAGACTCTTAGAAATTCATGCTAGCACCGAAGCTATGTGAGTTTTACTCACACAAATCAGGGTCAGACTGATTCAGCTAGTTCTGAAGCAAACGTAATTTCCACCAGGAGCACAACAATTGGGTTCTGACAAAATCAAAACAGGAGAAATCCTCTGGGTACAAAAGCTCACTGGATCTGGCTACCTCTAACCTTGTGCATAGACAAATTTCCTGGAAAATCTGAGAGAGGAACAAAGAGAATCCAAAATCCGAACAAAGAGCCTGTGGGATAGATTGTCTGCTGTTACCAGCTGAGGCACTCCACTATCTTATTTCAGGTCTCTATCGTTTAAAACTCAGCCTGCTTTTTTGATGTCATGAACAAAAACAGAAATATTGTGTGGGGATTGTGCACTTGTCTGGATTCTAGGGGTTTGTATGCTTGTACCTTCTTATGTTTTCAAAAAATTCCTCTTCACCTATTAGTTCCATCTGGAAGAATGAAATAACAATGAGGTTCAGTGTTGTTTTTATGTTTATTGTTTGTTTGTTTGTTTTTCTTTTATGTAGAAATGCAACAAACACATTTCCACAAATAAATTGTTCAAAAGTGCCTTTCAAAATTGGCATTCAGCATGAAATAGCAGAACACACAAAACGTTTTGGAACATTAGTCTGGTTTCATACAATGCTTTTCAAATCCCATGATAAGAGATCTTTTCAAAATAGAAGACTGAATGATGGAAACATATTGACTGAAGGCAAGATCTGCCTTTTTGTTATTCCATATGTCACTGCAAGCTTTTGACATTAGAACTAGCTTTATATAAATGATATGCTCTGCAAGAACTGCCCTTACTCTAAGAAAAATACCAGAAGCCAGTCAAGATAGCAAGGCAAAAAGCAGTCTAATTTAAAATCTGCCAGAAATACAGAGCCCTCCTGGTGAGATTCTCTATCACGAGGTCTTAGATCACATCCAAAGCCCAGATTCTATAGTGGAGTTTCAGCTTCAACTCTATTGATTTCATAGCCCTCATCCATACAAGAATTGAGTTATATCTACTACAGAGCAAACTTTATCACTGTCTGTTGCTGCATGAGTAAGTACTGCTAACTGAGTCATACAGAGCCTCAGCTGAGACAGTAACAAGGGCAATTCACCCTTAAAGCGTTCACCTGGCAAAGGCATCGGAGTACATTCATGTTTCAATGGGATTACACCAGCAATTAGGCCCAGAGGTCTGGATTCTCTATCATGCTATACTCTGCAGATTTGTACATCTACAAAATGCCTGCATGGGAGATTTTAAACAAGATCAGAATGGTAGCATTTTGCGTGGTGGTACACAGGCACAAAACACACATAAATGTAGAAACGATATTATCTCTTGTATTGCCTTTCTGAACCATAAAACTAGGCCACCTGTTTGAATCTCTGTATCACTGAGTCCAATCTCCTGTCAGCACAGCCACTTGTCATTCTGTCATTAGTGTATTTAGCATCATCTGCAAAGCAACTAGGCTTTTTGCCTTCAGTGCTCTGATCAGAGGCAATTTCAGAACCTCCCTGCCATGGCAAACCCAAATTTGTTGATGATGAGTCTACACCTAGCACCAGGTAAGATAACACAAACACACAGATACCTGCATGATCTGTCTTATATACAACAAATATTTATTATACTTGAAATGCCATTTTAATATGAACACATAGCGATCCAGATTTTATTTATTACATAACCTCCAAAGCATTTTAAGTTCATTAATGCTTATTACAATTTCTGCTGCTCTTTCATGTTAGTATCTTATCATGTGGGTACCAGAGCCCAGGAAGCTTCCCCTTTTACTCTACTGCAGAGCACAGTAATTTTAACATTGAAATAGAGAAAGGCACTTGGTTTAATGATATGCAAGAGACCACCTGCTGAATCAATGGCCACTCTTATTTGACTGAAAGCTCTAGAAAGTCCCCCCTCAATATAAGTTCCTCATAAACACTAACCCTGCCGCACAATCTCCCATGATGCTTACTAGGACACTAGGGAACAATATCTTGTTCTCTCACGGTCTTCAGAATTATCTTTCAAAGTGAAATAGTGCCTTTAATTATCAGCACTGTCCTTCCTCAGATTTCTCAGCCATAACCTTTCCTTCATAATTCAGAAATGGTATGCAAAACATTCATTTATGTGGCCAGTTTAGCATTTATGTGGCTTAGTGAATTTCATTGTTGATTTATTCTTCAGGGAGTTAAAAGTTCATGTATTAAATTATACTGAGGTGGAGAGGAATGTTATCTAACTTTATACACCTAGACTGGCAAGCATTTAAAGTAAGTCATCTGACTTATTTTAGGAGATGAACTAGACTATAAAGACCTTTGTTTCTTTTCTTCTATTTCTAGCAGAAGGAGCCTGACATAGTAATCTAAGATTTAGATGACTATATGTTAAATGCCTAAGCTGTAGGAGGTGACTCTCATGGTCAGGGTACTATCATTCAAAAATGTGCTTCCAGTGGAGGCCTTCAGCATATCTAATAATTTGTCTTCACCTCAGTACCACTTTAACGCTACCAGTAGCATTGCCTCAAATGCTGTATATTTAAAGCGAGACTATTACAAAGCATATCAGTGAATTAAAGGCTTGTGAAAACAAAAACTAAACCCAATAACGAACCAGAATTCTTTCTTTCTTCAGCTTTTGCTATGATAGAATCATAGAACCATTTAGGTTGGAAAAGACCTCCAAGATCATCAAGTCCAACCATTAACCCAGCACTTCCAAGTCTACCCCTAAACCATGTCTCTAAGCAACACATCTACACATCTTTTAAATACCTCCAAGGATGGTGACTCTACCACTTCCCTGGGCAGCCTGTTCCAGTGCTTCACAACATTTTCAGTGAAGAAATTTTTCCTAATATCCAACCTAAACCTATCCTGGTGCAACTTGAGGCCATTTCCTCTTGTCTTATCATTTGTTGCTTGGGAGCAGAGACTCACCCCCACCTCACTACAGACTCCTTTGAGGTAGTTGTATAAAGTCATAAGGTCTCCCCTGAGCCTCCTTTTCTCCAGACTAAACAACTCCAGCTCCTTCAGCCGCTCCTCATAAGACTTGTTCTCCAGACCCCTCACCAGCTTCGTTGCCTTTCTTTGGACATGCTCCAGCACCTCCATGTCGTTCTTGAAGTGAGGGGCCCAAACCTGAACACAGTACTCGAGGTGCAGCCTCACCAGAGCAGAGCACAAGGGGAAAATCACTTCCCTAGACCTGCTGGTGACACTACTTCTGATACAAGCCAGGATGCTGTTGGCCTTCTTGGCCACCTGAGCACACTGCTGGCTCATATTTAGTTGGCTATCGACCAATACCCCCAGGTCCCTTTCTGCCGGCAGGCTTTCCAGTCACTCTTAAATGCATGCAATCATTGCTCTACAGTCTTCTCAACTCTGCTGTCCTGGAGACTTTTCACAGCTCTGGAGATTTTAACTCTGATGTTTCTTCCACTCAACCAATTTCACCATCATAACATCTTCAGGTGACAAGTAAACATGTGAAGCTGTGGTGCAGACTAGGGCTGAAACTCAAGTTTCTGGGGACAACAGTCTTCTGTGCTGCTTTACAGCACCGTAAAGCAATCCCCCCATTGTCATCATTATCAAAGGCAGACCTGGGCAGAAGACAAGACCATACTGTCCTGTATATCATGAATCTGTCCTCAAACTTAGTAGTACAGGTACTGTCACTAACTAGTTTTAAGACACAGAATAAACCATAAACCAGGACCCCAGCAGTGACGAGAAGAACAAAAAGGGATCTCAGGTCTGAACTAAGATCTTCCTCTTTCCTGTTCGGAATGAGACGACGGCATGTCCCTGTATTTTCCCCACATCAATAACTGATTTGTCCAGGGTACCAGAGGAAAACAAGGAGGAAAACTGAGAAGAAAAAGTCTAATCTCACTGTATTCAGACAAACACCTTTTTACCTTATTTTTATCAGACTTCTATGTCAATCCAAATCCCAGCTTCCAAGTCCAAGAAATTATATAGATGCTGAGAAAGATCAAGCAACCTGCAAGGCCATGTAATGTTCCCAGTGTAGTTTTGATTAATTACCAGCCCAGCAGGAATTCATAAGGCATTGCACAGTACAACAATAAAAATTATTCTTAAATGTAGGCCCAGCTGGCTCCCAGTCTTAAACCAGCAAGAGTTTTGCTAATAACCATAGCAATAGCAGGAAAATAAATGCCTTTACTGAACACAATCATTATTTACTTGCATCCACCCCACTAGTATAATTTAACATACACTCTCTATTCTGCCTTATCTCCTCATGTCTCCCAACCAGTGCATCCTGGACATATGACACTAAGGGATATTTTGAATAACTACACTGTTCTGACACTGCAGATGATTCACAGAGTGGAGCTAGGAGCACTGAATTAAATACATTCATGAAAATCTGTGCAGGTCTCTCTTATTTAATTAGATTAACTTGAGTTATATATTTGAATATATATTGGATTGAATATAAGCTTGTGTGTCAAGGTGCAGAATATCATCAGCCATGACACCACTGGGTACCTTGACTTGTGTCAGAAAAGAGGATGTCAGAGCAGGTATCTAGAACTTAATTTTTATAAAATGTATAAAAAATACAGTTTGCCAGCCATAACAGTAAAGTTTTCAAGGAACAGGGGAAAAAAAAAGAAAAGAAAGAAAAAAAAAAGACTGAAATCTAAGTGCAGCTGAGCTGGAATGTGAAATTTGAATGTCTCCAGGCTGTTAATTCAGAAGAGGCTGTAGGCTTGCAATTGTTAGAAATTAAATGGAAAGTAAGTTGTGACATTCTGTCAAACTCCACCTGCAAGTGCAGAATATTTATGAAAATAAACTTGGCTCAATCATTCTATTTCCACAAAGCATGGAAAAAAAAGAAGATTGAGGTTATTTTCTGAGTGTAATAAAAATGAATCTGTTTAATAGATCCAAATTGAAAAGAAAAAAAAAAAAACATGTTTTGCAATTCTAACTAGTGTACTTATTACTCTTACCATATTGGGGAATGTACAGTAACATTTTTGAAAATGTCCAAGATATTTTCACTAGCCAGACTCTGAATTCTCTTGGAAAGTTTTTCTTTAGTTTAAATGAAATGTGCAGAACAGCAGTTGCCAGCTATCACTGGTCCTTGAGTAACAATTGTGTGAAAGTATCATTTTGAAAGCAACCTGTGCTGTGTTCATCCCACCATGCTCAGTTTTAACCTTCTAGTTCCCTCTGACAGGGAAACATCACAGGATCTTACACTGCATTTCCCCACAAGGTATGGATTAGGAACCATTGCTCTGAAATAGCTTCAAGAGAAATAAGTATTAGATACATTACTTTTAATAAAGATATCTTAGACTATTAAAACTTTACTTTTTATTATATGAATTGTTTAAAATCCAGTCCTGGAAGCTGATACATGCAGACGGATTCTATTTCTTCTGTAAAACTTCATTGATTTCTGTGAAGCTTTATTCAGACATACAATCATATGACTAATACAGACTTGAGGTCTTTGCACCCCATTTTTTCCAGAGCAAAAATAGATAGGCAAGTGCCATTTGTCTCCGTATTTGTTTTTTATTGGCCGTAACGTAGTAACATTACTGTCAAGACTCATTGTACTACTTATGTTTGTTTGCAAGCAAAAAATATATGTATATTTTAATGGAATTCTTAAAGACAATCATTAACATGCTTCTCTTCATATAATAGTTCTTAAACTCACTCCCCAGCCTTCTTTGTGCTTTTTTTTATTATGTTTTGCAGTAATACATTATAATTTTCTTCTGTATAATTCTTTGAGAGAATACAATTGTAGTGACATCTGCAATTTGTGAAAGAACTTTGGAGAGTATTATTAGTTCTGAAAGCCAGGACTTTTTGTGACCTAGAGGAGTGAAGATCTCTTGTTTGTTTATAAGTAAAACATTTTCAGAGGAAAAAAAACTACACTTTTTTTCCTCTCACAATTGGAGGGCAAGGGGGTGCACAGAAAGGTTGTTTCAGAATTTTCCCTCAGATGTTATACACTTGGCAGCCATTTCTGGTGAGATTTTAGTACAAAAATCAGTTCTTCTCAGACAAGTTTGACCCCCTCCCTACTTGAAGTTTAACTAGCACAAATGTTCAGTTATAAGTATAATGTTTTACTGAACAGAATATGGGCACATCATTAGTCCCAAAAGATCTTGCATATAATTATATGCTCATAATATGGGAAGAGGAATTGATTTGAAGGAGTGGATTGATTCACCTGTTGCAGCAACCTTAAACCACTTTTCACATCGCAGTAGGAGCCTGGCTGCTCTAAACTCTTGTGAGCTCTGAGAAGGCTTTAACAAAACCGAGACTGAGAAAGTTACCCTAACAGGCAACACTCGTATTCTATGGATAATCTGCAAAACACTTACTGAGTAAGACAATTCAGTGGAAGTAGAGTATACAGCTCGAATGCCTAGAAAGACTTTGGCTTTGGGTGTAAAGAGAATCTAACCTACTTTCATGTTCTAAAAAAAAAAAAAAAAAAAATTCATTAAAGGGACTTGAATACAAAAATAAAGACCTGTCCTTCACTTATAAAATGAAATCTGGGCTGCAACTGTATTCCTAAAGGATGACTAGATCAAATGCCAGAATGAGGCTATCTAAATCTCTGTGGATGATGCAGAAAAACAGAATTGTGCTATTTAACAGAGAACATATCCTGATCGTGCTAATTTCATGTGAAATTAGGGAGGCAAACAGCCACTACTATTCCATTTCCTGGAAAGAGTCCATTAAACTGTTTGTAAATAGTACCTCACTTTCTCCTAGAAGAAGAGTTAAGAATAAAAAGGTACATTAAAATACTCTAAAATATGGAAATGGCTGAATTAACATTGTCCATAAAATCTTGATAGGCTTCCTGGCGTATGATAGTAAGATCTTCACTTACTTCATCACTTGATCCTCAGGATATCTGGATATCTGTCAGGATATCTGTCTCATTCATTTGAGAAAAAAGAGTATTAACTGAAAGAACAGCTATACCATCTCTTGTTTTGCCGTAACTGAAAACTGTTTTCCACCAAGATTTAATTCACTACCCTTAAAATTCTACTCTGAACGGGAGGACCAAATTCTTCCAGCCATCCCATGATGCCTCTCCTTTTAACAGGTTAGCGGGTTAGTGCTTGACAAGTGGTTTTTTCTCTTTTTTGAATTATTCCTGACTGAAGATGAACAAGGATAAACCCCATGTTACAAATGGAGAAGGCAATGAGATATCCCAGCCAAATTTCCCTAATAATCTCACCATGTGGCACCACACACAGCCGTTTGGTACTATTTCAGAGACGCATTAGGGCTGTCATGGAATCCTGCATTAAAACATAATCTGTCCCTCTCCAACCAACCTAATACATCATTTAGCATCCCTCAATTTTTCCACCCCTCGCCTCTGTAAAAAACATATTTAAGAAAGGGGAAAAAAATGTTGTGCCACAGCAGCTGGGAGTGAGAGGAGTGAGGAACAGCCCTGCAGACACCAAGGTCAGGGAAGAAGGAGGGGGAGGAGGTGCTCCAGGTGCAGGAGCAGAAGTTCCCCTGCGGCCTGTGGTGAGGCCCATGGTGGAGCAGGCTGTCCCCCTGCAGCCCATGGGGTACCACGGCAGAGCAGATCTCCACGCTGCAGCCCGTGGAGGAGCCCATGGTGGAGCAGGTGGATGTGGCCTGAAGGAGGCTGCAGCCCATGGAGAGCCCCCGCAGGAGCAGGCTCTGGGCCGGACCTGTAGCCCGTGGAGAGGAGCCTACGCAGGAGCAGGTGATCCGGTGGGAGCTGCCACCCATGGGGGACCCGTGCTGGAGCAATTTGCTCCTGAAGGATGGACCCCGTGGTATGGACCCATGTTGGAGCAGCCTTTGAAGAGCTGCAGCCTGTGGGAAGCCCACGCAGGACCCGTTTGGGAAGGACGGCATCCCGTGGGAGGGACCCCACACTGGAGCAGGGGCAGAGAGTGACCACGAAGGAGCAGCGGAGATGAAGCGATATGGACTGACCGCAGCCCCCATTCCCCGTTCCCCCGTAGTGCTTGGGGGGAGGAGGAAGAAGAGGGTGGATGGGGGGAAGGTGTTTGTAGTTTGCTTTTAGTTTCTCACTGCTCTAGTCTGCTAGTGATATTAATAAATTTTATTAATCTCCCTATGTTGAGTCTGTTTTGCCCATGACGGTAATTAATGAATGATCTCCCTGTCCTCATCTCAACCCTTGAGCCCTTGTTCATTGTATTTTCTACCTCTCTTCCTCTGAGGAGGGAGAGCGAGAGAGCTGTTGTGGTGGAGTTTGGCTGTTCAGCTGGGTAAAACCACCACAACAGCCAGCAATGTATTTTCTAAAAGAGACGAAGAAGTGCTGCATACAGATTTTTATTTGATATAGGATTGCCTAGTTGAGGGAATGTGAGTGTCTTCAGCTGATCCAAGCAGGTTCTGATTTAAGACTTCCAGGGTTAAGAGTTCAAAGAAACACATCTCCCAAAGATCTCTGGTCATTGCTTAGATCTATTTTGAATCAAATCACAGAAACAAATGCTTGAAATGGTCTCACCACAGCCTCAAGTTACTCTTGTGAGATCTCTCTGAAGCATTTTCACCAAGGTTTGCCTCTAACTCTCTGACCAGAAAAATCCCTTTGAAACTCTGTATCGGGACTTCAGGAGTCTCTTCCTTGTGCTAGTTAGAAATCTAGTAATTAGAGGAGCTATAAAGCTTCAGGAAGCTGCTTTATTTTCTCCCAAATCAGCTTTATTAAGCATGTTTGTTGCTTACAGTTTCTGTAAGTTGTTTTCTGATTCAGGACAAGATGAAGGACTTTTGGGGACCATTAGTTCTTTCATATAGTCCACACAGATGCAGGCATTCTTTCTTGCAAGTGGTATAGCTGATGCCATCATAAACATGTTTCCCAGATCCCCTGCACATTTCTGGAAGACAGCTAAGTTGCACCCACACATTCCCCTGCCTGAAGATGCAGTCTAACTCATAGCAGAGATGGTTAAATTTCTTTTCAGAGTGCGTTCCATCAGCCTATTAAAGTGGGTGACGATATCTTCTAGAGGCAGTGGTAAAAGGCTATATAGAGATGCAACAGTGCAGGTATTTTGTCCAGAAGTCAAGTTAATCTGTTACACTGAATCAAAAGTAACTTATCTTCTACTACACTGTGCCAATAATTGGGATTCATTTTTTTTATTTCTTGGCACATGGCATTGGTGTGGTACTATGCAGGATCCTGTAGATCATATTATTTATAGACGGCCACTACAAAACTATTTCTGTCCTGTTCACCATGACTCTTACTGGTAAAAAACATGTCCCATTGCAGACTGACAATTATCTGAAGAAGTGACAAGGCAAAGTGAATCGATAAAATGTTATTTCTATTTCTTTTGGGGAAACCAAATCTGTCTCAAATCATGTTAATGTAAATGACTGTGGCAAATGTGACATCTCTGTCTGAGAGCATGTTAATGCAATTTACTGTAGTGAATATCACATCCCCATCTGCTAAAGCAATCTGTTAAAATTCACTAAGATTATTATCTTCAAGAGGCAGTGGTTTTTAATCTTTCAGGTTGTTGTTTTTTAAGTTCCCTCTGATGGAAATAGTATCTAACATGTGATACAGACTGACAACATTTGATTAAATTAAAAATGAAGTATGCAAATTCCTAGCTCTTACCAGCTCACAGTAAAACAGAAGCTGGTAGGAAGCTAAGGCCAGAATTTTGATTGCTCAAAAAACTCAATTTCAACTAGGATTTCATCATGACTGGTAGATAGAGACCAGTATTGTGCAAGTAATACAATAACTGTTATAATTACCTAAATTAAATCAACCCTTAAATAAGTCTTTACTTATTATCAGATGTCAAGAACACTGCTCCAAAATAACATATCATACCTTGAAAAGCTATGTTAAATAAGAAGAAAGGAACAAGGAAAGGAAAGGAAAAAGGAAAGGAAAAGGAAAGGAAAAATGAGAAAGGAAAGGGGAAAGGAAAAAGGGGAAAGGGAAAAGGGGAAAGGGAAGGGGAAAGGGAAGGGAAGGAAAGGGAAGGGAAGGAAAGGAAAGGAAAGGAAAGGAAAGGAAAGGAAAGGAAAGGAAAGGAAAGGAAAGGAAAGGAAAGGAAAGGAAAGGAAAGGAAAGGAAAGGAAAGGAAAGGAAAGTAAAGTAAAGGGAAAGAAGAAATCTGTGAAAGAATGCAATGGTTATGCCTATTTCCTTATTAAGGTTATGTAGTGTCTAAAACGGTAGGATACAACCTGCAGACACTACCTCTCTGGAAATCAGAAAATAAAAAAAGGTTGAAATATCACATACCTTTCCTAAGAGATCCCCAGTTTTTACCTATAAAGTTTAATTTATCCTAATATGGCAAGATGGATATCTTTATGATTAATTAAAAGAGTTCTAAAGTCTAATCTAAGGAGGATGTGTCATGTAACTACACAAAGTATTACAAGATTCTATTCCATAAAAGTATAAAATGGGTTCAAAAGGACATTACTTACACATGGTTGTATGAACATCGAAATTTGTGTTGGAAACAAATTTCGCTTTAGATCATTTCACTCCAACAGCTGACAGGTATTTATTATAATCTTAAATATAAAAATATCCATTAAAATATATTAGAATAGCACCTTTAGGAGAAAAAGTAGATAGGGTGTAATGGCATTTGAACAGCTTTGATTAAGGTCCTTTGCCCTGATCAAAACTGCCATGTAGCCACTTTTCCAGTGTTTGGGTAGATTCCACATGACTGGCTGGGGAGCATATAGGCTTGAAGGCTGAAGTCAGAGATCACAGAGCTTCAGAGTTGTCAGGACAGGGAATAGAGATACCTTACTAGTGTAATAGGAAAACAAGTTTCTCTTTCCATTCTGGATGGAAGGGTTGCTTAATTTCTGTTCTCCGTTTCCCCTCAGATGAAGGCTTCCTTCCTGGTGGTGAAGAACAGAACTTCACAAATTCAGCTTTCAAAATAAAACATCCAAAGTATATATACTCTCTGTTCCAGTCTCACTCTTTTCAAGTGTATCTGGCTGTTGGGCAGCCTCATCACTTTGGGGTATTGACACCTGCTGGCCAGTGTAAAAATAGCAAACTGGTTTCTCAGGAGCACAGTCCCATTGCTGGATGCGTATGGTTTCCTATTTCTTCTCTGCCATATGGTAGAAGATTTCTGATTCAAACTGTTTGCAAGGAAAAATCATAAGTTTAAAACTATTACATCTTTAAAAATATATGGTTTGGAGTTTGTTGTATTATTAATGTCAAGACACCTCGACCAATGGATTTGATACCATGTCTTTCCAAATACTCCAGTACTCTCTAAACAGCAATGAAAATGTTCCTTGGTTTCTGTTTTTCATAAATTTCAAAAAATCCAAAGTCCTTTGTATTCAATATTTTGCTGGAAAGGAATTTGGTCTGAAATGAAAAGAAGGGTCTATATGTTGAGTCTATGTATTTCTGCTTTACATATGTATATGGAAGTCTCTTCCCCTGATCTCTTCTGTTGTTTTTTGTGTGTTTAGCTGTAGAATCTAAATGAAGGACAGCATCCTTTTAAACACTTACACAAGTTAAATGATTTCATTGGAAGACTGGAGAAATTCATGGAAGAGAAAAACACTGAGGATCAGTAATTGCACAAGAATGACATGTGGCTTGAGAAGTCCCTGATCTAGAAAAAAAAGATTACAGCCCGATAAATCATTGTGGAAATGCAATATATTTATTATTTCTCCTTCCACTCTTCTTACAACTTTTCCTAGTCATCCCCTTTTGACTGTTCTCAAAGACAGGATACTGGGTTAAACTGCCTTTTGGTATGGTCCCATATGAACATTTTAAATACTACATTGTCTGTGAAAAGTCTGTTAATGAATGCATACTATCACAAGCAAATGCTATGACCAATGTTCTACTCCATGCAAGCTGGAGCTTAGGAACAAATTCATTTATATTCCTTTATGATCCCATTGAAGACCAAGTCTCACAAGAATTTTCTACTTAATTCCATATCAAACAGTATCTCATCAAGTGTTTTCCCTAAGTACAAAAATAATGTTTCCTATTAGATATTCCATACTGGCACTCACTCATATGTTAGAGATTATACGTGCAATATTCAAAACAGTAAACACCTTCAAAATATTGATGGTATAAATCTAGTACTCATCTTTAGCATACATTAAAACCCTGTACAAATTCTTTCATTGAAAAGACTGAAGAATAAAATGATTTTAATTAACTGCAGAATAATCCTCAGGACATTGGCATTGACTTCACAATCTCAGTCAATTTTCTTCAGTATTTCTGAATGTTCGTTTGTAAACAAGCACTAGGAAGGGTTAACTTCATTTCTCTTGATCTTTATTTTGGATAAATTATTGCATTCAGAGAGTATAAATACTAATTAGCCATGCTGATGAGGAAGACTGTAAGCTGATTGTCATCATATTTTCACTGCAGGCAAGATGGAACCATTCATTTTCATGATTTCAACTCCCTTTGCCTCATCCAAATCTAAGCTACTGTAAGCTGAAGTAGCATGAGGCGTGACTGAAGGGACTTTGCAATGCAGGACAATTTTAATACCAGCTATTTTACATTTCAATTTATACAAAATGTTTTCCATCTTCTTGAGCGTTAGTGGACCAGTTTGCTACTCTGTTTCATGAGAAGAGGAGGACTTGCAGTCATTACTAGAAAATGAGAGACAGGTATTGAAGCATTAATTTGAGGAAAAGAAAGGAGGAAAGAAAAAGAAAATATCTTTGTAATCTTTGTAAGTGATAGTAAAACATTTAAATAACCAAAAAATGTACACCTGCACTGTGAAAAAAAAAAAAAAAAAAAATCAAGGAAACAAAAAAAAAATTTTTTTTTTTNCTTTCTCATTCTGAAGAACTCATCATCTAAGACAGGACAAATAAAAATCAATAAAACTTGGAATATTAATGAGGCAAGGGAAAGAAGAACGATAAAAAAGAAGGGTGGACAGGAGTAGGTGAGCAGATAACCAACAACTTGAGCAAAAACATTTGCAAATGAAAGAAACATCCTTTCAAAACTCCACAGAGAATGAATAAGTTTCTTCATCATCACCTAGAAGATCTGTCCATATAAATACTCTTACAAATACATAAATAAATAAATAAAGCCCAGAAATTAACAGATTCTTTTCAATGTTACCTTATGCTAAGGAAACACTGATTAGTAGCTTAGCAAAAATACAAACAAAAACATACATAGATGATTGACATTGTAAAATAAGTACAAATCCAAAATACAACAAGTGGAAAAAAATGACTGTAAACCGCTGCGGCTGGAAATACAGGTGATAACTTACTTGAATCACTTTGTTGTTCTACCAACTTGTCTGACTGATTTCCAGTTCTTTCACTTATGTGGTCAGAGCACAATCCTGTTTCGCCCATGTAGTTGGCACCAGTTTCCAGGCCTTGCCGAAACAACCAGAATTGTCAAAATGAAGGAAAGAGAAAGTGAATGCAAGTCTGCGACAGCTGGGGAGCTGAATTTCCAGTCTAGTTTTAGAAACTCTCTAAACATTCAAATGCTCTTGGTTATCTTTCCCTGTTTCTTAGCACTATCATTCTAGCACAAAGAGGAGGAAAATGGCATTTGGTTGTGTGCCATTGTTGGAACAGGCCCAGAGGGCACTCTAATATTCTTGTTTTGAAAGAAAAGAGTTCTGGGAGCACTTTTGATTTGATAATGTTTCTGTCATCCCTGTTGAGGCAAAGGGACAATGGGTGGGCAGACACATGAGTTTAAGGCACCAATCCAATTCTAATATATCCGACCTCACACCTTGTACATTCCACTTCCGAGCTTGAAACATTTATTTTCACAACACTCCTTCACAATAGGAGTATCCTTCACATTTTACAGAGGGTGAAAGCAAGCACCTGCATTGTTTGCAATTTAAAAAAAAAAAAAAAAATTATTAATCCCTGGCAAAAAAATTACGGAAGCACCTAAGTGAGAAATGCAAACTACAAACATCATGCCTTTAGAAGCATTTGTATACCTTAAGTTTTGCTCAAGCTTACGGCCAGAACTCTTGGTTTCCTGTCTGCACTGACAACTGTGCTGTGTGTTTCACATGTAGGCCTGTTTGGGGTTGACAAAGCAAGGCAACCCTACAATTAAGTCTCTTTAGCAGCCCAGTCCCATAGAAATGCTAAGAACACACCACCAATGCAGATGTTAGTACAAAGTACAGCAGTTTCAGCTGTTCTCATTAAATACATGGTTTGAAGAGAAAGGACTGCTGTCAACCTTATACTCTGTAGCTCAGAACTTCCTGCTAGGGAACAGGACACACATCAGAGAAAAAAAGTTCGTATTTTCCATGAGAGTATCCCAACCACCAGATGAGCAAGGCTAGGGCACTGCCTCCAGAAAAGAAAGACATAGTTGCCAAACTCTGTTCTCATGAGTATATGGGGGCTTTGTTCAGTAACTGCTAGATTTAAAATACATAACATATACTTAGGAGCAAGGACTGAGGACTGGCACCAGCCCTTTCCCCACCGGATACCCTAACATTAATGCAAATGCATGCTGCCTCACACTTGTCTTCTTTCACTTTCCCTAGAGTCCTGTGTTCCCAACTGCACAGTGTTTCAGACTTAGCAGAATGTAGAGCACCACCACCACTGCCCTGTACCCTATCACTACTGGTATCCTCCTGTAACAAGGAAGATATGCCTAGAACAGATAGTACCAAGGACAGCATAGACCTTAAACTGCCCACCTTGTTTGGTAACCATGAATCTATCACATGCCCCAAAATAAATCACTTTTGTTTGCATTAGAGGAGACAGGGATGATCCAGCCAATCCTGCACGAATGTATATTCTCAGTATCTAAGCTCAGGTGAGACAGAATTTCAGAGAGCTCATACTGTGTGGCACAATTTGTTGGCCTACCTGGCACTTGACGTGTTCTTGTGAACCTCAAGTTAGGTCCTGACTTAACTCAGGGTCAAGAATATCACTGTTGGATACAGCCCCCAGGCTGAGTTTTTGCAGAGATATGCATCATGACAATTAAGTTTCTTTTCATATCTAAGACTTCTGAAACATTTACTAATATCTACTTAGCTGCACCATCAAGATGATGCTAAAATAAAAGGTATTCAGCTCATTTTAACTGCTTGGTCCCACAGTAGACTCTACACTGAGTTATGCTTCTGCTTCAGAGCTTCAGAATTTTAAATCTTAATTACCCTTAGATTATAACTTTCATATCTCCTCCAGTATTAACAATTTGAAGAGACATGGGACTGCCAGAGTGGAGAGAAAAAAGAAGAATAGACTTACAAATATAATAATAGGACAATTTATGAAACAAGAAGAGTCCTTCATTTAATTTGTATTCTGCATTTGATTACATATCTCTCTGTATGCAGGCTCTGCTTCTTACCTTTCTGGATTTCCAGGATAATTTTTTTAATACACACATTGACCTTTTGCAAACAATATAGGGAGAAAAGGGAAAATGTTTAATCCGTTTAATATTAATAGTAAATTTCAGACACTGCAAAGGTTACTTGCAGCCCACAAAATATATATTAAAATGAAGGTTGCAAGTCTATATTGATGATGTAAAGTGTTGCTATCTGTAAGCCTAATTTGTAAAATATGGGTCTATCTGCACTATTTCTCTTTTCTCTGGTAAAAAATACCACTTTAATGAAACAGAAACTTTTCATATTAATTTGGAGTTCTTGTTTTCTGAAGCACTTTGCATGTGGTAGGGAGAGGAGAAGGAAAGGAAGACAAAGGAAGCAGAGGTTTGTCCCTGAGGTTTCAGCAGGTTGAGTCAGCTAAGCTGTCTTTGTTACAGCTGTGTCAAGAGATGCCTGATGGCCTGCACCATGTTGTTCTTGGCCTTTGGGAGTGTCACAGAAGGCAAAGTTCACTGTTCGCAACACGGCTGTGCTTACCTCTAACAGACATCAAAACTTTGTGCAGAGTCAGTGTGTGGAGATTTACAGTAATTTTTTCTATTATAGGGAAGTTTTGCTTAGAGAGGAACATTAACTTTTTTGTTAATGAATCACACAAAATCCTACACTTCTGATTATGGCATTTTAGCATTTGTGAGCCCAAATTAAATTAAGTGTCTTAACCATGGCACTTGATTTTTATCTCCAAATGAAGGAGTGGGACATAATTATGACTATGTGAGAGTCTTGCATAAGTATTTCCATCCTCTAAAACAGCTGGATTTAAATTCATTCCTCTCAATGAACTCCCTAGATAAACAACATTTGGCTTCCTAGCAACCTAGTTTGTTCTAGGTTATTCAGATTCATTATTACAATTCAGTTCTAAACCAGTTCGGTCTGAAACTCTAAAATGTGCTTCAGTAGCAGATGTGCAATGTCTTTTGCTGTGAAACTCTTGCACTAAGCAGCACAAACAAGCTGAAAGAGGTGCTTCAGGTACTGTACTCTCTGTTGACTTCTTTCCTGTTCTTTACATCTCGTGAAAAGATGTTGCAGGTATAAACCCGAAAAAAATAAAATAAAAAACTAAACTAAACTAAACTAAACTAAAATAAAATAAAATATCATCCCTTGCCCTTTGTGTGTAACACAAACATAAGGAGGGACGCAGAGAAGTGCCACACTGAAGTGAGCCCAGTACAGGCTACCCAGGTGGCCAGTGGGCTGGGTTGCGTGGCACGTGGAGTGAAGCTGAGAGCACCAGTTTGTCCAGTTTTCAGGAGAAGGCTAGTGGAGATCTAACTGGAGACTGCGTTGCCTTATGGGGCAGAGAAATGATGGAGCCAGGCTGTTCTCAGTGGTGCACAGCAAGAGGATGATGGATGATAGACACACATATTGGGAAAAAATATCACAATGAAAGTAGTCAGCCACGGGAACAGTTTACCCACTTGTGTAATCTTCACCCTCAAAGGTATTCAAAACTCAACTGGACGAGGCCCTGAGCAGTGCATGCTGGGCTGTCTGATTTAATCAGGGGGTTGGACAAAATGACCTCCAGAAGCCCCTTCATTACTCTACAGTTCCAGCTCCTGCAGATGCTGGTGCTGCTGAAGCAGCTGTGTTTTAGCTATACAGATGTGCTAGAGGATGCCTACTGTACAGAGCAGGTCCCACTCCTACATCAGTAAAGTCAATTTGAGAATCTGCAAGTAACTTCAACAGTAGCAGGCCCTAGGCTTCAGTTCTATTTCCATTTATTCATCAGTGCAAGTTTACAGATTCTGATGCTCATAAAGGAAATGCTTGAAGTTGTTTCTTAACAGTTGTGTTTCATTTAAAGTATATGCAACAGCAAAGTAGTCCAAATTCATGTGACTTGAAACTACTGTTCATATCTCCCCGCAATGAAATATTTCTGTTTCATCTCAAAACCTAATTTAATAGCATTGCTTTTCCATCCTGAATTTGCATCCATCTCCATACCTTGTTTTTCCATGGTTTTTCTCTGACACTTCAAAGAAGGAAAATAGAGCAAGCAACGTAAACTAGTATTATTCTTCATTAAATAAAAAAAAAAAAAGGAATTACTACAGAATTTTGTAGTTTCCATTGCTGCTACTATCCTATTGAGTTCTATACTCAAAATGATCTCTTAAAGTAGTTCCGAGAAACAGCCAAATACAAGTGTCTTTGTACAGCTGTGTTTATTACATCTGATACTGCATTCTTGGATTATTTATTGCCATTGTTTTATACAGACATACTTCAAACCTTAATCAAACCTGGAACGGACTTTTGCAAGCCACACAGACTTAAGGATCTCAGTTTTTATGTAACATCTTTTGCATCTGTTTGAACACCTTCACTTCACTAAGCTATACAAAAGAACAGATGATAATTTAGGAGTACTGATACAAAAAGACCTGAATTTCTCCCTACAAATGTGCACAAGGCATAGAAGCAGAAGAATAAAAACATATGCATGACCAGCACAGAGGCATTTCCTAGGCATGGTGCCTGGTGATCAGAAACTGTATCAGTTCAGAAGGAGTAAGAAACATCCCCAGGTCAATGCGAGTATCACCGCTGATTTTAGAAGGAGCAGAAAATGGCACAGCTACACTGATGGTATTGCACTCCATTGTAAGGAGTATCTCATTGATTGCAAATCACTGGGTTTCAATCAATTTCCAAAGTAGTGTGTATGTAGTGGTGCCCAAGCTTCATACTTCTCCCTCTCCAGGGCAGAATGCCACGCTGAAAAGCTGAAGAAAACCTGCTTTCTCCCTGTTTTTCAGACTAAAAGATGAGCATACTAAGTCCGTTAGATTTTATACAAGCAGATCAGGAAGCATTTCCTGAGTGTATTTAAAAAGCGTAATTTAAAGTTATCTTTTGTTTCAGCCCAGTACTATTTTCTGTTTAAAACTGTTAGTAAATAAGGTGTTTCTCCATGTGTAATGTGTTGTTTACATCAGTTAATGACATTTTAAAGTGGCACTTAATTTGTTTCTGGTTTGTTGAATTTTTTTTAAAATTTTGTATTTCAAAATTTCACATTATTTCCTTAAGAATGACACTTTAAGAATATCTACGTAAATATTTTCTCATTACAGCTAAACATCATAATTTTGGAGAAATTATATGCAAACATCACAGGTGGAGCTATGGGTACAGTTCTGACTAGGCAACTAAATATTGCTGCCATGGACAAGGATGTAGTGGAAGCTGGATTAGATGGAGCTCTACAACACCAGGCAGACCAGTGTGCCTTACACATACAGATACAGCACATACAGAAGAACATCCAGGGTAGACCTGTCTAGCTGTCCCTGCATCATTGTTGCCTGCACTCCGGTTTACCCAGTTGAAAATCTTAAACCTGCTGAATTGCACTGCTTCTGGTAGCTTACCCAGTCTAGTTCCTCTACAGATATTTTGAATACTTCTACACTGCACTGGACTCAGAATTACTGGTGTGTCTACAGCTAGACCATATACTACTGGGATAGGAACTAGCACTATTCAGTTTTAAGGGTGCAAGTATATTGCTGCTTCTACTTACCCAAGTCTGTTTCTGCACTGGGTAACCCAGAGCTCAGGTAGAAAAGTGAACCTGGGCCAAACTGTGGTGATATCAAATACCTCTTTAGTAACAACTGAATTTTTAATAGTGACAAATTAGAGATTTTTTTCAAATGAGGAAGCAGAGCACTTACACAACTCATACAGTGCAAGAAATATGTCAAAAGCCCTTGATGCTGAGGTACATGATTTGAGTGCAAGACTACTGTTCTTCTCAGATAGAAAATGGTAATGACCATCTTTCAAATACAGAATTACTGGAAAGACCGGAGGAAGCCGTCCTCAGTCTGATCAGGACTAAATTTTCCCTAATCTTACTGTCTCTTTTTCTAAGATGAGTGAGGAACTTCATTTGCCTGTCTTCCATCCTTTGGGTCTCAGTATGCAGAGCTACATAAATCACCTTTAAACTTTGTGAACACTGGAAACTCAAACTGCTAATAACTGCCTTAGGTAAGTACAATTTTCAGAA
The DNA here is from genome assembly GCA_013399475.1 of Chauna torquata. Taxonomy (NCBI): domain Eukaryota; kingdom Metazoa; phylum Chordata; class Aves; order Anseriformes; family Anhimidae; genus Chauna; species Chauna torquata. The sequence continues at coordinate 67,640 of VXAL01012086.1, forward strand.
TGTGATGAATGTATTTACTTTATTGATTGTACTCTCTGAAGTAAAGTGTGGCAAGAGAGATATCCTGCAGAGACTAAAGTAACTATATCTACTTCCTATGGATGAAACTGCCATCATTTTTCTGTAGTGCTACTAACTGGCCTGATTACCCTCACAACTGAGTCAATTTTATACTGGAACAACTCCACCATCTTCAAAGAAGGTTGTCTTCATTTAAATTTAATCTTAGGAGGAGAGAGGATGGTTTGCTTTTAATTCACAGAAAATCATAAGAAACTTAAATTAGGTCAGTCTGAGTCTTAAGCTATTTGATCTTGTCTTTTTTAAAAGAAAAAAAAACTTTTAACATCGAAGAAACAAAGTCAAGAGATTTACCTATCATTATGATTTGCCTTACACAGACTGAAAATATTTTTGTGCCCTTTACTCTGATGTTACTAATTTCTTCCAATTTCCTGCTTTTTTTATTCTACTTCAAGGGAAATGAAATTAACACTAAACAAAACCTGTATTTTCCAGCTGTCAGCCATGTAGCATTTTCTGAATGTTCAGCAGAAGTTCTCAGGGTGTATAACTGGTATTACAGAAGTTTATCAAGGAGTAACTGCAAAAAAATTGGAAAGGATTATTCAAAATATATTAAAACTAAACATGAACTGTGGTACAGGGATATACTCTGCATTAGATGCACTTATTAGACTTGAAGTGCTTCCTTTTTTGTTTCCAAAATGTTGACATGATTTTGTAAGTAGAAAGAGTATGATTTTGAGCTATGAACACACAGAACTTGCTCAAAAACCCAAATTGTTATGAATAGAACAGAACAGAACAGAATAGAATAGAATAGAATAGAATAGAATAGAATAGAATAGAATAGAATAGAATAGAATAGAATAGAATAGAACAGAATAGAATAGAATAGTTCAGTTGGAAGGGGCCTTCAAAGATCATCTAGTCCAACTGCCTGACCTCTTCAGGGCTAACTAAAAGTTAAAGCATATTATTGAGGCCATTGTCCAAATATCTCGTGAACACTGACAGGCATGGGGCATCAACCACCTCTCTAGGAAGCCTGTTCCAGTGTTTGACCACCCTCACAGTAAAAAAAATTTCCTTATATCTAGTCTGAACCTCCCCTGGTGCAGCTTTGTGCCATTCCTGCACATCCTGCCATCAGTGACCAGGGAGAAGAGACTGGCACATCCCTCTCTGCTTCCCCTGCTCAGGAAATTTCAGAGAGCAATGAGGTCGCCTCCGAGCCTTCTCTTCTCCAGACTAGACCGCCCAAGTGTCCTCAGCCTCTCCTTATAGGACATGTCTTCCAGCCCTTTAATGAGCTTTGTTGCCCTCCTCTGGATGGTTTCAAGTATCTTTACATCCTTTTTGTATTGTGGAGCCCAGAACTGCACACAATATTCAAGGTGAGGCTGCACCAATGCTAAATACAGAGGGACAATCTCCTCTTTTGGCCAGCTGGCTATGCTGTGTTTAACGCATCCCAAAATACAGTTCACCCTCTTGGCTGCCAGGGCACACTGCTGACTCAGGATAATCAATATTGGATGAAACCTCTACACAATTATTTCTAAATAGATACATTTCTATATTAAATTCTTTCTTCTTAAAAAAAAAAAAAAAAAAAGTTGAAGTGTGGATATCCTTTGACCATCGCTTGCCTTCCAAGTTATTTCCTAAGCAGAAATAGTCAAGCACACTGCTTTCTGAGTGTGTGTCCTGCGGCACAACTGGTTGATTCAATGCTATGGACAGACTGATAAGTATTCATGGACTTCTTGGCTGGCTGATTTCTCTTTGATCAGCTCAGGGCTAACATCTACCTGCAGCATCAGCAGGAACACAGATTTGGATCTCTATCGAATATGTGGGAGTTCTACATCTCTTAGTTTTTCTCTGATTTAGCTAAACTGGCCAATACTAAAAATTGATTGGGGTGAACTAAAGACAGGAACATGACTTTATAAGGCTCATTTTATTAAAACATCAGGCTAAAAGCATTAGCGCTTTCTAATTGCAAGTAATGCTGTTCTGTTACATTTTGAGTCATGTTTGTATTGGGTAGTTTAAAGAATTACAAAATCACAGAAATCTTGAACAAGTATATCCTGTGAATTTCAACAAAAGACTGTTTATCTTCCTCTGGAAGTACTTTCATCTTCTGTTCTGTGAAAACTTTGCATGATGTTCCTAAAAGCTTAATGCAATGCTCCATGTACCTTTGACCTTAAAGCAGAACAATGGAAATGTTATGTTTGAAGTTTTATTTCTCTGACCTGAAAATGCCTTGGGATTTATCGTAAATTTAGAGGCTGCAGAGCTCTGGAAGAAGCTTTTAGCAATTCACCAAATTACTGTCTTTGGACATACCCTGTAAGGTAGAGATACACAATTTATGTTTATTCTTTTGCTCAGACTTGGACTCTTTCATGCTTACATTGGCAAACATGAAACCATTTATAACTAGAGAACTTCTTTCCAAGAAATTAGCAAGGCTCACAGATGAAAGGACTAGAGCAGTTACCTATACAGGATTGAATGTAGGACCATTGTCATTTAATTTCACAGTGAGTGATGCCTTCAGAAAAAAATATTATTGTTCAGCAGTAGAAAACAAAACAATACACATGAAGAAATTATAAATCTGGGGAGAAAGGAGTACCGAATAAGAACAGCTACCCTCACATAAAGTTATATCCGTCTTGTCCAGCAGTATGTCTGATGACCAGCTGGCACGCTTCTCACGGGAACTGCTTCCACCACTCTGTCAGTCAAATCAGTTCTATGACTGAGGGCACTTTTCTTAAAATTTTGATTCATAACTTAAGGAGATTAACCCATTCTAAAAAATACTGAAGTATTCCTGACAGATTCTTTGCTATCCAGTTCTGATAGTCATACTAAATAGTTTACTTGTTCTGTGAAAGTTTTAAATGTTTCTTTTATTGTAGCAGGAACTCTTATCTTAAGAAAAAAAAAAGTGAAAAATCTTCAGCTGCCTTACAGTAGCCAGTAGCTCAGTGGTAAAGATGCAAGAAGTGCATGTGGGTGTAAGATTGTAAGATTCAAGTTTCTGCATAACATAGTTTGGAGCTGCCCCCAAATCTCACAGAAAAAAAATGAGATGAGTGATCACGCACAGAACTGAATGATTCTGTTTGCAGCTGTCTATCTTCCTTCTGTAGCCCCTTCTGCTTTTAAACTGGTTATAAATCAAGATATAACCTTAATCCACTTAACCACAAACCACCTTTTTGGAAATCAAAATAAAAAATAAACCAAAAAATCAGTCTCTCCTGCTCTTCTCCTGATGAGAAATTTCATCCTTCACTTAAAGATTGCTTCTTGTCAAACTTGGTATGTACTTTTCCATGAAAAGTTCGGTTTTGTTGAAGCAACATGTTCTGATGGAAATAAAAGAAAAAAAAAAAAGAAAAAAGGCTTTCCACTGGAAAATTCCCCACAAGCTCTATTTCCCTTCCTTGAGGTCACAACAACAGGGTGGAGGAGAGGGATGAGATGGTTTGGGGGGGGGGTTTGTTTGTTTGTTTGTTGTTGTTGTTGTTGTTTTTGTTTTATATTGTTTTGTTTTTGAATTTTTGCTGTCTCATGCCTCTCTTTCAGAATATATTCATTTCACCATAACTTCAAACTGGACATGCTGCTATACTAGGACCATTACCCTGGGCCCCTTCAGCTGCTGCCCCAGAGGTATTTTGACCATCTAACAGACAGTTAAAGCTGAAGCTTCCACTCTTCCAGTATTAAAAACCCTGCTCTTGAAGCCGATGTGAGCAGCAGCCGCAGAAACTAATTGCCATTGCAGAGGTTTCAAAACACACAAAACTCCGATGCGCTGCGTGTCCTTCAGCGCCACCTCCTGCCACTTGACGCCTTTATGATTGCGTGCAGAACCGCACAAACCGCAGGTTTCTCTCTAAATTTGTGGCTTAGTTGTAAGAAAGAGCTCCGCAAGATACTTGTTTCAAGTTCACACTTTATCATTTTTCCCCACTCAAAAAAATTTACTGTGAAACTGAACAGAGATGTATGACCACCCAAGTTCAACAGAAAGACGAGAAATTCAGCATACAATCAGCAGCATTTTAACATTTTGCATAGCTAGGAGACATAAAACACTGCAAATACAATACCCAATGATATATACTAGATATATAATACAATGCTACGTGACAGATTATTTATATGACAGTGGCCTTAACGATAAATAAAATGGACTTGACAAGGACAGACTTAATGATGTGGCTCTCATTTTAACTCCTGTTCTGTCTCAGGACAGTGGGTGAGAATTCATCCATTCTTAAATGGGTTCTTCTGGTAAGAACTCCTATTAACCTCTTGTGAACCTTTTATAAACTAAGGAGCATTGAAAATGTTCTAAACCAGTAAATGGTGAAAATATGAAATAAATGTTGCAGAAACACAAATCCACTGGGATTTATTCTTTGAAATCTTTCACCTTGCATGGATTTGAAGACAAGGACTTTCTTTCCCTTCATAATAGGTATAATTTGAGTGATTGATTGCACAGTTGAAAATTGAATTTAGTATTTTTGAAATATGGTTTGTTTAAGAACCCAATATATTTGAGCCTTCTTTCGGTTATGCCTCAGTAACTGCTCCACTAGCTTGCTTCCAAAGATGCAGCAAATTTTCCCTCTGCTTATTGTCAATTTCTCTAGAAAACTATGTATCTTTAATGATTTTCTTCTCAAAATCTCTTTCAAGTAATTTAAAACTCCTTCTCTTTCAAACAAACTAACCCATATGAAGAAATCCTACTAAAATTATTATCAAAAGGGACTGCAAGACTTATATTCCTATCCAAATACAAATTCTCATCACAGATACAGTACAGTCCATGATTCAATGGGACTGTTGCAAAGTGTTAAAAACACATACAACACAGGCATAGTAATAAATCAGTAAAAACTGTGTGAGTGGAAACTACAGAGAACAGAGATCACTTTATACAAGGACAGGACTCCAAAGTTTATGGCTTCATAGAATGAAGCAGAATCCAGAGAGAAAGAAAGTGTTTTATTTCTTTAATTTGTTTTTATTCCCAGGAAGACACATAGTGAACAACTAAAGAAACCCCAGAACAGTGGGGCAACCCATGCACTATTGCGCTAAAACACAGCAGAACTAGAGGGACAATCTTTAAACTTAAGACGTATCCCTGAATTAAGAAGCCACTCTGAGCATGGAGACTGAGAATTTTCTTCCCCTTCTTCTCACTATTAGTTTGGAGCTTCTGAATTCACCATTACTATGACATTAGGTCACATTTACCTGCTTGTTCTAATGTGCAGCCATGTGTAATCATCATGTGCTCCACAGAAAAATGTCCTTTTAAAATATGTAAATATCTCAGTGTTTTTACCTTCAAAATTCAATGTTCTCTCATCTTGGACTTTTTATTCTAAATATACAAATAGCCTCTTGGCTCTTCCAGACTCAGCAATCTCATTTTCGATAGTTTTTTTTAATTGCTACTTCTATTCCCCTTTTAATCATTCATGCAATGCTCAACCCATGCATGGAATGTAACCTATTCTCTTCAGCTAAGTCTCTGTTAAAATCTCATTTCAAGTGAGAACATATAATTAAATTTTCCACATATGCACATATTTCTTGAATTTATGAAAATATCCTGCTTTCTTTGTGCCTATCTTTCATATCATTAACTCTTCTTAGTAGAGACCATATTTAATTTGTCTGTTCAGATTTGTTGAGTGAATTTCTGAAGTTGAATAAATATTTCTACTTCTCTTAATAGCATAACATCCTTTATATACAATGGATCTGAACAGATGAACTGAACTCCGTATTTTAGCACAGTGTGGATTTTGTCTATTTTTGAACTTCAAGTATATATTTGCCACATTGATGTTAGGAAGCATGGGTCTGTTAAGAGACTTGGTGTCTTTGGAATAGCCAGTCAAAATAGAAAATAACTGACATATCTACGCATGGGTATTATGGGGAATCTTTTTAGTTCCAGCCACAGAAAACTGCGTGTTGGAAGTGCAAGACAGACAGCCAATTGAAAGCTATGGAAGCAAAATAGGTAATCTACCTATGCACCAGCATGGTGCTGTCAGCTACCCTGCCTACACTAGGCTGTCCTGACTATGACAGCTGAGGAAGTGGTAAGGGTGCATGTCAGCTACTAAAAGGAGCGAGGGGAGATCATCTCCCATCAACAACCTCAACTCTTCCTTCTGTCCACAATGCAAAAGCAGCAAACTCAACCAATCAGTATGTTCTCATCCCAGTCCTCAGGCTTCCACGAGAACAGGGAGTAGATCCTCTTCCTTGAGGGAGCAAAATTCAGTTTTAATAACTTTTCTGATAAACCTCGAGACAATTTTTTCTAATGTTTGCCCCCCATTCATATCACTTATATCTAGTTGCTATCTGGAGTACATCAGTTCATTAGCTTAATCTAGCATCCAAAACCAGCAACCATTATAGGAGTTTTCCTGTTTACATTAATAGCCCATCTTTTCCCAAAGCTTGGTAGATGGGGTGAAAGGAAAGAAAAAAAAAAAACAGACCCACATCCTTATTCTTTGAATTACCTTTACAGAGGTAAACAAACAAACAAACAAACAAAATCCAACACCAGCTATGGCCTTCCAATGTAAAGAAAGGAAAAGGTATATAAAGATGGTACTTAAACTGCAAATTATGCAAAAAGCAGGGCTTGGTGATTCAGCACAGAATAGAGAAAGGCCGTGCATCTTCTGAGATGGGAAGCAATATAGGACACTCTCATTTGTGGATACTACCGCAATATCACCCCTACTGTGCTATGGCTTCTTATAGAGCTGACAAGCACTACTGAACAAAATTTGCTTATTTGTTAGAGAAGGACTCTTGACATTTACATTCTCGTAGCTTTGCTACGAAGTCTCTAAGAGACCATGCCAA
>VXAL01012086.1:83079-93703 GCA_013399475.1 Chauna torquata
TATTGAACACAGAATTCCTACTCTTGATCACCTTCATATATTTTTCAAAGATTAAACAAGATTAAAATATTTTCTTCCCTAAGTCTTTCTCTGCCCTTACTTAAAAGAGACTACAACTGAGGAATGTTGATAGGAGGTTGGTTACTAGACACCAAGAATGATATTATATATTGAAAACATTCTGAACAAGAGATAATTATTTTGATTTTTTTTAATAAAAAAGAAAAATATCATTTTTTAGTGAGGTCTGCTTTTTTCATATCAAATGGCTTTCAGTTCTGAAACATAACAGATTCAGACCTAAAGATTACCAAAACTTGAGATTTAGTCATGAGTCAAGAATCTCTGCTTTTCATGTACATTGACTTTTTTTTTTTTCTAGTATGCTCACACTTATGAGAGTTAAACTTACCTGATGATTTCTTATAGTTTTCTTAAAAGGAATGAAATTCCTTTCTACTACTATGCAAAGGTAAATACTACCATCCTTGTTCTCCATGGATTTTCCGCACAATGGAAACAATAATAAGCAGTTTAAAAAGTCAATCTTGATCACATGGTTGTGGAATCACATGAACACAGTGGCTGGATAGCAACTTTTACATGAGTACAAACCTATAAGTAAAGCATTGGTTCTGAAGTGAATAGAGATTTTTTCAGTTGTCTTAAATGACTACAGATCAAGATTATTACAAGAATAGTAACTCACCTCAAAAAAAAAAAAAAATTGCAATCCTATTAATGACCACAAAAAAGTTTGTGAAAAAGATATTTAGATTTTTTTAAATTTATAATTATTTTAAAAGAACAAAGAGCAAGATGCATTCCAGGTTGCTGCCATTTTACAAGGTTAGAAAACAAAACGAAAGAAAACAAAACCACATCTTTTCCAGGAGTTTTGGCATCTTATTATGTTCTTCAGCAGCCTACTGTTTCAGTGTGTGTTTGCATGGATCAGAGATTTTACTGATCCTACTGACATTTTGGAGAAAATAATGTTAACAAAGTGATTTGCTTTCCAACCCCTAGATGTAAACAGCCTTCAGGCAGCAAAAACAACTTGCATTGTGGTTTTCAGTAAGAGTTTTTAAATTTGGTGCACAAGCAGCCCATGCTGAAGTACAGGTTCCAGTCCAGAAATTCAGCCCTCTTAAAGGAAAAGGTTGACTGCTCTCTCTATCTTCTTCCTGAGGTTTCTTACTGAAGACATTCAGCAAATGAGGCCCTGTCCACTTCCCTAATATAAACAGCTTCAGTACATTTTCACAAAAAAAATATAACAGTACAGAATGAGGCTTGCAGCTTATCTCACATGTTTTGAGGAACGCTAGTGCTTGAACATCCGATTTTGAACTACTCCAGGGTCCCTAGAAGTGGCTCATACATAGAAGACTTCCCCTGGGAAGTATCCAAACTAGAAGACCACATACAAGCAATTTCCCATCTAAAGGATGTGATAGAGAATTTATTCCAATCTATAGCAATCTGTTCTTCTCCATGGAGATGCATGACAAATAAGAAGAGAAAGGGGACTGTGACCTTAGCAGCAGAATATTACTGAACGCCGGTATGCTGGATGAGAGCACTGCTTTCTAGATTGTTTGCTTCTGACATAAGAATGACCTCTGACACATTTCCAATCAGTACCGCTTACAAGCTAAGGTAGTGAGGAGACCCAAAACTGTCATAATCTAAGATTATGTGGTCTTCCAGTAGGGGCTGTAGCAGGCCTCATTCTTCCAAGGAACTAGTCCATGCCTGAGACTGCTCCAGGTAGGTCTCATTACTTTTCTGAAGGGTTCCTTTGTTGCCCTTGATCCAGGGGAACTCATTTGGATATTCATATTCCAGTAAGGAAGAAAGACTTTAGAGCACTACTGTAGTTAACAAAGCTTTCTCTTGTGATGAGTCACATTTTAGGCAGCAACACACTGTTACTAAAGAACTTCTGCCCATAAGGACACATAGGAGGCATAAACACCTAGGGGTGGTGCCTTTCTTGTTTGGTGGTGGGAAAGGAAGAAAGGCAGAAAGAGAGAAAAGGAAAGCCAGACATGCTAAGGGAAATGTGCTTTCTAGTGGTAGGGAAGAACCTCTTCTCACCTTTCATTATGCCTACAGACCAATGGCTTAATTAAACATAAGTAGGCTTACATTTTCCTTCTGTCTTTTCCCCATTCCTTTGATTCACACATTACTTTCATCAAAACAGGTCACTAGCAAGAGGTTCCATCAGCCATTGTAATTTTGGCAGGCTGACAGCCAATTTTGCCACCTCCTCCAACCCACATATTATGGCATGATGATAGTATCACACTCAGGGCTAGCCAGGATCTTGGGAAGGCTCCAGAAGATGAGTCCTTAGGATATGGCTCCTACCTTAACTGAGTAATTTTATGTAGAGGAATGTGAAAAGAAATAGGAAATATCAGCACCCTGTCTTTTCCAGCCTATTGCCACAGAAGTGTTCCCATCTGTTTTTCTTGTAAGCTGATCAAATTCTGTTAATTGGATTTAACATATAAAACTAAGTTGGAAAGGAAAAAGTGGAACCTGCATTACTTGAAGGCAAAAACAATCGAGATTATTGTGTATTTCCAGATTCCTCCAGACCATAAGACCTATTACTGTCTCAAACTTAGGCTGCAGAGGCTGATTCTGATACTTTTGTGCCAGTACATTAAATGCAACATAACGAAAGCCTTATGAATCAGTGCAAAGATTGCTATATAAAAAACAGTGAAAAATCATCTTTTAAGTAACTAATATCCTGACAAATGCTTCTAAAGTATTTATCTTTGTTATTTCTAAAGATACTTCAGTGAATGCTATCATTATAATGCATACATCTGGTCATGACTATGGTAATAGGTTTAAAGAGACATATTTCCACCAAAACGTAAATTCATTCTCTTTGTTAGTGCATAGTTAGTCAGATGATAGTATTATCTGAATTTAAAATAAAAATAATTAAAAAAAAAAAAAGATGAGTAGATATAAAAAATCTGAGCTCCAGAACATTTCTTTTTATAAGAAAATATACTAAAACATCTTAAGAAAGTCCTTAAAATTACGGAAGACATAAATTACTGCTATGATTTTTTTTAATCCACAAAAATAGGGAGAATTGTCAAATCTTACACTGTGCAGAGGAAAAATTATGATAAATGCTAGACTCAGTTTCTGACTACTATTACAGAGCAAAGAAAGATGTACTACTTTTAGCTGTCAAGATCCTTGAATCACAGAGAGAATCTGAAGACAGATATCTACAAAAAAAACATCTGCATGTTACATTTTGCATCATGGGAAGGTCTGAAGGGACGTGAAAAACAGGCTCTGATATTTGTAACATGCTACAACTGATTTAATAAAAAAAAATAAAAATTTCAGTTGATAGCTATTGATCTGTACATTCACACAAATGGAATAACTGAAACTGCCTGTTGAGGAATGCAAAGCAATCCTTGGAATTCACTCTATGCCCATTAAATAAACTGGTAGTTACATCTGGGCTCACAGGACTTATGCACTTTGTAGCAAGTATCTGGCCAAAGGTGGGGAAAAAAAAAATCATGCTTCCTTTAGTATATTCTTATGATTTAAGAAGTCATGGTTTTGGCTGGGATAGAGTTAATTTTCTTCGTAGAGGCTCACACAGTGCTGTGTTTTGGATTTTTGATGAAAATAGTGGCGTTTTTTGGTTGTTGCAGAGCAATATTTACATAGAGCCAAGGACTTTTTTTTTTTTTTTGCTTCTTGTGCTNTTGCTTGCGTGCGCTGCTTTTGCTTTACCTGGTAAACTTTCTTTATCTCAACCCATGAGTTCTCACACTTTTACCTTTCTGATTCTCTCCCCATCCCACCTGGGGAGGGTGAGCGAGCGGCTGTGTGGCACTTAGCTGCCTACCGGGGCTAAACCACAACAATTGCGCTCTTTAAAACAGCTTAAAATGGGTTGGTGGAAAAGGTTCATGTCACCTTTTTTAGCAGTGATTACAATTCAAGTGAATACATGGCATTTAAATGACCTCAGCTTCTAAGACACCTGCTATGTTTCACGGAGAATAACCTCTTGCACAAGTTTAAAATATAAAGTCCAGTCTATGAATGCCTTGTTTCAAATTTACTTTTTGATTAAAAAAAAAAAAAATCCCTGGAAGAATAATGTTACCCAGAGTTTGGAAAGCCTATGCATATACCATATTTGTAAATGGGAGAGCAACATTTCATTAAATGGAAAAAATGGGAAAGGGAAAAATGGGAAGGGGGCACATCATTAATAAATATAGGATGTGCTCCACTTGTATCTAGAGAAAACATGAGATAGGCTTGAAATTCCTGTATCCTGTAGGGTTTACCATAAATACAGCATACAGTAAGCACTGGTCAAAGACAACTTAGCTAAGCTAACTGGACACATGCTATCTGGTTTGCTGCTGCACTCTTAATCTTCTTACTTAACAGAACACCGTGGTATTCAATTAACCAAATTGCTTTTAGCATGTTCAGAGCCTGATAAAAATAACTAAATAGCCATAGCACATGGAAGAGAAATGAAATAAAGGCAGATCAATCATTTTACTACGGTCAGGAGGTGAACTTGTACCTCCACTGGTATCATAATATTACATTTGCTGTGGTCTGCTTATTGTTTACAAAACTGCATTACATGAAGGGATTCCAAACATTTATTTCATTAGTCACAAACTAAACCAATACTACATTCATTAACGTGGATGTCAAGTTATTAACAGGTTCCCAAAGGCACTTTCCTTTTAATGTCAGTTACATTCTTTTTGCATGCCTTTTAATTATAAATTAAAACCAGCATAAACATTATATATACATAAAAAAAAAGTTAAAACATTTTCTTGCTTGTCATGTTAAAAAGAGGAATATGCATAATTTAATAGAAATTCTTAACAGATATATATTTTCCATTAATGAAGTCTATGTTTTATGTACATCTTTACCATTTTTAATAATCAAGGAACAAAATTACCTATTCTAAAAAAAAATTAATAATGAAAAATTTTATTTTTATAATGAGATAACTGTTGCTCTCAAAAAGGCTCAGTCTGCAAATACAGTTTGTACATGGCAATAGATTAAAGTTTCCTGCATTAGACAATTTAATCCACTAAAATTCCACATAGTAAAAGAAAAACTAACTTATTGTCTAGGATTTCTTCTGAGATTCCTCTTCTATGACCTGATGCAAAAAGAGCATGGAGGCAGAATTTCACATAGAAGAGAAGCTATCTATTGACCTGCATAAATATGTGAAAATATTTTAGACATTAATTTATAATTTGCCCATGGCAAACACTAAGTTTTAACATAGACTGCAACATTAGCAAGAATTGTGTTGCTTTTAAAGTAAACCAGAACAAAAGGAGGTACCAAGCTCTTGCTGCATCTAACAACTATGGATTCACGCATGCAGTAGGGCTTCCCAGTTACAAGACTGACATCCAGCCAACTGTTATAAGGTCTGCTTTAGAAGTGTCAATGTAGGAACAAGGCTTGCAAACTAATAATGAAAATTGGTGGTTCATTCTTGGAGCTATAAAGATATTAGAATAAGGGTTAGAAACTGTTCTTGCCAGACATTTGAAACCCCACGGAGGCGGCCACTGGGGCATTTCCAATATCTCAATATAATTGCTAAATATGTAATTATAGAAATAACTCAAAGGAGTAGATTTCAACATTTCTCGATGCCTTGATGACTAGCATAAATCAATTATATGTTATTAGGCCAAATTCAGAGCTCTAAGGGAAGGCACATTGTTGTAATAAATAAAGAAGAATTAAGGACAAGAAGGAAGCATTGAGTTGTAAAGATCCTTGTTAGCAGGTGTTGAATCAACATGGCAGTAAAGATAACTGCAATTGAGTTTTACTTGTAAATTAAAACATGCTTGATTTTATAGAGAATTATATAGGGTGATCCAAAGCTGATAGAATCTCATAATTTTATCTTTGTTATAAACTCTGGAAAAAAAGGAATATTTTACTAATCTGTAGGACATTCACATAAAATTCAGTGTCATTACAATTTTAGCTAATACTCTGCATAAAATAGTACCAATTTACAAATGTAAATACATTGGAAAATGAAAGATGAAATTATTTACAGCTTTTAAAATAAAAAGTGTGGAATAAAACCAGGCATAAACTTACAGAAACAAATCCCGACAGAGCACTTTTTAGTGTCCCTTGTTTGATAAATAAATAAATAAATATTCAGGACTGCAGAGAAATTAAACTTCTTGGGAGCTCATGTAATTTACTGAGTAGATGGTGCAGTTTCAGGATTATTGGTAAATCAACTTCTCTCTTTTCCTGGTTGAACTACAAGTGTCCATAGGACTTAACACTTCAATTCTAAAGATAAACTAAATGCTTAATGTCCAATACTTGAAAGATCTGAGAGTGATTTATTTTAACCAGAGAGTGTTCACTCTTCTTCGAATTTGTGCATGAAAAGTTGAGTCTGTGTACAATTTAACCACTGAGAATAGAAATAACTTAATCTACAGCACAAAACAAAGGTACAAATGGTTAGAAAACCAACACTGGAACAGACTGTGCAGGGAATTTCTTTAAGGCATCAGACCTAATCAGACCGAAATCTGATTAAGTGTCTAATTGGCTTGATTACTGATGGCAAGAAAACATGTGCTATATACCTATTCATGGTAAAAGAGTCATAGAGGCTTCAGGACAGTTGAATAGGCAAGATGTTTAAAAGACTAAAAGCTGTGTTTTCTAGAGCAAAATTATCACCTGAGCAAGCAGACTGTGAAAATGACGGCATTCCTCCACCACCCAAGCCATTTACAGACCAGGTATAGTTTGTTGTTTATAGTCTCAGTAATATAATCTTTTGTTTGGAAAGTGTTTATGTAACTAAATGTCATAATAGATTACATTTTCAAACAAATTTACTGCAAATGATATCAACCATTTTTTAGCAAAATCAAATAAATGCCTCTCCTCCTCCCTCCCACCTCTTCTTTACAAAGAAAGATTTCATCCCTTTGCAAATTGCTAGACAAATAGGACTAACCTGAAATACTACAAGCTTATGAGAGGTCTTGATCAACATTGCAAACAGTGAATTAGAAATATTGGTATGACTGCTTTTGTTGTGCTGATGTATTCCTCTTTACCTTATTCCCTGCCGGCAGAAAATGCCAGTAAATTCTTTCTGAATATTGGAATGGCATACAGGTATATATCACTGCTTCCCAACAACTGCTGGAAAGGAAAAATAATTTAGTAGCTTTTCCAGAAATATTTTATTTGGCTTGTTTTTACTAATATAAGTCCAGTTTGAAAAATAAAGTCATTTTAGTCTACAGCTGTTTTGTTTTGTTTTTAGTTTATTACTGTAAAAAATTCATTCATTCTTTCCATACCTGTTAAAGGAATATTTTAAGAAGAAGCAGAAGGATAGATACACTTCACTTCTTAACTTTGATTTTTTTTTTTTTTAATCTTTTCCCAATAACGTCAGAGAAAGTGTTTTGTGTTGGTTTTTTTTGTTTGCTTTGTTTTTTCCAGATTGACGTAAAGAAAACTTCACAAGGCAAAACGTCAACAATTTAGAGTTTAACCAAATAATTAGGTTTGTGAAACAATCTGAGCTATTAATCTGAATTCAGGCTTAACAAAATAACTGAAACTAAACCATTACATAGTTAAATGTAACTGTCTTTTCAGTATGTTCACAGTAGTCTAGTATATATCAAGACTGACTTAAATTCTGGGAGCCTTGATTTACACACACAAGAGTTCCATAAATTTTACAGTTTTAAGTAAAACTGATAGAAACAAATATTCATAAGATTTAATCATTTCTTGGAAATGTTTTTCTGAAGCTCATAGTTTTATACAGCCTCAAGAAGATGTGTGGTTTAATCCAGCCCAACTACAACTGAAATTTTATTTCTAATTATTACAAACATGCAAAATACAATTGTTGATGAACAGACAACTTCATGCCGCCATCCACTCAAAATGGTAAAAACGTGTATGTTCAACAAACTCTTCACATACTGCAGATCTGCAGGCAATGATCTTCCAGATAAGATTAAACTATGTAGCAAGAATCTTTGATTCTAAGTCACTGGTTGCACAGATATTCTGCAGCCCAGGTGCCTTGGATAGCCAGTTCTCTAGTATTTTGTATATGTTTGGAGGTGAACAAAGAGCCTGCTGGCCTCTTTTGAAATTTATTTCAACCAAAGTGAATTCCATAACATGATGGAATAGTTTCTTGGAAGAGAACCCACAATTCATCACTGATTTGCTGTTCTTCAGTTACAGAAGACCTTCTCAGCTATGAATACAGAGCAAACCAGGTTTTAGAAGCTGTGTAAGGTATTAGCAGTTCACAGGAAACTAAAGCAAGTAGTCTTTTGAAAAGGATCTGTGAAATCATACACTCCAGTCAGCTAAAATCCAATGAAGAATTTAAAGCAAACTTTAAAATATCACAGAGGAAAACCAGAAGTGTTGAAGTTCACCAGAATTAGCTGAATAATATCCATTGTTTTATAATTACAGAGACAAATTCCATTTTGCTATATTTGTTTCAAGTGGTCTAGGTACTTAGGAAAATAAATGAAGCATTATTTCTTGTGGAGCAGAACAGCTTCACTTTCTGGCACCAATAGCCTGAGCACTGCACATAGTGGAGGGACCAAGGCATCAGTGAAGTTGCTACAGAATTGTACTAAATTAGGGAAATGTTTCTGATGGAAGATGGAATAGTCCTAATACTTCTAAAGCATATCACATCAAAATTTCTAAGAGCGGAACTCTCTGTGCACTATTAGGCATCAGAAGATAATGAGTTATAGGGAAAATTCCAGAGGTGACAGTGAAGCAGCTATGAATGTCCTAGAAACTGTAAGTTCTCATTCATGGAGGGGGGGGAGGATTTTTTTTTTTTTTTTTTTTTTTTTTTTGCAAAGCTAGAAGGATATTATTCCAGCTTCTGCTACCTTACTCTTCATCATATAGGATTACTCACAGAAAACAGGTTCTTGATTAGCATTTGGGCCACTATGAGTATTGTTCACGCTTGTTTTAAAGTTCTGTCTGCACATCAGTTTTCTTTGGTCAATAAAACATTATCCTGAAAGAAGAAAAATCCTGAATCTTAACAGTTGAATTCTGTGCAGCCTGATAACTTACTTGGCAAACTGCTCTAGGAAAAAGAATATATATATATTTAGATTACTGTAGAGACATGGATTACTCATCTCCTTAGAGTGACTCCATACATCAATGCAAAACGCAGATCGTACCACCATTAACCTCCACTATTTATAAGATGCTGTTAAGATGGGGATACATAAATGGGTGAAGAATTAAGACATTTTCTGTCTGTGAAGAAAGGCATCTAAAGAGTAAAGAAGAAATGTACATAACATCTGATAACTGTAGAGCATTATACTCATATTAATGTCCTTGTGCTACTAGGAGGAAGCCTGAAACAGAGAAAACAACCTTCAAAACAAACACTATGCAAGTGCCTTTAGTATGCGCAGAGATTCACTGGGATTTTAATTTATAAATATGTTTATCTTTAAGTATATTAAATTCAATAAAGTGTGTATATATATATATGAGAATTTCAGTGTCAAATTCTCTGAATAAAAGCAGAGAGGAAAAGAAATATTTTCATAGAAAAAGCAAACCCCAAATTATTCTCAGCAACTAATAGAGAAGGTCACTGAGTTTGGGGAGTGGAAAAAAAAAGAGTTCTGAAATCTCCTGAAGTCAACAAATTATGGTATCCAATATCTTATTATTATTATTATTAATCAGCAAGCAAAACACCAGACAAATTCATTTTGTCTGAGATAGCAAATGTTCACAGTCTTGATTAGCACTGGGCTGTTATATAGCACTTTGAACACCTAAGAGTCCCCATGGTCCTCACTCCGAGGACCACTGTCAAAACCAAGGCAAACCAAGGTACAGGTAGGTGCACGAGGACTTGGTTCACAAATCTAAGCCAGTAAGTGCAGGAGGCACTTAACTTTTTGCAGTGAAAGTTGATACTGTCTCTGTATTTTGTAAAGACTGAAATCTCTCTGTGGTCAGGTAGCTCAAAATATATCAGGTCTATTGTCCCTGCAGAAAGTTGAGGCAGAAGCATGACTAATTCAAGGATGCAGACTGACTTGTGAGTGGCAGCACTGAACAAGCACAAAAGAAGCTCTGGGAATAGGCAGCAGCAGAACTCCAGACTACGTAACTGAGGTTGTGCAGCAGATGTGAAGACATCACTTTTTGATTTCAGCATCCAAGTCCTTTTGTGAACCTAGCTGGAAATTCTGGTTCAAGAACACACGCAACACCCAGGAACACAGCTCAGTAGGTGTCAAATTGATTAACCAAATTCCTAGGCAAATGCTGCAAACTTCAAACCATCCATATCATTCTCAACAATGAGCATCTATAGTTTATAATCCTGTTTATTTTCTTAAGGGTGAAAATACCAAAAAAGATGAGCCGCAAAAAGCTGAGGCCAATAGGAAGGCAGAACCCTTACCAAAGGAACAAGGTCAGTAAGCCATTTATAATTGTTCAGAGATTA
>VXAL01012086.1:102849-121884 GCA_013399475.1 Chauna torquata
TGCATGACTGGTTTCCTTTATCCTTTAGAATAAAAATAAACTAGAAGAAGCTCTTCACAAGTATACCTATTTTACTCGAGCTGCTGATAGTCACCCAGTTCAGAGGATCACAATAGACCCAGTTTGTCACATAGCTACTTCAAACAGATGTATTGTGGATGCCACACCTTCAGCACCATTTAACTGTACTGATTGCTCCTATCAGGTTGCATTTCCTGCTAGTATAGATGCAGCTAGGTGCAATTGCTATAATAAAGAAAATTCCCAAAGTGAGATAATTACAGAAATGTTGAGATTAGTTATCCTATCACTCTTGAGTTCATGGCTTTTTTTGCAGGGAGAGTCAGGGCAGGCAGAACTGGGAAACTACAATCCATGTATTCAGAAGCGAGCAGAAACACAAGAAAGTGTTGAAATTTTTGGCTTTTGTGTCTCCTTTTCTACATCATGTTATGTTGACCACAAAACCACAGGAGGATTGTGTGCCAAGGAAAGCATAGAGTCAGTAGTATCATTGGTAGAGATCCTCTGGGGTAAGGGTTCAAAAGAATTTTAACAGGTTAAGGGGAGTTTAACAGAATACTTTCTGAATCAGTAACAAGATCCACAAATTAGTCAGTTATAAATATGTTGCAAATCCCTTTGTTTTCTGTAGCTACAGCTCCTCCTAGATTTTCTTACAGAGGATGTCTATGAAATTCCTAGAAGAACCAAATTTTATTTCACTATGAAAATATATTCCCTGTGTTAGAAGCTTGAATCCATTTTAAAATCTCTCCCTTCAAAATAATAAATAATAATAATCTTACTGACTGGAACCCAAAGGAAGGTATTTTGAACCCTGTAATCAAATGGTAAAAAATTCTTTCATCCCTTCTTGAACCTTCCTGGTGACAGGAACAGCAGCAGTCCTCTGTTGACCTCACCTCCCTGCGTGTGGGCTATTCTGTTTCTTGAAAATCCCCAGGTAGACCCTTTGGGCAAGATGAATTATTCCCCAGCGTATATTTCCAATGCACTTTTCCTCAAGATAGTGCTGTGATACTAACCGCTAGAGAAAGGAAAAATTAATCTGCATTTCTATTAGGTAGGCAAGATACCATCATCAATTTAAGCCATAAATCCAATTGAATGTCAGAGTTTTAAATGGAATTTCTCAAAAAAATCTTCCCAGCTTACAGCTGATAAGTAAGACAAATCCTGCAGGCTGTCTCTTCATACTTCATAGTGCTACATTTCTCCCACGGACTATTTGAAAATTAGCCCCTTAACTTGCTAAGCCAAAACAACCAGCATGTTGCAGAACATGGATTTCTTTGCCTTCTCTTCAGTTCCTTGTCTGACTCTGGCTTGAGTATTTCTGGCATTTTCTTTACACACTATCTTGTCTTTGATCCTGTTTCAGATGCAAATTCCTGTAAGAGCAGCAGGGCTCCCACAGGGCACTTCTTAAACTAAATACTAAGAAAAAAAAAAAAATCTCTCTAGAAATGCCCCACTGGTCCTGTAATCGGTTATTCATCTGGTAAAACCTGAAACTCAGCTCAAGAAACATCATGCCGACTCCTAAGAGAAGCCTGGAAGAAAAAAACTATCCCAAACCTGAATATATGGTGATATGGTGACATGGGAGTAGTTTGGTTTATCAGGTCCTTTAAACAAACTCACCCATTGTCCTTCACTGTTTTGTTTCAATGCCATTTCAAGCAATCCTCTTCCAGCTGGGCAGCTTAACAGTTTACTGCTGTGAGTGCCTGTAACCCTCTGAAATGAATAACTGCTTAAATATGGAGATTGACTAACAGAAAACTAATCTTACACTATCTATCCAAAATACTCAAGGTTTTACTTTCTTTGTGTTGTCTTGAATTTAAAATCGGTATATGCAACAGGCTCCTGATTTATTTATTATGATGTTTTGCTGCCAAGTTTTTTCTTCTATAATCATATTACTTAAAGTATTTATGAAGTCTGGGTTTGTTCCTCCTTTATGCAAAGTGTCAGACTGATGACAGCTTTCAAATTATTTTTCAGCATGGAAATTTAAAATAAAGAAATAGGACTAATTGGAAGAATTAATCACATAGAATATAACATTTGTATAGAGGAAAGTGAAACAAACTTCTTGCTAAACTCCTTTAAAAAAGTTACTCGTAACAAAAATGAAGACTAGTCGTAGTCTACATACTCACATCCTTGATATATTTCAATCATAATTTACTCAGCAACAAACAGGACTGTCATGTCAGCTGGAGTAACAAGAGATATAAAGCAATTCAAACCCTGGCGTAAAAATAATGTCATCAGCTTTTGCTATGAATGAGCAAATAAGCTACACTTCATTTTTCCTCCTGTACTTTATGAGGTAATTCTGGACAGATCTGTCCTCTACTTATTTTTTTAAATAAGTACACACTATAATTCTATCATACTGTACAAGCTCTTGTTGCTTATAAATATAGAAGAGCTCTGTATTGACCATTGTTGAGCTGCTTATGAATGCACCAAGATTAAAAACCACAGTAAGTTTCATATTCTAAAAGATACACTCTTCATAAACACGTTCTGTACAGCTGGCACTGAAATAGATTTATGAAGGAAATTATTCAAAGGTCAGGTCCCAGAATCAGTATCACGTCCATTGAAGAAATATTGGCAGCCAAGTTGTGATTCCTCCAAAAGTGCTATCATAATTCTTTAAAAATTGGTATTCAGAAATTAAAAACTTTTTCCAAATGCAGAGGGAGTTCCAGCAAAAGCACCTGAGCCTTCATATACTGAAAAATCAACTGAACCAGCTAAGGCAACTCAACAGGAACAGCATCAGCTCAATGATGGGAAAGAAGATGCTAAGTGAGTAAATCCAATTTAAAAATGTGAGTTTTTTTCCTGACATCCTGACTTTACATTTCTGTGTGCAATATTTCAGTTTTTAAAAGTGTGTCCAGTACTGTAAATACCTGAAGAGCATCATTTCAATTCTAAGGTAACCATACATATGCAGTATTTATTTAGTATGTGCTAATAATAGTTTGTTCTATACCTCATCCTATAGTGCAGGAATAAGGAAAAGGATTTGCTCAGCTACCCGTATAAACTAATTCTAACTATGCTGATGCTTCAGTTATTATTACTCTACCTTAGCGAAGGAGTAAGTCCCAGGATGCTGCTCTAAATAGTTGGAATGTTTGTCACATCATCCTGACTTAAAAGGCTTTTACCCTGCACATAATTTTGCTGAGTTATACCATTAAATGGGCTTTAGTCTATGCAATCAGATCATTAGAACTGTCTCTTCCTGAGAAGAGACAAGCAAATGAAACAATAATGGTCCTTCAGGGGAAAATCTAGGGTCATTCAACCTTTGGAAAAAGCTTAGGTAACTGTTAGTTTCCTACAATAGGAATGAATATGAAATCCAGGAAACCACAGTCTTGGAACAATCTATGTTCATTACAGTCCCACAGATTCATAGAACAGCTCAGGTTGGAAGGCTGCTCCAGAAGGAACTTGGACCAAATTCCTGCTAAGAGCAGGATGAATTTAAAGATTAGACCCAGCTCTCAAGTTAGATCAAGTTGCTCAGAGCCTTATCCACTCTAGTTTTGAATCTTCAGGGATGGAGATTCCACAGTTTCTCTGGGCAATCTGGTCTACCTCATTATGATCATACTCATTATGAAAATTATTACCTTATATATAATTAAAGTTTCTCTTGCTCTAACTTGCTTCTGTTGCTTTTTGCCCTTTTGCTGTGCACCTCCAAGAACAGTCTGGATCCATGTTCTCTACAACCACCCATTGGGTAGTGGAACACTGCAGTTACCTCCATCTTCTCAACTTTTTTCATCTCTAGTCTGAACAAAACCAGCTTTCTCAGTGTCTCCTCATACATCCTGTGCTCTAGTCCCCAGTCTTCTTAATAACCCTCAGCTAGTATTGTACCATGTTGTCAGTGTCGTGTACGGGAGGGACTATAGCTGAACACAGATGCAATCTCACAGACATCACACAAAAACCAACCACACTCCCTCAATCAGTTGGCTATGCTTTTTCTGAAGCATTGCATGTGGTTAGCCTTCATTGCTGCAAGAATATACTGTGGATTCATATTCAACTTGGTCTACCAGGACCCCCAGGCCCTTTTATGCAAAGCTGTTTTCTAGTCAGTCAGCCCCAAGCCTTCACTCTTGCATAAGATTATTCCATTCCAGGTGCAAGAACTTGCACTTTGTCTTTGCTCAACTCCACGAAGATCTTGCCAGCCTATCCCCCCAGCCTGTTGAGATGCCTTTGAAAGAAAAATTATGGATATACTCAGTTCAGAACCTGGTATAAACTTCTCCTGCTTGCTTTTGCGTTCTATTATTTTGATTATCCTGATGACACAAAACAAAAGTCTTTTCCTGACATGTAGTTATTTAATTTATAGAGAAGATTAGCTATTTCCTTTCCTTCACCAAGACAGACTTTGTAGTGCACTGACAAGCAATAATCAAGCACAAGACTAATGCATATACCTCTATAAAATAATGCACTCAATAAAAATAACTGTGACTGGAATGACTGGAAATATTATAAATAACTTGGCAATTTGAATGTGAATCAGTAGGTCAACAATGAAAAGTAAGCTAAACCTACGTCCTTTTTTGTCATTGTAGGATATGTTATTATATGCTTACAGTTCCACTGGTAAATTTTCTAAGCATGGTTAACACAATTGCAGTAAGTTTATGAAACAAAGGGTATGTTGCTTGTTAGTAGAAGACAAAATCTCTGTTAAAAGGAAATTTAAAATGTTTATATTAAACATTCTCTTCTCAGAGCTGTTCTGATTCACTGTCATGCATGCATCCAGTTTGATATATCTAGTCAGTCTAATTAGAGCAACAGCCTCAAAAAAGACAATATATCCTTGGTACATTCCACTGTCAAAACAGTTACCCACTAAATTCTGCAGTAGAGCTTGGAGGGCATGGTGCTGGTGTCATCACATTAGTATGAAACTAAACTAAATATGTCTATTATAAAGCTTTCAGAGCTGGAGGGAGAATCATTTTAAAATGGTGCGTTTGCTGGAATTTAATTCATTGCCCCTGAAGATTCATGAGATACTATTCAGACAACATTCTTGATCAAGGTCACTACTTTATTGTGTCTATGCATTCAAATTTACTCACTAGAGTACTTTTAAGGAAATCAATTGCCTTTGTAACATGAGAAAGGTAGATAAATGTATATGCATATGCAGAATTTGAGTCAAATGGATACATGTAGTCTACAAAAGTAGTAGCAAATGAAACATGCTCAAATCTCTCTGTACACCTCAGGCCAACTAGAAAAATGCAAAATACCTCCTGAAAAAGTCAGTTGTGAATTATATTTGTTCAATGCTAATTTCTGGGTATTCTCATACCTGGGAATTGTTTGGGAAAGCACTGGTTCAACTAGTCAAAACCATACCAACGACTGTTCTTATGACTCAGCAGGATAGTCAACTGAGAGTTGCAATGTCCAGGAGTTTCCTCTGTCGTCGTTTATCTACTATTATGGGCAGAGCCGTAATTTCACTGGTTGAATGAAATCAAAGTAGGTGAAATGGAGAGTAGAATTTTCTTAACTCCTGCAGGACTTTTGTATTTTGTCCATCTATATTTCAGGAAGCAGCTTGCCCTTGCTGCTGAGAGAAGGGGTGCTGGGAGCCAAGGGTGACCTCAGTGCAAGCAGTGTCCTTACCAACAAGATGCAGTCCCAGTGGGGCCTGAACACAGCAGGACAGCAGGATCCTGGTAACAGGGTCTGTCTGCAAAGCAAAGTGATGAACCAGGTTTGAAGACCATCCAGGGAGTCCAGTCAGGAGCAAAAAAGATAGGGCCAGAGGCAGGACTGGAGACACAGCTACAACATGGCTCCAAAGTCTACCCAGGAGACAGGATCAGAGATGGGACAGGAGTTAGACACACCTATGGCATAGCTCAGGCATGGACACCCTAGACCTATTGCAGAGCGTGTGGGTGGAAGCCACAGTGGTTTAATGGCTCAGGGCCATTAAGGCCTATAGGTCCTGTTACTATGGTATTGCCTTAGGTAGACTATTTTCCCATATTAATCATGCTCAAAGTTTAATAAAAGATCACTTCATCCGTACAGTAAGAAATCATCAGTATGCACTTTGGAAAGGTGCCCACAGATTGTGAATAAGATATAGAATAAAGTAAGGTTTGTAGATATATGTCTGTTCACAATCCAGAGCACCTCAACTTTCACAGAAATTATGTTAATAGAAAAGGTTTCACCTTATATTTATTTACTGTAACTTTTAATTTTTTTAAATGTATCTGAGCAGGCTCAGGTATCAAGGAAGAGGAAAGGCAGTTGTCATGTTTGAAACAGTACATTTTCCATTTAGGTCTGGCCTGTGTCTGTCCGTCCAGAATTTCGGGGAGAGGTAATGAACTTCCACATGCGGACTTCAAATTTTAAATATATTTTCATGAATATTTATACTAGTGTAATTAACTTATCTGAAATCAGTAGGACTTACATATGACAGTTTGCAGGATTGTGCACCAAATGTGTCCTCCTTCCAGTTCACCTGCGTTAGAGTAGCTTTTTACTCATGGCACATAGCCTGTGTTATCTATTAATAGGGAAAATATTTTTTTGAACCTCTTCTGAAAGAACAAACCAGTTATTTCTCTTACTAAGTGAATGACGGCTTTGACAAAGGCTGCATTTATTACTGAAAACTGCCACAGAAACTGTGCACAAGAAAAAAATTTTGGCTTTCCCTCTCAACACTTACTCATTTTTCAAATATAAAAGTACACTGCAATGGACATTAACAGTAGACAGACATAGCTCTGGTTTGCCTACAGCCATCTGAACCTTACATCTGAAAGAGGAGATACACATGAACAGTTAGTGTGCCAAGGCACTGAATTGCAACAGTGACTGAAACTTTTAATGTCTGTTTCATAACGGCTTAGATAGGATTCCACACGTCTGCCTTGTCTGCCAATGTATTGTTTCTCCCCTCCATCTTTAATGATAAAATAACAGAACAATAGGCCATTTCCATGAATAGCTATTTGCTGAACAATAATAATCTCTGGGAAGGAGGGCTGAAAGTACACTGTTGGTTCACAGCAAGAAATGAGGGAACAGAACAACACTTAGAACCTAATTTGCACTCTAACAGAAGACAGTGGCATCTTATTAAAAAGGAACTAGCACAAAACATTATTGCAGCCTTCATAATGTATCAAGATTACTTTCTCTTGGGGAGGGTTCATGAAAATATGTATGCACATACCCAATCATACAATTTTTTGAAATGCAGTGCAAGCATTTCGGGTGAGATATTCCATAGCACTTAAGCAAACGTGGCACATCCTCAGGGAGCAGCAAGGACCAGCCGGTGCCCCAGGAACAGGGAGCTGGCAGAAGGGTCAGCCCTGGCTGACGTCTCCTGCAGTCTCCCCACTGTCACTGAAGGCAGGGACAGCCCTCGATGGTATTGCTTTCAACCTGGCCCTGAACCCAGCAGCCACACCTCCAGGAGGGGGTAATTTGCTTACTCATATGATCATTTCTCATTTTTGTATTGTTTTTATTCAAAGATGCATTTTTTTTTCCTAACCTGAAAGAGGACTTCATTCCTTTAATATGCAATTTAGAAAAGTCACCATCATTGAGGATGCACTTGATGAGGAGCTTCTGCCAGTCTGAGCTCATGCTGATGACTAAAAGATAATACAGCCCTTTCCCTGGTCACACCTTCCCACCCTCTGTCCTGCACTTGTGCAGCCTGGTAGTCGTTGGATCAGCTTAGATACAGCTGGAAACTAATCACTTGTCATATGGTCTCCTACCAACATGAGGACACCACAGAAACACACAGGAAGGATGGCAGGAAGCTGCCAAAGTCAGCAGGATTGGGTAACTGTTTCATGAGACTGAGACCCTGAGAATAACAGGCTTTAGTAAATAGAACAGCCTACACAATCTGATCATTTCTTTTGGTCTTAGGCTGTAAGAAAACATTTCAAATACGTTGAAAGAAGCATTGGCAAAGTTATTGCTCTGCAGTGAGATAACCCCAGAAACATACCTCATCAGTCGCAAAGCTGAAGGAATGTTTTAAGTACCAGTAGAAAAACTTTGCTGACTTTGGCTCAAGTTAAAACACAGTTCACTCAAAAACAAACAAACAAACAACAACAACAACAAAAATTAAGGTCTCCAGGCCACTTGTTCTGCAAGCAGAGTGGTATAGTCATTTGTACACAAGAGAAAATGCCATAATGTGCTTTGTGACGTTACTGTCTGGAACCAAAAATCTAACAAAAATTTTTGAAAAGACATGATTAAGATGATCACAAAGGTGACATAGGAGAGACAAATGTGAGACCCTACACTGAAGGGTGGCAGCCAACACAGAGCCTGTGACATGTGATAGTTGATGAACAGAACCGTATAAAGGGTTTTGGCATGTAAGAGCAGAGGGGAGACAGATGCCTAAGGAGAAGTAGCAGTGGATGCATGGCATCGGGGATAAGACAGAAGTTGTAGCAGCCTAGAAAAGGTAGAGGATGGAAGAATGGTACACGAAGCATCTGAGAGCATAGGTCAGAGAAAATGGAGGGATAAAAAGACCTTCTATGACCTCATCACTCTTCTGTGTCTTTTAAAAGCCTTTAAGCCTGGCTAAAGTTGTAAGAGTGTTTCATCTTCCCAGATTACCAAGATGATCACATTGTACTATTTATACTAAGGCAGCATGCTGAAAACCCAGTCAAGGATCATGAACCCTACTCTGCAAAATGGTGTGTAAAATGACAGTTGATATTTGCAGGCCACATATCCAACAGTACACAAAGAAAAAATACAGAGGGTAACCAAGATTTCAGGTGCTTTTATAGTTCACCTCAACATCTTACATATTCTGGGTTATGTTCAGGGAGGAACAAAAATTTATGTCTGATACACCACCTTCAGAATCTAGATTCTATTAACAAAGCATATTCAAATAAAATGCACTAAATACATTTTAATAAAATACAATAATTAAACAAAATATCTTTAACATTCCCACACAGTACACATACTCTTCCGATTCTGCTTTTGCAAATTCAGAATCGTAGCTTTCAACATTTTCCAAAAAAGAGAGCTCCTGTGCTCAAACTGTCATATGAGCGCAGGTGGTTCAGGAAGACTGAATAGTGTTCATATTTTGCATTTTTCATAGCAACATCACATTACTTAGGTTATACCAGCCTTTCTAAAGCCCATAAAGGAGGGGTTGTTTTTTTTTTTTTTCCTTCTCTCTCTAATTTGGCTATTAGCAAAAAAAGATAACAAAATAAACAGAGATTAAGAGGCAATTTGCTATGTGGTGCATAGCCATGTTAATAAAGAGAACTCCTGCTGCTAGCCTGTTCTTAGTGAGTAACGTACTTCATTTAGCTCAATTACCTCAACCAGGAAAATTACTGTGCTTATTAGTGCTTACCATCCACTAGTTGCAACACATCAATTCACCAAGCAGATGTATGCTAGAGAAATGATGTCCTATCCTATCACAAGAACAAAATTTCAGCACCTTTGTGAAACAGACTGAGTTTCAACCCTCTGCAGAGTCTCCAGAAATCGTTGTTTACTAGAGGAATACCAGTGACCCAAAAAGATGACACTCATTGCACTAAATTCTAATTGACTTGAGAGCAAGTAAAACAAGGTCAATGCCCAGCACTTCTGAAAAATCCCAGTTTAAATACAGTTATAAACATATTTTCTAAAGAGACATACTTTTCTCTAGTTGTTTCCAGCTAATCACTGCATTACTTAAAATTGTAAACAGATGGAACAAATCCAGTATATTTTGTAAAATCAAAATACTTTTCTTAAAACTTTTAATCCTTCTGCTTAGGTCTATCAGAGCTTGTCGCTCTTGGTGCCTGGATTTGAATTTCTGCAATGGCTAAATAGAGAACCTGCAAATTAAATAGAAAGCTGATGGTGTGCTGCCTGCACCAAAATGTATTAAAATTCTTGTAATCATAGCTGAGATGTATTTTCCCACATCCATTAAATTCTGTTCTGCAGGATGCAGTTGCCCATGCTACTTAATGCCATTCACTCTGCAGGACAGTCAAGTAGGTAGCCTGAAGTTGAAAAGGTAAGGAATTCGGAATTTTTTCCTTTAAGACTAAATGAAGCGTGTTAAAGGGCTGGAATGTCATTACACAGATGGAAATGCTGTTTTTGCTGTTGTTGTTGTTTTTCTTTGCATTATATTATATTATATATTAATAATTATATATACTTCCAAGTGCATAAATGGTAGAACTTGTTGAGAGTGTGTAGGAAAACAAGGTTATGGTTTGTCACTTTGCCACTAATTTACTCCTTTAATTAAAAGCATTTTGTGTAAATCCTCTGTTGACCTGACATTTTTCAAAGTAAGTAGATACCTTTTTTTGGAAGGAAAAAATGATAATTTATTTAAAATGTTCTCTCTGCTATTATCTGTTTGGATAATTGCAGAGGGCAAAAAAGCAAAGCAATGAGCATTGCAATAAGTACTCTAGTATGTGTAATATAATTGTACCAACCAATTGCAAATACATCAATGTCTTTCTTCATAAGTCTAAGAGACGTATAAATCCAAGACACAATGCTTATTACCATTTAGTAAAGGAAAACTGATCATTACTTAATAACTAGTATAAGTATTCATGCTTATAATTAATCTTGTGCAACATTTTTCATTAAAATACTCTGTATCCAGTTATCTACTCATTTTCCAAATATTAGCCATTTCAGACAAAAACATCCCATGTTGTGCAGCACAAGAGAAGAACAGAAGAAACAGTGACAGATAAAGCTAGGAGGATCAGACAAAAAGTCTAAGGGGTCTGGCAGTCCAGCCTTATTTCATGCCCTGCATGAATGATCCTCAGGAGGAGATGTGTGATGATCTGTTGTCTGCGTGGAACCTGCCTACTTTTTTGCCGAATTTGGAAAAGAATGTGGCAGGAGCCCGCAGAGGGGGAAAGCATGGTCTTAGACAGAAGTATTTGAAAGTCATCTTAGAGGAATGGGTTCTGTCTCTCTCTCACAAAATTTCTTTCTGATACTAGGAACATGGCAAGAGTTCCTGCACAGGTGGCTGTATCGCAGTTTACCACCAGTGAAGGTAGAATTGCAACAAAGATGGTTGCACCAAGCCAGTGTTGTATAATGAGCATAAGCAAAAATTGTACGTGGCATGAACTTCAGCACATTGTGAAAGTCTGCCAGAGTTCCCAATGGTGGATAATTCCCCTGCAATTATCCAATTATCTGCCAGAGTTCCCAACATACTATAGCTTCCATGCAAGCTGAATCTACGCCACTATTTCTTTCTCTTTTTACCTTTGCTAGTTGAATTAAAGCTTGCTGAAGTATATTTTGGCAAAAAGATTCTTATTCAGGTACATATACCTCTGCGCATTGAGTAATCACCTCCTTCAGTGAGTATGATAAATAGTATTTGTAGTCTTTGTAAAAGAAGCTCCCAGGGCCAGGAATCTGTAAACTCTGTAAACTGGCACTTGGAGCAATGAATTAGGCTATGTGAAGAGAGCTAGAAAACTAATATTCTTAGTCACCATATAGTTAATGCCCTTTTCCCAAATCTTTTTTCCCTTGCAAATAATAATAATAATAATAATAATAATAATTCCCAAATCTTTTTTCCCTTGCAAATAATAATAATAATAATAATAATAATAATAATAATAGGATAGGATTATAGGATGTCTCAAAGTTCTCTCTGGTCCTACACTTTTGTGATTTTTTTTAGGATTTGAATGAATTCAGATGAGAAATCAAAGTATCAACTGAAAATTAAGGTTTACATTTGGGACATTTTATTGCAACTTTTTAACAAGTTCACTACATAAAATATACAGTGTTTTTATTTTAGTTTTTTATTCCCTGCTTATTATTTAAAACTGAAGAATAGAAGCTTTGAAGAAGTATTTGTGCTGTGCTCATGAACTCTGTACAGCACTTATGTGTATATGCTAAAAAATATCTTTAAAAGATCTTTATAAATATCTTTAAAAATTTCTGGTAAGAGGCAGATGCCCCAGACAGAGATTTAATCACAAATAAGAAAGCCCCAATGGCACAACAGCCTCATTTATTCCCATATGGCTCTTTCTTAGAATGTTATACTTTTGTTCTAGAGCAATTAGTGTCAGAAACAATGCTGCCTTTATTTTTTATATCATGGTAAATATCCAGTGCAATTAAACAACTTTATATCACCAGTGACATTAAAGAAAGGTGATTTTTAAAAGTTAATTGGTACTTTCAACATTCATCCTACTTTCTTTTGCATTCATCATACTGCAAAATTGCTAATTAAAATAAAATCTTATTCACATTTTAATCTGGTACCTCAGTCAGAGTTCCATGTGTTTGGCATGAGACAGAGTTCTCCTTAGACAGTACTGTAAAGAAGATTAGAGGATTCACAGCCAGTCGTGACTGAATAACTAAGAGGATTGTCAAAGAAGCTGCTGTGACAAACTTTTGAACTAAACAGGAGGAATCTCATGCAGCCCAGATGATTAGATTTCAGTCTGCACTGCATCAGGAAGTTTTTTCTAAGACCAGTGCCAGTGGACAACTCAGAAATACGGTAGTTTCCTTGAATATTGTTGCTTCTATATCCATTTTGCTATAAGAATAAAACATGAGATATGCAAAATGAATTATCTCTATATTTTATTTCAAAAACACTTGCTTAGGGCCAAAACAAGCATTACTTCTGTACAAAGACTCTGAGCTAACAGAAAGTCATCAATTCCAACAGATAGCTTTATTTATGTGGTGTCCACATGAAGCTTATTGATGCTCATGGCCCATTCTTGCATGTATATATAGTCAAAACTACTAACCGAAATATTATATAGCTATCTTTTAAGTTAATCAAACATATAAAAAAATAGATAGTAGGAGAAAGTAACAAATAGTTTGAATTCAAATTGTATTGTGAAGCATAACACAATCCTAAAATAGAATGAAAATAAAAATGTATTTTATCTTTTCTTAGTGCAAAGAAAAGTTAATATACTGCCAATATTTCAAAACATGCAGTGAACAGAGAAAAACATAATCTCTTGGATCACTAAAATCGGGTGTCTCTCAGGCACTTTCCCTCTAAAAAAAAAAAAATGATGGGGCACAGGAAGATACAGATTTCAAGACTTCTAAATAAAACTAAAATCAAATTAATAAGTTTTTGAAATTCCATGGGATCTAAAGTGTTTATTTCAAGACGGTAAAATACTATATGTATGTTAGAAACTCACTTTGCATTGTTAGCATCTAAGCGGTTTGGATTTTTGACAGTAACTGATCCAGTGGGACCTATGCAAGTTAAGTCACCCATTCGCTTTCCCCATCTTTATATATTTCAAGTTTGCTGAAGAATATTTCCTGTAGGGCTGTATCCATTCTCTTACATTCTTGGGAATAATTGCCTACAACGCTTTTCATGATCTTAGCTAATACAGTCTTGAAGTATGTCACATTTGTTTCAGCTGTTACTCACTCATTGAATCATAGAATCCTAGAATCCTAGAATCATTTAGGTTGGAAAAGACCCTTAAGATCATCAAGTCCAACCACCCACTTAACACTACCAAGTCCACTACTAAACCATACTGCTAAGTGCCACATCCACGTGTCTCAAATAGCTCCAGGGATGGGAACTCCACCACTTCCCTGGGCAGCCTGTTCCAATTCCAAACTATCCTTTCCATGAAGAAGTTCTTCCTGATATCCAATCTAAACCTCTCCTGGTGCAACCTGGGGCCATTTCTTGGTGTCCTAGAATACTAGAAGGCTGTCCCAGTCTTTAAAGACTTAGAAACTTTCATACTAATTCATGGTGTTTCTCTACATATTTATTCTTGTTACAATACTGTTCTTCAACTCAAATACCTCTTTTTCCTGCTTGGTTCTCCACCAAAATTTGAATTTATAGACAACGATCCTACTGCCTCTCAATCTGTTTTGTTTTCCTTTTATAAGACAGGTTCTCAGTGGCCTTGATCGTTCTGAGAGACTTTATAGTTTACTATGTGTCAGCTTTTGATATGGATGGTCAGAATAACTCTCATCGTGTGCTTATACGTCAATATTAATTCTTCCTTCACAGGCAATATGTTAGGTGCATTCTAGGGCTACATTTACATGAGTGTTTTTCATAGCCAAATTAGAGTATGGCTCATAGGCACCCTGCTGTTGACTGAAACACTTGGATATTTCTCCTTTTGCCATCTGCAATTGATGATTCCAACATTTACAAAATAAATTCTCACAATTTGTTCTTAAGTGAATGTCTTCACTATGTAGCATTAGATTTGCTCTCATTTCTATTACTCAGTCTAAATTGTTCAATTTGCCCTGTATAGAAATCAGTCCTACCTTGTAATCTTCCCAATTCCATGCACTAACATCACTAGCACACTACTACATTTTGCAGCAATGAAGTCATTAAAGAAAATATTAAAAGTCACTCCTAAATCTCCATAGGATTCCTCCATAGGGGAAGGATAGGCTCTTTTCACAAGCAACTGAGAGCAGAAACCTACCTTAGTTATTCCAAACCTCTCCTCAGAGAAGCCTTCTATTGACTATACGGAAAACCGAATCAGAACAGCTAAAGTTAGCTTTCTGAATACCTCTGTTCCTGGACCAAGCAGATGATTAATGCAATTTTTCTCTTACAGAAAAACATGAGGTTTCCTAGGCATCTAGGATGTGTGATCCTAGCCTTGGAAGTAGGGACAGATATAGGGTTCTGGTCCCTGTAACTCTACCCACACTGGAATTGTCAGCACATACTGTGGATGTGTCTTTGAATCAATACTTTTCATGATGCCTAGAACTACATTTTTTTATCACTCTGAAATCTTTCACAGTTATAACATCAAGTTTTGTGGACATCTGTATAGCTATGCATTGTCATATCCTGAAAACTGGCCATTTGGACTAGAGGTTCTACATAATTTATTCAAAACAACAAATTATTTATTCAAGACAGGTTTTAGATATGTCAGTGCTCAATAAAAACATTAGAAGCCCTATTGCAAGATCAACAATTGTATTCCCGGGTAGATAGGAGAGTTTCTTAAATGCTGCAAAAAGAACGGTTATAACTGAATTCAGCAAAAAGCAGTATGGATTTTTGTCAGGCAGCAGCATGCATTTATGAAATACATTTTCATGAGGGTGACCTGGCAGATAAAAGAGGAAGTTGAACTCAGTATTTGGTGTTCATGGCCAAGAAGCAGGAAAGAATTAAACTCTAGATTGCAAATTAGAAAAAGTTAAACTTGTTTTATTCTGAAATCACCCATAATGTTTCTTGATTCCTGTTTTGTTTGAACTCTTAACACAGAAAGCTTCAAAGCCACAGTACTTAACAGATGTTACATACATTAGCACACTCAATGCTGTATTTCCATAGCCTGTTCTTTCAAGGCCTTTTTCTTCTGCTGTGTTACAGGTTTCTAAATCTTTTCTCTTGGCCTCGGAAGAATTAAGACAAGTTAAAACCTACAAGTTAAAAAGATAAAAAACTACATTATCATTATAATTCTATTGTCACATATATTGCTATTGCTAAACAAAATATGTTTGAAGTAATAACAAAACTACATGCCTAGTACATGAGTTGTGGTCATGACTTTTTCATTTTGTGGGCCATGTGAAGTTACTACGTCTGCAGGGGATAAATATTTCCACCCTGTAAAGGACTATATGGTGTCATAAGTATAGGCCTAGGCCTATTGTAACATATTGCATAAAGGTCAGAGAGAAATTTGCTTAAAGAATAATACATCCGCTTAGAGACAAATCCTTGCACTCAGCACAGCTCAGCACAGAAAACCAAAGGAGAAGTATCTTTCTGCCCAGATAGGCAGTGTGCCAGTAAGGGAGGAGCTTTACCTCTGCACATGCAGATCTCCCATGTGTTCCACAAACTATTCAGCTATGAAGCACAGACAGAGGCAAACCAGGAACTGGTTGTGGTGGTTTTAACCAGCTGAGCAGTGGAACTCCACCATAACCGCTCTCTCTCTCACTCCCCCTCCTCAAAGAAACAAGGGGAGAAAATACAATGGATAAGGGCTCAAAGGTTGAGATAAGGACAAGAAGGTTGCTCACCAATTATCATCACGGGCAAAACAGACTCAATATAGAGAGATTAATATAATTTATTACTATCACTAGTGGACTAGAGCAGTGAGAAACTAAAAGCAAACTAAAAACACCTTCCCCGCCATCCACCCTCTTCTACCTCCTCCCCCCAAGCACTGCGGGGGAACGGGGAATGGGGGCTGCGGTCAGCCCATACCGCTTCGTCTCCGTCGCTCCTTCGTGGTCACTCTCTGCCCCTGCTGCAGCGTGGGGTCCCTCCCACGGGATGCCGTCCTTCCCGAACAGGTCCTGCGTGGGCTTCCCACAGGCTGCAGCTCTTCAAGAGCTGATCCAATATGGGTCCGTACCACAGGGTCCATCCTTCAGGAGCAAACTGCTCCAGCATGGGTCCCCCACGGGTGGCAGCTCCCACCGGATCACCTGCTCCTGCGTGGGCTCCTCTCCACGGGCTACAGGTCCAGCCCAGAGCCTGCTCCTGCGGGGGCTCTCCATGGGCTGCAGCCTCCTTCAGGCTACATCCACCTGCTCCTCCGTGGGCTCCTCCACGGGCTGCAGTGTGGAGATCTGCTCCGCCATGGTACCCCATGGGCTGCAGGGGGA
This sequence comes from Chauna torquata, assembly GCA_013399475.1. Classification (NCBI taxonomy): domain Eukaryota; kingdom Metazoa; phylum Chordata; class Aves; order Anseriformes; family Anhimidae; genus Chauna; species Chauna torquata. The sequence goes on from VXAL01012086.1 coordinate 119,677, forward strand.
CAGCCTGCTCCACCATGGGCCTCAACACGGGCCGCAGGGGAACTTCTGCTCCGGTGCCTGGAGCACCTCCTCCCCCTCCTTCTTCCCTGACCTTGGTGTCTGCAGGGCTGTTCCTCACTCCTCTCTCTCCCAGCTGCTGTTGTGCAGCAGTTTTTTCCCTTTCTTAAATCTGCTCTCAGAGAGGCACAACCAGCATCGCTCACTGGCTCAGCTCTGGCCAGTGGCGGGTCCCTTTTGGAGCTGGCTGGAGCTGGCTCTTGTCTGAGATGGGGCAGCTTCTGAGATCTTCTCACAGAAGCCACGCCTGTGGCCCCCCTGTTACCAAACCCTTACCACATAAACCCTATACACTGGCCAATACCCACAAGTCTGATCACCCTCTGAGAACTTTCATACACAGCATAAAGCCAGAAAGAGCCAGTGCAAAATCAATACAGTCTGTAATTACACTTGTGAGGTGAGAATGAACACAATTACATATTCAAATGAGGCATTATCTTCTTACCAGAGCATGGTAAAATCATGTCAAACTAGCCCTTCTCACAGGCACAAGATCCAAAAGTCTGAGGAGTAGTGAACCAGAACCAGAAAATACTGTAGTGTGATGGACTAATTACTGTCATTAAATGTGGTCTCTTCAAAGCAGAGAATGACTTTATCAGGGTCTCATAGCCAAAAAACATGCTCTTGTTCCTGCTGGCTGTTCATGCATGTTCTGCTGGCAGCTATGTGCTTACGTATATGAATTTATAAAACATCTATTAATAGAGTTATTAAAAGGTTTACACATAAAAGAGTACATACATTGTGAAAGAAACATCTCCAAACAAAAAAGAAAAGAGAGAAAGAGGAAAGCACCTCAAATCTGCTGGAGAAATGACCTCAGACCAGGTAGGAGGTGCTGAGCCAGGCCCTAATTTCCACCCAGAATGCAGCATGCAGTGAAAGGCAGCTGCATAGCACTGGTGTCACGTATTCATGGCAAAGCACCATCTAATGCTAGAGATGGAGTGAAGTTTGAAAGAGCTTCATTAGCCAAGGCAATTTAAAGTGCACCTCCCCATGAAGGACCTGTACAAAACACATCTTCAGATTAGCAGTGTTCAACATGCAACCTCCTCCATTTGTATTAACCACAGAAAATTTAAGCATCTCTTTACTAGAAAGTAACAGAGGAGGAGATCATGCAAACCAAATGAGAAGTGGGGCAAGGAAAATCAAATTCTTATCAACTGTGGGGCAAATAATGTTAAACAGATTTACATAACTTCTAATCAGTACCAAATAACAACATGATTCCTTTGCGCTACGCTGCAGTGATAAAGCACCAAATTTATGATAGAGAAGACTGTACCTTGTTTTGGAGGGGCTGTGAAATAACAAGAAATCCCACACATCTTTGGCTTATCCCTCGAAAGCAGATAGCAGGGGTCTTTGTCATGACACTTCTGATAAGTGTATTTTTTTATAAAATAGCTAATGCCCTGAGCAAATACAACAACAGAAGAGTAAGAATTACTTGAAATTCTTTGCATAGAAGTTGAAAAACTAATTGTGACATGTTAGCTCAAAATAAGAAAGGATTTCATTACATTGCAGATGGTCAGAGCAAAGGGAATATGTGACGCAAAATAAACTGTGATGAGATTACAAAGTATATCAGAACAGTTTGATTAATTTCCTATCTGGGGAGTTTTAAGAAATAAAAACTGCAGAAGACTTAAATTAGAGGAATGATAAGCACATACTTCAGACTTCTGCTTTTTCTCCTTTTAATGACTTATCTCCATTTTATGCAATGGTTTTATTGCTGAAGCATTTTCACATCCTTAAATTATACTTCCTTGGGCAACGTGATACGTGTTGTGTTTCCGGAAAACTGTGATTCTCAAAAAGCTCTGACACTCTCCTTTTTTAGTTACAGCTCCTTCTGTTAGGAACATAAAAGTCAATTTAAGTCTTGAGCAGACATGTTGTTTATTCAAAGATCACTTTGCAGTATTTTTCACTTCTTCCCTACCCAAGATGCTGTCATACCACTTTCCCTCTGCTTGCCTTTGGGAAGATCTTCTCCAGAAATGGCAAATTTCAAGCCAGTTTCACTCTTGGTCTCCTGTTTCCCTTGCTGTAACATCCCCATCCCCATGGTATTTGGTACACAGCTGAAAAACTGTTAATAAAGGACAATACTCTGCTGTACGCCTGTAT
>VXAL01012087.1:0-36342 GCA_013399475.1 Chauna torquata
GGAGGGACAGTTTGAGGCTGGCTGTCCTTCTCTTCCCTTACTTTGTCGCTGGGGGCTGGTTTATGCCCACCGTAACTCCGGCACGCTGCAGCCCCTGTGCTCGGCGGGTGGGCAGCGCTCAAAGTCCCCTCCCGGCCCAGTGCTGGCTTGCTGTGGGGACACGCCACTGGTGTCGCCAGCCCGTGGCCTCCGAGATCCCCTCCGCTTGCTTCCCGCAGCATCAGCGCCTCGGCAGAGCCGTGCTCGTGGAAGGGCTCTCGTTGCCTTTCGGTCAAGGCGCAAACGTGAGCGTTTCCGTCCCCCACGCAGCACCCCGAGAAGTCCACCCAGGGCTTCGCCGGCGCGGCCCCGTCTCTGGCGCTGTCTCTGGAGGAGGCACCCAGACAGATCTGCAAACCTCACGTGATGAACCACCGCCAGATTGTTCTCGGGCTCGAGGAGACGCGCTGCTTTAAATAGCAGAGCCCGCTTCTGCTTTAGAGACCGATGGGAGCAAAGCTCGGCTGCCGAGCACAAAGCGTTTCCTCAAAACGTGGAAACAGCAACGAAGCATCCCGCTTGCCTCTGGCTACTTGCTTGCTATTTTAAGCGCCTTGCGGGTGAAGGTCTGCGGTATTATTTCGGGCGCGAAGCTGTAACAACAAGTAGAAGCGCCCTTTCCCCCCGCCGAGCCCTCGGTGCCTCGCTTCTTGCAAAGCAGCACCCTGCCTTCGGCGAGACACGGGCTTGTTCCGCTGGCGTTGGCCACGTGCAGCTGCTGACGGTCGTGGAGAGCCTGTGGCTCTGCACCGAGCTGGGTGGGAGCGCGTGTGGCACGGAGCTGCCCCTGCCCTGCTGTAAAACGCCGCGTTTCCCATCCGGCGCGTCTTCCAGCCCACCCCATGGTGCAGCTGCTGGGGGACTGAATTCACCGCCGCGGTAAAAGTTCAGGAGTGGGGCTGCTCGGGCGGTCAGCGTGCTGGCAGCCTCGCGGCACAGCCGGAAGGGTTCCTGCCTGCTTGCGCCATCCTTACAGCTCTAGCTCTGCGTTTTCTTTGCGGTGTTGTCCTGGTTTGGGCCGGGATAGAGTTAATTTTATCAGCCGACGCTGCGCTCCTCTCTTCCTCCGTGGTCCCTGACCCTGCCCTGGAGGCAGCACGTTCGCGTTTCCCCACGGCGGCTCAAGGGGAGGGATGGAAAGCAGCTTTGTGCTTAGCTCCAGAATATTTTTAGATATAGGGAAGATGACGAGCGCTGGCCCGCTGACCGCAGCAGCCTGCCCCGCCTGTGGAGTACTCGAAAAGCCCCTTCCAGCGCCGGCTGCTCCTCGTCCGCACCCTCGTCCGGACTTCTCCTGCCCGGGGGCTGCGGGGCAGGGTGCGTGCGTGGGGCCGTGCCGGCTGGCCCCGCTCGCGTTGCATTCCTCGGCAGCGGGGGCCGAGGGCCTCCGCAAGGGCTCCTGCAGCAGCATTGCCGAACGGCTCAGGAATGCGCAGCTGGAGCGGCTCCATGCGCTGGCGGAGGCGGCACCGCGCTGCTCCCGCTCGGCCCCGAGCAGATGTGGTGCATCCACCGGGATTCGTGCCTCCTCCGGCCAGCCGTGGCTTGAGGAAGCCTGGAGCGAGTCAGCCCCTCCGGAGGGAGCGGGTCGCTCCTTGCAGCAGGCTCTGGAGGGCAGGGGAAGGAGCGTGGGGTCGGGGGCACCCCCTTGGCAGGGGGGCAGAGGCTTGCAACGAGCGGGGGAGCGCTGAGAGCTGGATCCCGCCCCAGCATCGCCCGTGCCCCGCGGTGCTAGGCGTCCCCATCTCCTCCCCGAGCAGCTCCGTGCCCCCAGGAAGCGCGCACGGGGTCCCTGGGCTCAGCACCCTTGGGTGCCCACATGGGACCTCTGCTCGGCCCCGATAGCGGGGCCGGACCTTGCTGGCCCCGGGTCAAAGCAGGGTTTTCCTCTTGCGGCTTCTGTGTCATGGCAGTTTTAATTATAACCCCTTGCGTCGCCCTGTCCTGCCTTATCTCGCCAAGCTGCTGGCACGCGTTTCCTCCTCGCTGCTGGGTAACGGCTGCGGCCGCTGCCGCACGTGAACAGGATCCGCTCGGTGACGCTGGGGTAGAGGATGGGGAAGCAACGGTCCTGGCCAAAGCTCCGGACCACCCTTGCGTGTAGCGAGATGACAAGCTAGGAGCTTCATGTGAAGCCCTTGCATCCGTGAAGGGCCTTCACAGTTTCCACCACCAGCCCTTGGTCGGTTGAGGAGCCGAGCCTTGATCTCTGCTCCGCCACCACGTCCAGGCATGTCTGGAGGTCCAGGCTTCTCAGCCAGCATCAGGTCCCCAGGGTACACGCGGGGGCCTGGCGATGAGAGCTGACGTGGCTGTGTCCTCCGGCAGGTGACGCAGGAGTGGGGACAGTCCAGCCGCCACCATGGTTGCCCTCTCGCTGAAGATCAGCATCGGCAATGTGGTGAAGACGATGCAGTTCGAGCCCTCCACCATGGTGTACGACGCCTGCCGCATGATCCGGGAGCGGGTGCCCGAGGCCCAGATGGGACAGCGTAAGTCTGCGGTCCGGCCGCTCGCCGAGCCGCGGTGACCCCGTCTTGGCTGTGCCCCACTCCTGGGCTCGTCCCCTGTCCTCTCCTGCTGCCTGGTCACAGCGTGTCTCTGCTTTCCCAGCTGTGTCTCGTTTTTCTTCTTTTCACGCCCCTGGAATTGCCCTAAACACCCTCTCACCTGCCTGGGACGGGCACCCTTTAGGCAGTGGTATTGTCGGGACACAAAGCCCCTCTCCTGCTACTGCAGCTTTGGACAAGCCTGTCTTATTTCAGGCTGTGCTCCGTGACCTGTTGCTGCTCAGCAAATGGCTGTTCAGTCCCCTAAAAAAAAAAAAAATTGACATTTCACAGCCTCCCTTTCCTGTTTGATCCCCACGCAGCTCTGGGTTTCTGCACCCAGAGGAGGTGGGGTGCCTGATGGGTGCTCTCCCTGGCGTGGGGAGAGCAAGGTTCAAGGCTTCCTGCCTCCCAGAGGTGAGCCTGTCCCTGCCAGGCACAGCGGGCTCTTCTGCGGCCACCACCACGGGCAAACAAACTTGCTTCTGAACCTCAGAAGCTTTTGTGCAAAGCGGGGGTTTTGTTGGAGCCCGTACGTCCGACTGGCGTTCGGTGAGCAGTCCTTAGGCACGAGCACGGTCTCATCGTGATGAGCGTTCATCAAAGCACCACAGCTGCTTTCGGAGGTCTGGAGACCTCCCCTTGCGTGCAGAGATGCCGGGATACGCGGGTGTTGCTGGACGAAGCGTTGCAGGTCCCACTCTGCCAGCACTTTGGGAGAGGTTGCCCTGATATCACTGCGTGGTCTGGCTGGACAGGCTCCCAAAAACGAAGGCACCGTCCGTGCCGTGCGGGGTTGTGGCCTCAGAAAGCTCCGAGAGGAGCTGACCTGAGCTGCGAGCCGGGCTGCGGGTTCAGAGGCTGGGCTTCCCTCCCGCCAGGTGCCTGTCCGGCTCAGCGTGCGGGTTGGCACCTTGTAAGGTCGCTTACTTAAAAAGAAGCGAATGAGAACAGCCGATGGTTCCTGCAGCCTGACAGGCGCTCCCCTCGATCTCCCCTGCACCTCGAGGCTCCCCGTTAGCACGCGGCGACGCTTGGAAAACCACGCGCGCTTTCGGAGCACGCGACCAGAGCTCGGCGCTCATGGGGCTCCCTCGTTTAAAACACGTGGGAAGTGAAATTTGGGAGCGCAGAGGGGTGGGAGAACACGTGGGAAGTGAAATGCTGGTCAAGCTCTGAGCCTGCTCCCTGCCTGTCTCTCGTCTCCGCTTTTCTACGTGCGTTCGTTAAGCTGGCCAAGGCTAGGTGGGCTTAAGCAGCCGCAGTGCTTCCAGCGCTTGCTCATGCACCATATAAGTTAACTTTTCCTTTCTTGGGGAATATATAGCCCTCCCCGGCCGCTCTCCGCGAGGCCGTGACGTGCTGGTGGGCCGTTACCTCACTGGGCTTTTTCAGCTCTAATATCTCCCTGCTGCCGTCAGGCTCAAAATTAAGCTGATGACAAACAACCTCACGATGTGAGTCGTGCCCTGGCGATTCCCACGGCCGTCCCGGGGACGGGCACCCCCGCCAGATCCCAAAACAGCTCTGCCTGGCGCGGCTCCGCCGAGCCCCAGGTTGGGCAGGGAGCGGCCACGGCGTGGGGACCACGGGAGGAGGAGGAGGAGGGGAAGGCAATGACATCTGGGAGCAGCAGATTCCTGGCGGAGCAGAGGAAATGCCTTCTCGCTCTGCGTGACCACGGCTTTCGCTTTCGGAGGGGGACTGGGTATTTATACAGATCCGCAGCCATTGCATTTCCTGCCCCTGGGCCCAAGCCAGGCTGCTCGTAAAGAGCGAGGAGAAAACCTTAAAGGGAGCTGCTCGTGCCCCAGTTCCTGCCCGGTTGCTCACGGTTTGCCTTAGAGCAGCTGGTGCTCGACCCTGCTGGAAACAGCACTCTGAGCTTTGGGTCCCTGCTCGGGTCTGCTGGGCACTGCCGCTCCCCGCCGCTTCCCCTTCCCCACCGCCGTGCCCCCGGCTCTCCCAAAGCATTTGGGTTGCAATTTTGGGAACCACAGATCTTCCATTTATCTGCTTTCACCTCGTCTCTAGCTCAGAGCTCTTCTTTTTCTGTTCAGTCCTTGCAGCTGCTGTTTCTCTTTGCTGCCCTTACCCGGTGGGTCCCTTTTTGAGCTGCTCTTGTGTTTTGTCACCTTTAGCAGGGTCCTGTTAGTTACATCTGAGCACGCCCTGCCTGTATTTCCCAGCAAACGCATCCTGAGCGTGCTTTCCCGCCCCGCTCCTCTCTCCGAATCAGGAGGGGGGTCCTGAGCCGCTGGGCCAGGCGTTACCCAGCTCCCCTGCCTCTGGCCTGGGTTTTGTGGCTGAAACGCGATGTCCCTGCACGCTCCGTGCTGGGTTCGGGCGCGAGCTTCCAGCTCTGCTCTTGCCCCGTCTGGGGAAGCGCCTCTCCCCTCCTGAGCCGAGGATCTGGACAAGCCACTCGGTTTTCAGTGCTTTAGAATTATCCTTAGAATTTGCTTTGAAAATAGTCCTTTTTTTTTTTTTGAAAAAAAAAAAGCAAAGGCCAGCCTCCCTGGTTCTCCTGCTCTGTTTAGCAGGATCCTCAGCACAGCATGAGCCGGGCAGGCACAGGGCAGCTCAGGAATTTCCCCTTCCCCAGCAGCAACGCCCGCTTACAAAACCAGTGACCAGCCGACCAGTTGCTGGAAGGGAGGAGAAGGGCTTTTCCCGGGGAGAGCCCAGCATGTCGCCGGCTTCTCGCAACGAGAGCACCGGGGCTGTCCCTGTGGTCCCTGGGCTCCGGCAGCAGCACACCCACCCCGTACCCCCGCCCAAGCTGGCAGGATTTACAGAACGGCAGTTCTGCACTGATTCACCGTCTGCGAGACCTCGTAAACATCCATCGCGTCCTCCTCCAGCCTTCTCCTCCCCAAAGCGAGGAGCGCCAGCTTTTTCAGTCCCTCGTACCGAGCAGCTGCTCCTCCTGGCCCATCGTTTTAGTTGCCCCCCTCGGTGTATTTTCAAACTCGCTGTGTCCTTTTGGAGAGGTGCAGCCCAGCAGGCAGCACTCGAAGTGCGGGTGTGGCGAGGTTTTACAGACCAGTGAGGCAATGCCCTCTGCCTTGTTCCCAGCACCCTTCCCGGCGATGCCCAGATTTTTATCATCATGCCTTGGCTGTTAGGTTTTGCACTAAAGATTTCAGAGAGATGCCAACCACAACTCCAAGCTCTTCCCTCGGTTGTGACTGTCGCTTCCAAGTTAGCATTGCGTAGGCGTGCTTTAGGTGAATTTTCCTGTGGATATGTAGAAGTTAAACACCTACCCCAAAGCTCATTTGCCAGCTTTTTGCTCACTCCGGCTTTCCCCCTGCTCGTGGCAGTCAGGGCTGCTTGCTGCAGGTCTGCTGTGCTGTGCTGTGCGCGCTGGCCCTCCCGATGCGCGTCTCTGGGCGCAGGCTGGCAGCCGGTGGCCTCATCCAGCCCGGGGCTGTGCCGGCAGAGGCTCTGTGTGTTTTCCAGCCAACGATTTTGGGCTGTTCCTGTCGGATGAAGACCCAAAGAAAGGGATCTGGCTGGAGGCTGGGAAGGCTCTGGACTACTACATGCTTCGCAATGGGGTAAGCATCCAGCCCACAGCAGGCGTGCCTGCCCCGCGTCGTGCCCCGCGGTCACTGGGAGCTGTGGGTGCTTCGGTGGGACGCGGGTGCCCGGTGCTGCGGCTGGGAGCTGTGCTCACTGTGCCTGCAGGACACCATGGAGTACAAGAAGAAGCAGCGGCCCCTGAAGATCCGCATGCTGGACGGGACGGTGAAAACGGTCATGGTCGATGACTCCAAAACTGTCACAGACATGCTGATGACGATATGTGCCCGAATCGGTGAGAGGAGGGGCAGCAACATCAGGGAGGGAGGGAGGTGGTGAGGGACAGGAGGGTCTTAGGGGAGCGGAGCGGCACCAGCTCAGTCCTGCGCGCTCCTACAGGCATCACCAACTATGACGAGTACTCGCTTGTTCGGGAGATTATGGAAGAGAAGAAGGAGGAGGTCACCGGCACCCTCAAGAAGGACAAGACCCTGCTGCGGGATGAGAAGAAGATGGAGAAGCTCAAGCAGAAGCTGCACACAGATGACGAGCGTACGTGCCGGCGAGCGCTGGGGACGGAGCCAGCCCGTGCAGGGGGCAGCGGGGATGGGAGCGCGGCCATCTGCCTGGGTGTCTGTCCCTGCCTGGGTGTCTGTCTGTCCCTGCTCATGCTCTGCCGTCCCCTGCAGTGAACTGGCTGGACCACGGCCGGACCCTGCGTGAGCAAGGCATTGATGACAACGAGACGCTGCTGCTGCGACGCAAGTTCTTCTACTCCGACCAGAACGTGGACTCGCGAGACCCCGTGCAGCTCAACCTGCTCTACGTGCAGGTACAGCGCCCAGCACAGGCGTGCCTCGCTCCGCTGCCCTGTGCCAGCCCCGACAGGGCTCACAGTTGAGGTTTTTGGCCAGGAGCAGCCATGGGGGGCTATTCCAGGATGCCCAGTTATCTCCTCGGTGCCAGCACGGATCCCTCCTGGCGTGGAAGGGAGCAGGGCAGATCCTGGTGTCTTCTCTTCCCACTCAGGCTCGGGATGACATCCTTAACGGTTCCCACCCCGTCTCATTCGACAAAGCGTGTGAGTTTGCCGGCTACCAGTGCCAGATCCAGTTTGGGCCGCACAACGAGCAGAAGCACAAGCCAGGCTTTCTGGAGTGAGTGTCCCGGGGGTGTTGGCACCTCTGCTGCAATCCTCCCTTAGTGCCCGCGACGAGTCGCAGCCCCCGGGGCTTCGTCATCCCAGAGGGTGGAGAGGTGACTCCAAGGAGGAGAGAGGTCTTTTGGGTCCTGGAGTTGTCATTAGCGCAGCGACCTCTCCCACATCCTTCCTGTTCCCAAAAACTCTCTGTACTGGCACGGGTTTGTCCAAGGCTCTGTGTTGGGCGTCTTCATAGATGAAAACGAATGCTGGCTTCGGGCTGTGCTGTAACAGCTGATTTTGCTGTCTCTTGGCAGACTCAAGGACTTCCTGCCCAAGGAGTACATCAAGCAGAAAGGGGAGCGCAAGATCTTTATGGTAAGTGCAGGGCGGTGCTGAGACCGAGCTTGTCACTGCTCCTCACCAAAGGTCCGGGCTGCTCTTGTCCCCGGAGGTAGCACCTCCTGGCTGGGCAGGATGGCACGTCGTGGCGTGGCAGGTGAGGAGGAGGAGTGTGAAGCTCTAGGTGGGCAGGTGTGGCACCTCCTGAGGTTCAGGAGGGTCAGAGGGATGGTGTAGGTGGGGAAAGGGACACTGGTAGGGCAGGGATGTCTATGAGAGCAGGGAGAGCCTGGAAAGGCTGTGATGGCGGGTGGCGGCGGCATGGTGGCACAGCCAGGGGACCATGGAGGTGGCCTGATGTCCTCTCGTTGTTACAGGCCCACAAGAACTGCGGGAACATGAGCGAGATCGAGGCCAAAGTTCGCTACGTGAAACTTGCCCGTTCCCTCAAGACCTACGGGGTCTCCTTCTTCCTGGTCAAGGTAGAGCAGCAGCTCCTCAGCCCCACCTCTCATGTCAGCTGGCCAAAATTCTCTTTTTCCAGCATCCCCTCATCTTTCCTGACTCCATCCACCCCTTACCACTCAACCCACGTCGCTCCGGCTTTCCTCGCATCCCTGCTATGTGCCTGCCCTTCTTTTTGACTTTCCCTCTGCCTTCTCGCTTCTTGGTTCATGCTTTTCCCTGTGTCCTTTCCAAGAACCATGGTGCGGTTGTCATCACTTGGAAGTGTGGCCTTGGGGGGTGTTTGTGGGTCACGCGAGGCTCTTGGGCGATAGAGCTCTGGGGCAGCCCCTCACCCCTTTGTCATGGCCCGCAGGAGAAGATGAAGGGGAAGAACAAGCTGGTGCCGCGGCTGCTGGGGATCACCAAGGAGTGCGTGATGCGCGTGGACGAGAAAACCAAGGAAGTGATTCAGGAGTGGAGCCTGACCAACATCAAGCGCTGGGCAGCCTCTCCCAAGAGCTTCACCCTGGTAAGGGCTGCCCCCAGCCCTCGCCCCTCCGCTTGTCCCCCGAGTGCTTCCCCTCCGTGGGGCTGCCTTGCCCCGCTCCCCCTGCCTCTCCCAGCCCCGAGACGGGCGGATGGAGGGGCTGAGCCCCGCTCCTGGCACAGCGGCTGGCCGCGAGTGCTTAGCGCATACCAGAGGGGCTCAGGATGGGTGCCAATGCCCTGCCCTGGTGCAACGCTGTGCATTGCTGTTGCAGGATTTTGGAGATTACCAGGATGGCTACTACTCCGTGCAGACAACGGAGGGGGAGCAGATCGCCCAGCTGATCGCCGGCTACATCGACATCATCCTGAAAAAGGTAAGTGCCTGGGTGCGCAGGGAAAGGCAGCCCGCTACCTACAGCCTGCTCCTCTCCTTGGGGTGGTACAAGGTGCCCCTTGGGCACAGGGTGGGGCTGGGGACAGCTGGGGACATCCCATGGGCCTGGCAGGTACCCCAGCGGTGGGGTAGGCTGGGAGGTGCGCGCTGGCTGATGTGTTTTCTCTTCTCCTCCACAGAAAAAGAGCAAAGATCACTTTGGACTGGAGGGGGATGAGGAGTCCACCATGCTAGAAGATTCCGTGTCTCCAAAGAAGTAAGTGCTGGGAGCAAGCCAGCTACCGGACAGCGCGCCGTGCTGCACGCCTGCAGGAAAGCTGCAGCCCCTCAGCATCCCGTGGGCATCCTGCAACCTTAAGGGTCCATACGCAGCGCCGTGGGGAGCAGCCGAGGTGCTGGTCCAGGGAAGGGGGTTCCTCTGAGTGCTCCCGGGTCTAGCTGCTGTCTCTCTCCGCTCCAGGTCGACTGTCCTGCAGCAGCAGTTTAACCGTGTAGGCAAGGCGGAGCTGGGCTCCGTCGCCCTGCCGGCCATCATGCGCACAGGGGCTGGAGGGCCGGAGAACTTCCAAGTGGGGACGATGCCCCAGGCCCAGCTGCAGATCACCAGTGGCCAGATGCACCGAGGGCACATGCCGCCCCTGGTAAGCGCCGCCGGTGCCCGCTGCAGGGTGCAGCCACCGAGGGTGCCCGCGGGGCTCGCGCAGACCCGTCCCCGTGGCCGGGCGTTAGCTCGCTGCGAGGAGCAGGGGCTCCGTGCAGTTGGCCTGCTCTGCTTGCTGGCCTTCGGTGTCCTCCCACAGCCGCTCTGCTAACTCTTGTCTCCACCCTGGCGTCCACCCCTGGCCGCCTGCCCCAGCCTTTCTTTCCGTCCTCTGGCTTGAGCGCTGCTCCGGGCTGTTCCCAGCCAGCTCCACTGGTGCTGCGGTTTGCAGCAGAGCCCTGCTGCTGCTGGAGGTGCTGCCCTCCCCTGCACCCTTCTGTGCAGCCAGGGAAGCGCCTCAGAAGGGCCGCAAGGAGTCTGTTGTCTTCGGCGCTCCCCAGCCTGCCCCCAGGGCTTGCTGCAAATGCTTTGTGCCCCCCACTGCCTTTGCTCCCTGCTCCCAGAGAGCTGGTTAACTGCTGGATTCTCTAGCACCTGCCCTGCGCGGCCACTTTGCGGTGGGATGGGGCATCTCCCAGTCGGGGGTGCAGGGGGGAGACCCCCTTTTTGCTGGCTGCCCCCCTTTTGTGGTGGCACCTGCCCAGAGCGTTCTCCCCAGCGGCCCCCGGCGTACCTCGCTCTGTCCTTGCGTTGCAGACTTCAGCCCAGCAGGCGCTGACGGGCACCATCAACTCCAGCATGCAGGCTGTGAACGCAGCCCAGGCCACGCTGGACGACTTTGAGACCTTGCCGCCCCTTGGGCAGGATGCCGTGAGTGCCTGGGGGAGAAGGGGTGCCGGGCTGTTTCGGCTAGGGGGGAGCCCCGTTGGAAGGGGTGTTGGTTGCTGGTGGGGTGGACGAGGCTGGCTGCTGTCCCAGAAGTGTCAGCAGCTCCCAGGAAGATCTGCTGCCTGCAGAGTTGGGGTTGTGTCCAGCCCCAGGCACAGGAGTGGAAGGGATGCTTGGTCACGGGGACCTCTCTCTTCTGGGCTTGCAGCTTTAGGATGAGCTGAGGAGTTTTGGGTGGTAACAGCTCTTCCTCCCCTTCTCCTTGTCTCCTCGTTCTTGCATCTCACTGCAGCTCACCACCTCCACCTCCTGACCCTGTTCTCCCCATTTCAGGCTTCCAAAGCTTGGCGCAAAAACAAGATGGATGAGTCCAAGCATGAGATCCACTCCCAGGTGGATGCTATCACTGCTGGCACAGCCTCGGTGGTCAACCTTACTGCAGGTAGGTGGAGGGCTGGACAACAGTGATGCTCCATGTCTGCAGAAGGCTTGGTCTCTCTTGTCTGGCCTTTGGATGAAGGTGAAGGTTCCTGCCCTCCATCGGGGACTGGAGTGCTCCTGATGTGCCTGGAGTCAGTAGTGCTCCCTGCCTTTTGATTCCCCAACATCCCTGTCCTTGCCCAGGCTGCTCCTCAGCCTTCGCTCCGTGGCTGACCTGTTCCTCTAAACCAGGAGAGTGTTGTCCAGTCCCAGCTGGGGTCACAGCCACAGCGTGGTCCAGCTCTCCTTTCCCATGCTGTCCTTCCCAAACAGAGCGGATGTGACCATTTCTCAGACTTAGGAGCCAGGGGGCTTCTCCAAGTGCTCCCAGGAAGAATCGCATCAATTCCAGGCGCAGGGATGCTCTTGGGGTGTCACTGAACGTGTCCCATCCCCACATCTCGTCTCCTTCCTGCGCAGGGGATCCAGCAGATACAGACTACACAGCCGTGGGCTGTGCCGTCACCACCATATCTTCTAACCTGACGGAGATGTCCAAGGGTGTGAAGCTGCTGGCTGCGCTGATGGAGGATGAGGGAGGGAACGGACGGCAGCTTCTGCAGGCGGCCAAGAACCTGGCCAGCGCCGTCTCGGACTTGCTGAAAACGGCGCAGCCTGCCAGCGCGGAGGTGCGAGGCGGGCAGGAGGGATTTGGGGGTACGGGGCTGGGTGCGGGGAGCCGAGTTAGGATGGGTGGGAGCCAGGGGAACGGCTTGGTTTGGGGCTTGCTCAAAACCCAGGGTTGGTTTTGCCTCCTTCCTTGCAGCCCCGCCAGAATCTCCTGCAGGCTGCCGGCCTTGTGGGCCAGACCAGCGGAGAGCTGCTGCAGCAGATCGGGGAGAGCGACACCGACCCTCGGTTCCAGGTGGGTGGACCTGGCTGCGCACAGGGACATGTGCTCGAAAAAACCTTCTGCCTTGCACAGGAGCGCCCCGCGGGGACCTTCTGCCGGCAGGAGAGGTCCGTGCTGAAGCTTGGCCCGTGCACGGTGACTTTGCCAAGGGAGGGGACAGGCCAATTCCCATCTCTGTCCTTAGAGCCACTGTCATATAATGCCTCTTATCTTGTGGATTCCCATGTAGATGCCAGAAAGCCGGCGTGCTTGGATCCTGCCCACCTCTGACCCAAAGACGGTAAAAGGGGGCTGTAGGCATGGCATGGTGGTGTCTGCCCCTCTGGGATGTGAGGGCTGCTCCTCTGGGACAATCACCTGACCTCTGTGGAGAAGGGCTCTTGTGGAAAATCTGCTTTTCTCGTGATCAGCTCTCAGAAGTCCATGCACTCGGGTCGCTGCCCTGGCGAGCTCTGCCCTGGCTGCCCCCTCGTGCCTGGGTCTGCGAGGCTCCCCAGAGCAGGGAACCGAGACAGCTGAAGCCTTGTGGCTTTTTTTCTTTTTTTCTTTTTTTTTTTTTTTGCTGAGCTGACTTCCGGCCGCACTGGTTTTCTTTTCTGTGACTGCTGCTCCCAGCACAAGGGAGGCAGCCCTAGCATGGACCGAAACACCAAAACAGGCTCCAGAAGTGAGAGGTTTCTGTTCCCCGCAGCCACATGGCCTCAATACGAGCAGAAAGGCCTGGAGAGAGAGCCAAGGAGAGCGGAACAGCTAGCAGAGGGAAGCAGCAAGCCAGAGGCAGCCGTGCACAGGAGGAGCTGGCAGGGGGGTGCCGGCCGGGGGCAGCCCCCCAGAGCCTGGGAAAGCAGCTCCAGCCTGCGGGGCCCCTGCTGCAGACCTGGCAATCCCACCCGATGCAACTGGTGGAGGGCAGCAGGGCCGAGGGGCGGATTTAGGAACCGGAGGATGCTGTGCAGGGCAGCCTCCCCCTCCATGACCAGACCCGAGTGTATCTGCTTCCTTCCTCTGGGCTCCTCTGCTGGGGTGGCGGCTTCTCTGCCTCGGGCAGCTGCTGTGCTTTTGGGAAGCGGGGACTCCTGAGCTCGGTGCATGCGCTCTCCAGACTGCTGTCATGTCTGGAAGGGTGATGGACGGCAACAGGAGTAGCCTTGGCTTGCAGGAGGTGAGGGGACAGTGTGACACTTCCGCTTGGTGGCCGGAGGCTTCGCTGTAGCAGGGTGCAGCTTTAGGGCTCGCTCAAGAGCCTGGTGGTGTTTTTGCCTCGTTTACGCTCTGCAAGCACTGGGACCTGCCATGGGAAGGTGCCCATGCAGCAGGTGGGAGCTGTGCCCTGGGCACGTCCGCGCTCGGTGCCCCAGGCGCTTGCTGTCTAACGCTGCTGCTGCTGGTGGAAGCCAGCGGCGTGGCATGAGGGCGAATCCTGACGGCTGCAGCGTGCTGGCGGGTTGGGCATCCCGGGAGGAAGCTGCGTGCTGCGTGCTGGCGGGGCATCCTGGCGGCGCGGTGCCTCGCCGCGGGTTCTCGCCGCGGTACCGTCGGGGTGCGGCGCAGGTTGTTCCCGTGGCAGCATCACGGGTGATGCTGAAGGTTGTCCGAGCTGCTCCTGGCAGTGTTTTTGGCCAGAGCAGCATCCTGGTGCTGGGAGCTGTGCTGTGGCACACCGTAGGGATGGGCTCGAGTTGTTGCCAGCCGCACAAGCCGCTCCAGGAGTTCAGTGCGAGGCTGGGGTGGCGGAAAGGCCCCCTGAGCTCATGTTTCCCTGCTGAATATTTCACGAGAGCCGTGCGAGCGGCCGTGCCCAGCTCCATGGTGGCTCCTGTACTGACCCTCTCCATCCCTCCAGGACATGCTCATGCAGCTGGCCAAGGCCGTGGCCAGCGCTGCCGCCGCGCTGGTGCTCAAAGCCAAGAACGTGGCTCAGAAAACGGAGGACTCAGCGCTGCAGACGCAGGTGATCGCGGCCGCCACGCAGTGCGCCCTCTCGACCTCCCAGCTGGTGGCCTGCACCAAGGTAAGTGGCACCAACCCTCTCCCTGGTGGGTTTGGGAGAAGAAGGATGGGCTTCCTCTGGCCGGGCACGCCTGGAGCAGCTGCCGCTGTGCCCAAATGCTGAACATCCTCTTTGGAGGCTGGGGACAGCGGCCACCTGGGTCATGGGCTGCTGGGTGGAGAGCAGGAGCTGCGCGGCGGCAGCGCCGTACCCGCTGCTCAGGCTTTCTCCTCCCCTGCAGGTCGTGGCTCCCACCATCAGCTCCCCGGTGTGCCAGGAGCAGCTGATCGAGGCCGGCAAGTTGGTGGCCAAGTCGGCAGAGGGCTGCGTGGAGGCCTCCAAGGCAGCCACCAGCGATGACCAGCTGCTGAAGCAGGTGGGGGTGGCAGCCACCGCCGTCACCCAGGCCCTGAACGACCTGCTGCAGCACATCAAGCAGCACGCCACGGGCGGGCAGCCCATCGGGCGCTACGACCAGGCCACCGACACCATCCTCAACGTCACCGAGAACATATTCAGCTCCATGGGCGACGCAGGTGAGAGCGAGCGGCTGGCGGCACCTGGGGAAGAGCGTAGCGGAGAGTGGGCTTGAGGGAGCCACGGGTAGATGGAGCGGCCTCCCTGGGGTCATGCCTCCGTGCCCGTTTGCCGTGCCTTGCTGCGGTCCTGGGGCTTGCACCCAGCGCACCAAGGGCAGGAGGCTGGTGCGGCAGAGCAGGGAGGTATCAGGGAGCCTTTGGGACTTGCCGACGGCCACCCTTCCTTTCTTTCCCAGGGGAAATGGTGCGACAGGCTCGCATTCTGGCCCAGGCCACCTCCGACCTCGTCAACGCCATCAAAGCCGACGCGGAGGGAGAGACGGACCTGGAGAACTCGCGCAAGCTGCTGAGCGCGGCCAAGATCCTGGCCGACGCCACTGCCAAGATGGTGGAGGCTGCAAAGGTTCGTGGCGTGCGGGAGGAGCTGCCGGAGCAGAGGGGCTGCTTCCCATGCCCTGCGTAGCTCCAGCGCGAGGTGCACGGCTCCAGAGCGAGGTCCTGCACTGAGCTGAGGAGTGAGCACAGCAGCTGCTGGCAGGAGGACGAGGGAGCTGGGGGGTCGTGTGAGGTGTGATGGCTTTCCTGCTTTGCCCAGGGAGCTGCAGCCCACCCGGACAGCGAAGAGCAGCAGCAGCGGCTGCGGGAGGCAGCGGAGGGGCTCCGCATGGCCACCAACGCCGCGGCTCAGAACGCCATCAAGAAGAAGCTGGTGCACAAGCTGGAGGTGAGGACCGGGCAGGGGCTGCGGACTGGGAGGAGGGACGGTGTGTGAGCTGCTCCTGGCCCGGAGCCTGGATTGTGATGCTTTCTGGAGGGATGACGCCCCATTTGCACAGTTTACGTGTTCATGCTGCATCCTGTAGAGACTTCTCCCTGCTGTCATCACGTTCCTGAGCAGCTTTCCACCCTTTTTCCTTGTTCACACCACGTTGCATCGCGGTGCTGAACTTGATCTCCGGCATCAGAGGTGCTGGCGAGGCTGTGGCAGGCAGAGGCACAGCAGGGGAAGCTTAGGGGAGAGCAGAACCCCGGTCTGCGGTGGGGGGCTCGTGTGCTGGGCTTCCAGGCCATGCTGTCCTCACGGCTGACCCGTGCCTTCCCCTGGCAGCACGCAGCCAAGCAGGCGGCCGCCTCCGCCACCCAGACCATCGCCGCCGCGCAGCACGCCGCCGCCTCCAACAAGAACCCCGCCGCGCAGCAGCAGCTGGTGCAGAGCTGCAAGGTAAGGGGTGCAGGGGGGCACGGGCCCCTGTCCCGGCTCTGCCCTGTTCCCGGCAGGTCTGGGTGCCTGCGGACCTCTGTGCAAAACGGTGAAAAAAGCTGCCGTGAGAATTGTACTTACGTTCCCGTCTTTTAGCGTGTTTGTGCCAAGCAGCCTTATTTTAAGGAAAATAGTAATTCTGGCAAATACAGAGGTTTTTTTAAAGGTTTTTAAACTTGACTTAGTGCCATGCAGCGTCTTGAGCAAAAGATTAGCAGGGTGTGACATCTGTATATGGGTTAGGGATCGCTCTGAGGGTTGTTACGGAGTACTGGGTCCTGGGGAGGGGGCCTGTGAGGAGGGTCTCAAGGGGCTAGGGTCATGGCTGACTCTCCCCAATCACTTGATTGATGGTCCTGGGATCACAGTTACAGAATCATGGAACGGTTTGGGTTGGAAGGGACCTTAAAGACCACCTAGTTCCACCCCCCTGCCATGGGCAGGGACACCGCCCACCAGACCAGCTGGCCCAAAGCCCCCTCCAGCCTGGCCTTGAACACCTCCAGGGATGGGGCATCCACAGCTTCTCTGGGCAGCCTCTTCCAGTGCCTCACCACCCTCACAGTGAAGAATTTCTTCCTAATATCTAACCTAAACCTGCCCTCTTTCAGTTTAAAGCCATTGCCCCTTGCCCCATCACTACACTCCCTGATAAAGGGTCCCTCTCCCCCAGCAGTCAGACCTGCGGGTGGCCGAGCTGCAGGCAGCGGGGAGGGCAGGTTCAGCACCCAGAGCCTGAATGGCTGCAGCCACCGGAGGCACCTGCGCGCTCCGTGTCCCCCGCAGTGACCCTCCCCTCCTGTGGTCGCAGGTGGTGGCGGACCAGATCCCTATGCTGGTGCAGGGCGTGCGAGGAAGCCAGTCGCAGCCGGACAGCCCCAGCGCCCAGCTGGCTCTCATTGCCGCCAGCCAGAACTTCCTGCAGGTATGGGCAACCTGCTGCCGGACGCAGGCCGCGAGGACACAGCCGCGTGCTGTCCCGTCTGACGCCGCCTTCTTTTGACAGCCCGGTGGCAAGATGGTAGCCGCGGCCAAGGCCACCGTCCCCACCATCACCGACCAGGCCTCCGCCATGCAGCTCAGCCAGTGCGCCAAGAACCTGGCCGCGGCCCTGGCAGAGCTCCGCACGGCCGCCCAGAAGGTAGGAGGCCGGCGGCCGCCCGGCGCGGAGGGCGGGCAGGCGGGGACGGCCCTTGCGGGCTGAGCTCCCTGCAAAGCCGCTCCTCCTCCTCCTCCCCGCCGCAGGCGCAGGAGGCCTGCGGGCCCCTGGAGATCGACTCGGCGCTGGGCCTGGTGCAGAGCCTGGAGAGGGACCTGCAGGAGGCCAAGGCGGCCGCCAGGGACGGCAAGCTCAAGCCTCTGCCGGGAGAGACGGTGAGGGCAGGCGGGGCGGCGGGCGCGGGGGCTTGGGTGCCTGGGCGCGGTGTAACCCCTCCGCACCTCCTCGCCCGTCGCCCTGCAGATGGAGAAGTGCGCCCAGGACCTGGGGAACAGCACCAAGGCCGTCACCTCCGCCATCGCTCACCTCCTGGGCGAGGTGGCCCAGGGCAACGAGAACTACACAGGTACCGGCCGTCGGGCCCCGGCCGGGCCCTGGCGCGGGGCCGGGCTCTCGCTGACTGACCGCTCTCCCCCCACGGCAGGCATCGCTGCCCGGGAGGTGGCCCAGGCGCTGCGCTCACTCAGCCAGGCCGCCCGCGGCGTGGCGGCCAACACCTCCGACCCGCAGGCGCAGGGCGCCGTGCTGGAGTGCGCCGGCGACGTCATGGATAAGGCCAACAACCTCATCGAGGAGGCGCGGAAGGCGGTGGCCAAACCCGGAGACCCCGACGGCCAGCAGCGCCTGGTGCAGGTGGGACCGGGGCCCGTGGGGCGGCTGCGGGCTGGGGGCAGGCCGCCGGGGACAGCCGCCGCTCTCGTCCTCCGCAGGTGGCCAAGGCGGTGTCGCAGGCGCTGAACCGCTGCGTGAACTGCCTGCCCGGGCAGCGGGACGTGGACGCTGCCATCCGCATGGTGGGAGAGGCCAGCAAGAGGCTGCTGGCGGATTCGGTGAGCTCAGCCCGGGGGCTAAGGGGGATGGGGAGGCGTTGCGGTGGGCGCCGGCCGTGCTGGGTGCTCTCCAGCACGTCCCCAGGCACGTGCTGCTGGGTGCTGGACCTTCATCCACCAGCTCCCTCCTCCTCCCCACCGCTCTTGACCCCCGCCCTGCCTCCAGTTCCCTCCCAGCACCAAGACCTTCCAGGAGGCACAGAGCCAGCTGAACCGGGCAGCGGCGGGACTCAACCAGTCTGCCAACGAGCTGGTGCAGGCATCGCGGGGCACCCCCCAGGACCTGGCCAAGTCCTCTGGCAAATTTGGACAGGACTTCAATGAGTTCCTGCAGGCGGGAGTGGAGATGGCCAGCCTGTCCCCGGTGAGAGCGAACGCATGTTTGGCAGTCCTGGCTGTGGTGGGAGGCTGTTGAGGGCTGGGGAAGGCATCCGACCACGAGCAGTGGTTCAGAGACTGCCGTGAGCAGCTGTGGCTAATGCCACCAATGAGATGGAGCCTGGAGATGGACAAGATGGCAGGAGCAGGGGAGGAATTGCTTGCGTTGGTTCAGCAGGCGTTGTCACCAAACCCTTGTTGCCACCAGCTGGCAGATGAGTTGAGTGAAGGGGACTGGCACAGCCTGGAAACCACCAGAGAAACCCAGGGTGGGCACGGAGCTTGGGAACCTGCTGTAGGTGACTCTTTTTGGGTCCTTGCAGAACAAGGAAGACCAGGCGCAGGTGGTGTCAAACTTGAAGAGCATCTCCATGTCCTCCAGCAAGCTGCTGCTGGCGGCAAAGGCGCTTTCCGCTGACCCCACAGCCCCCAACCTCAAGAATCAGCTGGCAGCGGCTGCACGGTAGGAGGAACTGCTCAGGTTGCGTGGAGGGAGGTGGGCAAGTGCCAAAGGCTGTGCTGGGCCGGCAGCTTCAGGAGGCCTCAGTCTAGTCCTGGCGTTTGTCTCTGTGGAGCTCAGCTCACTACGGGGCTGTCCTGAGACCGTTTATCTAACGTAATCCTGACCTGGCTGCTCTGTCGCAGGTCTATCAAAAGAGACGGACCCTGGGGTGGGTAGGAATGTCCCCCAGCCAGAGCCTCTGCCTGTTTCCTACACCAGGACATCTCCCATGGCCAGATTGAGGTGTCTGCAGTAGTGGTGGCTCTGGGTGGTGAAGCTAGCACTGATCCACGCGTGTCTCTCTCCTGTCCTGGCAGGGCCGTGACTGACAGCATTAACCAGCTGATCACCATGTGCACCCAGCAGGCTCCAGGCCAGAAGGAGTGCGACAACGCCCTGAGGGAACTGGAGGTGAGAAGCAGCGTCTCGGGGGCTTGGTGGCCGGGGTCCCCTTCTGCTTGGGCTTGGCTGGGTGCTGAGACGTCTGGGGTGGGGAGAGGAGCAGCTCCTCCATGCAACAAGAGGGAGCAAAAAGGAGCTGAGAGTGCAAGGTGTGGGATGTGCAGAACGCAGACCCTTCCCCTCAGTGTGACACCAGTGTCCCTGCAGACGGTGAAGGAGCTGTTGGAGAACCCCACCCAGACCGTCAATGATATGTCCTACTTCAACTGCCTGGACAGCGTCATGGAGAACTCCAAGGTGAGCTGGGAGTGGAGCAGAGGGGGGGAGATATGGGGAAGGATGGGGAAGTTTTGGGAAGCATGTGGGGGAAAAGGTGGCAAAGGCAAAGGTGCTTTCTCCCCCAGTTCTCTTCCTCGGGGTTACAGATACTCGGCTGATGGAGCACAGTGAGCTCTGAGTCTGGAGCACGGGGCGGGAGGTGATCTCTAGCTGGTGGTTGTGTATCCTGCAGGTGCTGGGTGAGTCCATGGCCGGCATCTCCCAGAACGCCAAGAACAGCAAACTGCCTGAGTTCGGGGAGTCCATCAGCGCCGCTTCCAAAGCTCTCTGCGGGCTCACAGAAGCAGCAGCCCAGGTGAGACACGCTCGGTCCCAGCCCCACGCGTCATACCTGGTGCTGGGAGCCCTCCCCTGCCTCTGCCCGGGTGCAAGCCCTCACTTCCTCTCTCGTGCTCGCAGGCCGCCTACCTGGTGGGAGTTTCTGATCCCAACAGCCAGGCTGGACAGCAGGGCTTGGTAGACCCCACTCAGTTTGCCAGAGCTAACCAAGCCATCCAGATGGCCTGCCAGAACCTGGTGGACCCTGCCTGCACGCAGTCACAGGTGAGTATGAGGTGGGGCACTGTGACGGGCATTTTTTTGCCCCAAAGGAAGTGTTGCAAGGCTGGGGAGATGCTGCAGGTCCTGCCTCACTCTGCTCTTCTCCACAGGTGCTGTCAGCAGCCACCATCGTAGCTAAGCACACCTCGGCCCTGTGCAACACGTGCCGCCTGGCCTCCTCCCGCACTGCCAACCCCGTCGCCAAGCGGCAGTTTGTCCAGTCGGCCAAGGAGGTGGCCAACAGCACGGCCAACCTGGTGAAGACCATCAAGGTGCGGTCCCAGCTGGGGAAGCACGGCTGGCCCTGCGGAGGCGGGCAGGGTAGAGATGGGAGGGCACGTGGGATGCGGGGCATGCTCAGGGCTGGGTAACTGCTCGCTTTCTCCTGCACGCCAGGCCCTGGACGGCGCCTTCAACGAGGAGAACCGGGAGCGGTGCCGTGCGGCCACGGCTCCTCTGATAGAAGCTGTGGACAACCTGACGGCCTTCGCCTCCAACCCGGAGTTTGCCACGGTTCCTGCCCAGATCAGCCCTGAGGTGGGGTCCTGCCGGGGCAGGGAGGGGTGGCTTGGCCTTGGTGGGAGCTGCTGCGTGGTGGGGAGGAGCTGCACGCCGCAGCGCTGGTCCCTGTGGAGCATGGGATGGGACCCAGAGCAGAGCTGGTGCCTGGAGGGTGTGAAGAGGAGGCAGCAGTGAGCATTGGGCATCAAGGGGCTGCTCCTGGGTGAGGGTTGCAGGAGAAGGACTAACTTCCCACGCACGCCTGTCCATCCGTGTCACTGGGCCACCATGTCCCCGCACAGGGACGCAGAGCCATGGAGCCTATCGTCTCATCTGCCAAGACCATGCTGGAGAGCTCTGCTGGCCTCATTCAAACCGCCCGCTCCCTGGCCGTCAACCCCAAGGACCCGCCGCAGTGGTCGGTGCTGGCTGGCCACTCTCGCACCGTCTCGGATTCCATCAAGAAGCTGATCACCAACATGAGGTGAGGACAGGCTGGGACCATCTCAGCCAGTCTTGCATGCTGGGCCAGGGCCCCGTTCTCACCGACAGGTACCCGCAGTTGGGCTCACTCCAAGCAAGCATTCTGGGCATGTTTTGGCTCATTTTGCTCCTGTTTTCCTTGGCTGCTGCCAGGGGGAGGCAAGGGATGGGATGGAAGGTGCTGTCCCTCTTGTCCCTCCTGCAGCACTGAAATGGGTTGATGGGGGGCACGTGCTGGTGTGTCCAGGCTGGTGGGGCTGCGGTGCCTGGCTCCAACGCCAGGTTGCTGGAGGAGAGGGGTCCTGCCCCTCGCCAGCACCAGCTGAGGTTTGTGTAAAGGGGTGGCATGGCGCCGGGCAAGCCTCGCACAGTGCTGATCCACCTGTCGTGCAGGGACAAAGCTCCTGGACAGCGGGAATGCGATGAGGCCATCGAGGTCCTGAACAGGTGTATGCGGGAGGTGGACCAGGCCTCCCTCGCGGCCATCAGCCAGCAGCTGGCTCCCCGGGAAGGCATCTCCCAGGAGGTGAGTGGGGGAGACATGCTCCTGGGGGACAGCAGCCTTTCCTGGAGTCCTTGCTGGCTTCCTCCGCTTTCACACAGGGCTTCTGCAACCCTCCTTGCGTGTTTAGCAGGAGTCCTACATCCGCCCAGCCAAGTGCCGATAGAGCAGCCTTGTTTCAAGCTTTGTGTTCCTGCTGCATGTCTGGCTCGGTGGGACAGAGCATGGCTGTGCTCCTGTGATGGCAGCCTGAACGGTGCTGCACCTGGGAAGCTACACCCAGAGCTTGTTTAGCGATGAAGCCAGCGCTTTGGAGCCCTGTTTAACTGGGGCAGGTTCACTCCTCCCCAGCAGAGCTCGGTGAGGCCAGTCGGGCCGCAGCCTCATGCGATGCGCTCTCTTTGCAACAGGCTTTGCACAACCAGATGATCACGGCGGTG
Source organism: Chauna torquata (assembly GCA_013399475.1). Classification (NCBI taxonomy): domain Eukaryota; kingdom Metazoa; phylum Chordata; class Aves; order Anseriformes; family Anhimidae; genus Chauna; species Chauna torquata. The sequence continues at coordinate 21,618 of VXAL01012087.1, forward strand.
CAGGAGATCAACAACCTGATTGAGCCCGTGGCCAGCGCAGCGCGGGCCGAGGCCTCGCAGCTCGGACACAAGGTAACAGGAGGGGAGGGATGGGGAGTTGGTGTTGAGGCACCAAACGTGCGCGGAGGAGCCCGCATCAGGAGGAGAGGCTCTGGCCAGCCTGTGCTAGGAGCTGCTGGCACTGACACTGCTCTTCCCTAGGTGTCCCAGATGGCTCAGTACTTTGAGCCACTCATTTTGGCAGCTATCGGTGCTGCCTCCAAAACACCCAACCACCAGCAGCAGATGAACCTCCTGGACCAGACCAAAACACTGGCCGAGTCTGCCCTGCAGATGTTGTACACAGCCAAGGAGGCCGGTGGGAACCCCAAGGTGAGCAGGACGTGCACGTGATGACGGTGTGAGCCTCGGACATGTGTCACATGTCGTACACGCGTGCCAGAGACCAAAAACCAGAACAAGTGTGCAGTGTCCTTGTTGGAGGGGAGCAGCTTCCTTGTCTCACTCCGTCTCCTCTTTGCAGCAAGCTGCCCACACGCAGGAGGCTCTGGAGGAGGCCGTGCAGATGATGAAGGAGGCTGTGGAGGACCTGACCACCACACTGAACGAGGCAGCCAGCGCTGCGGGCGTTGTCGGGGGCATGGTGGACTCCATCACCCAGGCCATCAACCAGGTGAGGGGAACACAAAGCAGGCCAGGGCTGGGGCTGGGGGAAAGGAGGAGTCAGAGTCAAACCCTATGCGGGACTGTCGTTTCTTGTCTTCCTTGGGATGCTGGCGCTGAGTCCTTCTTGGGAAGGAGAGGCATTGTGCTTGAGCAGCCAAAGAGGCAGGGAGTGATGCAGGAAGATGTTCAGATCTTCCCCCACTGGAGCTCTCGGGGCCAGGCTGGGGAGGGAGTGCCCAGGGCCATTGTGGGCAAAACCCCAGGCAGGACAGCACGAGTCTCCTGCCATGCTGTAGTCAAGGAGGGTCTCTGGGCTGGGGCTACAGCCAAACTCTCCTGGTGTTCTCTTGCAGCTGGATGAGGGGCCAATGGGCGAGCCAGAGGGGACCTTTGTGGACTACCAGACCACGATGGTGAAGACAGCAAAAGCTATCGCAGTAACTGTGCAGGAGATGGTGGGTGCAGGGGCCAGCAAGGCTGTCACTGCTCTCCTATTCACCCCTGCTCAAGACGGGAAGCGGAAAGTGGTGCCGCAGTCTCACCCAGGCAGGGCAACTGCCCTCCTTGCTTGCCCGTCCCACCACAGGGCCCATCTGAGTCCTGCTCTTCTCCCATCGGCAGGTCACCAAATCCACCACCAACCCAGACGAGCTGGGCATACTGGCCAACCAGCTGACCAACGACTATGGGCAGCTGGCACAAGAGGCCAAGCCAGCCGCGCTCACCGCCGAGAACGAGGAGGTGAGAGGGTCGGCGGAGAGGAGCTGGATGGGGTGGCTGGCGTTTCCCGTCGGGTGTGATGGCTGCAGAGGTTAGTTCCCTTCAGGTTCTCTCACGTACACGTTTGCCTCCAGATTGGCTCCCACATCAAGCGCCGGGTGCAGGAGCTGGGTCACGGCTGCGCTGCCCTGGTGACCAAGGCTGGAGCCCTGCAGTGTAGCCCCAGCGATGCCTACACCAAGAAGGAGCTTATAGAGAGTGCGCGCAAGGTCTCCGAGAAGGTGAGCAGTCCCGAGGGTCCCGGAGCAGGTAACAGGAGAGTGGAGGCAGGTGGTGGGAGGAATGCTGGACTGAGCCACATGCCCTTTGTGCCACCACCTGGGGTTCTCCCGTGGTCCTGCTGGGCTCTGTCTGCTCTCTTGGCCATGCTTGCCCTGGCACAATTCAGCTGGCGGGGTGAAGGACAGATTCCCCTCCTGGCACCATAACAGCAGCTTGCGCTGTGATGGGCGAGTGCAACGGCCAGGTGCTGCCTGCTGAAGTTCTGGTAGTGGCCTGCCAAGGAAGACTTGTCTACACCCTGATGGCAGCCCAGGGCTCTCTGAATCAGCCCTTGCAGAGGTGTGCGTAGCATTTACTGCGTCTCTAGCAAGCCTGCAGCTCATGCTGGGTGATCAATATCCCCTGCACCTTTTGCTAGCATGACAGAAAGCGTCCTGTCCATCAGTCAATCTAAACAGCACACTGATTAATAACAGACAAAAGCATGGTTTAAAAAATCCAGCTGGTAAGGGTAGAGCTGCAATGCTTGTAAGCAAGATTACAAAGGCAAAGCAAACAGGTTCATACTGCCTGGCACGTGTCTGCATGCCCAGGGCCTCCTGCAGGTTCTTCCTTTCCAAGCTTACTTTCCATCAGGAAACTTACTCTCTTATGAGCGCTTGCCAAAGTACAGAAATTGGGTTTAGCACTTACAGAAGGAATGAGCTATAATGTTCTGATAAGGTTTGGAAACCTTATTCATTTGGAAAGTAGCAGAGTCCATTGTCTCCTGCACCCCCAAGCGTGATAGGTACAAGATAAAAATAAGTGGAAGCTAGGAAGGGATGCCTGGACCACACAGTTCCTGATTCCTGTCCTTGGATTGAAGAGGATCCTTCCTGGGGAGGTGTCAGAGGTGGTGTGTGGTGGGGGTTGCCTGCTCTGCCCCCTCAGTCACCCTGCTTGTACCATACAGGTGTCCCACGTGCTGGCAGCCCTGCAGGCTGGAAACCGCGGGACACAAGCCTGCATCACTGCAGCCAGTGCCGTCTCTGGCATCATTGCTGACCTCGACACCACCATCATGTTTGCCACGGCAGGGACCCTCAATCGGGAGAACTCGGAGACGTTCGCTGACCACAGGTACGAGGGTGCGGGGAGCAACACCTTGGCCAGCCACTGTTCAGTTGAGGACAGGGGCGACAGGCTCTGTCCCACTATCTCGTGTGTTTGTAAGCTGTGGAGCAGCCCCAAGGAGACCTGCAAGTTCAGGTCACTGGCTCTTTCCCCCTCCAGCTCGTAAAGACGGAAGGCAGGGAGCAAGGAGCACGTGTGCACGTAGAGGGCAGACACTTGTCTGTTGCTCCTTAGCACCTTTTGCACGCACGCCTCTGCAGGGCTGCATCCTCTCTGACTCCCTTCTTCTCCCCAGGGAGGGCATCTTGAAGACAGCCAAGGCGCTGGTGGAGGACACCAAGGTGCTGGTGCAGAACGCCACGGCCAGCCAAGAGAAGCTAGCCCAGGCTGCCCAGTCCTCCGTGTCCACCATCACGCGCCTGGCGGAGGTGGTGAAGCTGGGTGCTGCCAGCCTGGGATCTGAAGACCCAGAGACTCAGGTAGGATGGGGTGTCCGGGGTGAACAGAGGCTGCTCATAGCCTGCGTGAAGGGGTTGGAGCTGAGGCTGTAAGGTCATCTGGTGCTCTGGGCTGACCTCTGCGTGTCTTTGAGAGGAGCGGCTGAGCTTTCCTTGGTGCTAGCAGAGCTGGCTGATCTGAACTCGATGTATATGGCATGTCCTGGGGCACCCTAATTTTTTACTGTTAGACCACACCACCCGCAGCCTGAGTGTGACCGTAGCCAAGCCATGACCCTGGTCTTGCTCTCCCCAGGTGGTTCTGATCAATGCTGTGAAGGATGTGGCCAAGGCACTTGGGGACCTGATCGGTGCCACCAAAGCAGCTGCTGGCAAAGCTGGGGATGACCCCGCTGTGTACCAGCTGAAGAACTCTGCCAAGGTCTGCACTGGGGTGCGATGGGGCAGGAGGGCTGGAAAAAGAGCAGGGGGATGCTTCTGTGCGTGTCTGGGGATGGGAGGACAACTGGGAGGCAGTCAGGGCAAAGGGGGAGAGGGGCACATGAAAGGGGACAACACGCAGAGGAGGCATTGGTGGGAGATCAAAATGGGGTGGTACAAGGGGAGTATGGGGAAAGGGCAATTTTGGACCAAACCACGAGGGAGGGACAGGTGCTGGCAGCATCCCAGAGCTTTCCTGGGGCGTCACCCGGTTCTGTTCTCCTTTCCACAGGTGATGGTCACCAACGTCACTTCCTTGCTGAAGACGGTGAAGGCCGTCGAGGACGAGGCCACGAAGGGGACGCGGGCGCTGGAGGCCACGATAGAGCACATCCGCCAAGAGCTGGCGGTGAGTACAGCCGCGGTGTCGCAGCTGACATCCTGCCCTCCTGCTGCCCTGTGCCTCACCCCTGCCTCTCTGTTCACAGGTCTTCTCCTCCCCGGTGCCGCCTGCCCAGGTCTCGACTCCAGAGGACTTCATCCGAATGACGAAAGGCATCACGATGGCCACGGCCAAAGCTGTGGCTGCTGGCAACTCGTGTCGGCAGGAGGACGTCATCGCCACGGCCAACCTGAGCCGCCGCGCCATCGCGGACATGCTGCGTGCCTGCAAGGTGCCGCGTGGGTGGGCAGGGGACGTGGGGCCTGCACGGGTTTAGGGGACAGCGGGTGCCCTGGCACGAGTCCTGACGTGGCAGGGGAGGCGTCTGGATGCCAATCGCTGTCTCTGGGTTCCAGGAGGCTGCCTACCACCCGGAGGTGAGCGCAGACGTGCGGCAGCGGGCGCTGCGCTTTGGCAGGGAATGCGCTGATGGCTACCTGGAGCTGCTGGAGCACGTGCTGGTGGTGAGTGTCCCCAGCCCCATTCCTGTGGTTTGCTGAGGCCGCCCTTGGACACGGGTGCTCCCCAGATCCCCAACTTCTTCTGGGCTCTGCAACTCTTCTCTCTGAGGTCTTCTATCGTGCTCCCCCTTCCTTGGGTACGTGAAGCACCCAAGGCGAACCCTGCCATGGGGCTGAGTGCAGGGGAGGAGGTGGCACGCAGGTGGCACTGCCTGTACTTCAGGTCCTGCTGTAAAGGAGACGCCTGCTCTCTGCCCTGAGACTGCAGAGCTCTTCATTGCTGCAGTGCTCTTGGCTATTGCTGTTAAAGTTGCTTTGACCTGAGCTAGCCAGTCGATGTCAAAATCATCTTGAAGGAGCAGGTGCTGGATTCCTTTCCATTCCTTGCCCTTGTACCTAGCGTGTAGCCCACCTCCATCCCCGTGATGGTCCCGTACTGGAAAGGAGCACCTCCCGTGTTCGCTGATTGCTTAGGCAGGCAAATCAAAGGTGAGGAGGGATGGGAGTGCTGCCTATAATTACTTACGGAAGCAGATGTCAGAGCAATGAACAGGCTCTGAAGAAAAGTATTTGGCTAACAACAGATGGAGATTAACTGGCCATAAACAGATGGAGGCTGGAAATTTGACAACACGGGAACAGAATCCTGAAGCAGCTTCCATTAAGAGTGGTGGGAGTGAGAAACTTAGCCAGTGTGAAAACAGAGCTCATTAAGCTCACCGAAGAGCGCGAGGCAGGCAGTGCCTGCAGTGGCAGAGGTGTTGACTGCAAAGGCCAGCTGCACCCTTTTGATCCAGTCTTCCTCTAGCTTAGCCCTCCCGAGTACTTCAGTTGGCTGATTTAATTAGCTGTCTTACAAGATCAGTGTAGCTCACATGAAGCAAATTAAGGCTGGATTAACCAAGAGATGGGAAGAAAGGATTCAGTGAGGTGCTTCCAGTGGTTTGCATTCTTGGCAAGATCATAGAGACAGAGTTGATCGTGCTGCAAGGATGCGCAGAGCGCGTGCCTGTGGAGCTGACGATAGCCCTGGACCTGGAGCAAGGAAAAAAGAGTGAGCGTGGGTCAGTTATGCAGCATGATTTCACTGGGGAGGTTAAAAGGGACTGATAAATCATGTTGTTCAGATTCACCAGATATGAGGCGGTGGAACTCAGGCTGTTGTTTCCCACAGGGAAAGCCAAACTCCTTGAGGAAGAGAATAGCCAGCACTGGCAGAACAAAGAAGAGGCAGGCAGGACCTAAGGGCTAGAAATTGAAGCCAGACAAGAGGGGAATCAATGGATGTTTTTATCTGAAGGAAGCAACCACTGGGATACAGTTCCAAGGGGAGCAGTGAGTTTTCTGTGCTCTGCATCTAGGTCAGATATCTTTCTGGAAGATGCTTTAGCCACACATAAGTCATCACAGCCAAGGCTGAAGTGCTAGGTGAAATTCTCTGGCTGACCTGTTGTTAACAGATGATTGGACTAATGACATCCTGTGGCAGTGCCCAAGGTCAGATACTTGCAGAAGCATGCTATTCCACTGCATTTGGGGTGTAACCTTCTAGCTGCCATGTGATGTCTCCTGAATATCGTACATGCGGTCCATCCCATGAAGTATTCACTGGAGGTACATCTTAGTACGCTTATGGCCTCCAGAAAGAGACCATTTAGCAATTTTAAAAATGTTGTCAGAGCAGATGACAGGCTTAATAATACAGCTTTTTGTCCAGATGTGCTCATGAGGGCAAACTGGCCATTGCTGTCAGCTTGGAGGCTCCCAGCCACATGCAGCTGCCATGACTTTGCTGGGATGGCCCCATGCAAGTCCAGAATAAAGTCAGGAACCCCCCAGACTGCAGTGCTTTGGTCTGTGAATGCAGGAAGCCGACACAGGGGTCACATCTATCGGAGGGCANCGCCCAGCGCCACCGGGGCATCCCTCGCCCGGTGCCTCCGCGGGTGTCCGGGGCCGCGGCGGTGCCTGCCGGGTGCAGCCCCCCCCCGTCCCGCTCGGTGCCGGGGCCGGTGGCGAAGCCTGTCCCTAAAAGGTGCTGGCGGGCGGCGGGGGAGGTACCGGGGCGGCCCCCGCCCGGCGCGGCCCCTCCCCGGCTCTTAGGCGGCGCGGCGCCTAAGGGGTCACATCTATCGGAGGGCAGCGGGTTCCTGGAAAGCAGTGAGTAGAAGGGACTGACGGGGCAGCCTGCAGCACTGATCACTGCCCCACGTAGAGGGGTGTGGAGGGGGAGATTGAGGACAGGATACCCCAGCAGCAGAGAAGACTGTTGCTGTATGTATGCTGGGGTGGTGCCTTTGGGAACCAACGCCTCAGCGTGTGAACAGGAGTGGTTAGAGTTCAAGAAAGAGAGTTATTTGGCTTGGGATGGAAAACGTGGCTCCCAGCAAAAGAGTAAGCAAGCAGCATATTTCACTGGGGAGGGGAAGGAATTTGAACCTCCGCAGGGACTTGGTATTTGGTAACAATAGGTCTCCATCCCCGAAAGCAGAGAATTCCAGCCTGAAAACTGCAGTCAAAGAGTTCAGAGTGGGAAGAAGTAAGGTGCCAAGGGGGCGAGGAGGAGAGCCGCGGCGGGTGTGGGGGTGGCTCCGCCAGCCCTGGGAGCCTCTGGGTCCGGCCAGTCCGCCTGTCCAGCGGAAAGTATGCAGGGCTGAAGTGTGAAGTGGTGGTGGTAACAGGGCCCGGGACCTCCGATCCTTCCTCCCCACCTCTCCATCTGACCTCCTTCACCCCCTCCCGCGCGCGTCCTTGTTGCCCGCTTGTCCTTGCCAGGGCATTCACTGCCTTCTTCTCTCTCCTCTCTGTCCTCCCCCCGTCAGCCGGTGAGTAAGGTGACACTTGGTGTGCCTGCCGGTGTCTAACCTCAGCATGAGCCTTGCTCGCGGCGTGTCCGCGTGCCCAGCCCGGCGCTGGGGTGGCACTGCGCCTGCGTGGTTTTGGGCAGGACCCCGCGGTCCGTGCGCGTACTCACCCCTGCTCGAGCTGACGTGTGGCCTCGGGTGTGCCGTGGTGTGTGCATGCCTGCCCCCTGCCCTGGCTGCAGGGTGGCTCCTCCGGGAAGGGGATGTGTGTCCCTGCAGGGGCTGGGACCTGGCTCCAGGGTCCTCCCCTGCCCAGCTTGCGTTTGCAGATGAATCTCAGAAAGGGGGATGGTAATGGGGGGAAGGATTCTGGAGCTTGAAGTGCTTTGAGTGGGGGGAAGGAGATCCTGGGGGGCAGCCGCTGAGTGCCAGAAGGACCCTGACTTGAACTGAGGACCTCAGTGCTGCGAGATGTCCCAGAAGCCGCAGACTGAACAGGGCCAAGGAAAAGATCATCCTGTCCCCGCCCGGCCGGTGTCGCTCGAGACAGGGTGGCACACAATGAGCGATATGTACATGCCGGGGGCAGGGGGCTCCCACCCTCCTTCCCTGGGGAGAGCACCTCGAACGGACCCGCAGGGTCTCCTTGCTTTGCAGTGGCACTAGCAGCAGCCTGAAACGAGGGTGGCTGGGCCCCAAGTGGGACTTGGTGGCACCTTTTCAGGCAGCCAGATTCTGGGGGCGAGGGGCAAAGCGGGGGTCAGAAGGGGGCTACTAGGTAGGGTCCACCCCCTGCTTTGTGGTCTCCCTAATGTGCTTACGCCTGCTCCTCTCCCGCAGATCCTGCAGAAGCCGACCCACGAGCTGAAGCAGCAGCTGGCCGGGTACTCCAAGCGGGTGGCCAGCTCTGTCACCGAGCTCATCCAGGCAGCCGAGGCCATGAAAGGTGAGTCTGCCACGGCTCCATCCACCTCCGGGACAGCATCTGGGGCTTGGCAGCTGATGGGAGGAGGTAGGGTGGGTCAGAAATGAGGCTCTGTGTGGCTTTAACCTGTCTCGGTTCCTGTCTCCTCTAGGGACCGAGTGGGTTGACCCAGAAGATCCCACGGTCATCGCTGAGAACGAGCTGCTGGGGGCAGCGGCTGCCATCGAGGCCGCAGCCAAGAAGCTGGAGCAGCTGAAACCAAGGGCCAAGCCCAAGGTAGCGTGGGGAGCTCCACCCGAACCCCCGCCCGGGGCAGCCCCTTCCCTCCTGGGTCCCACAGTATCGTTCCTGTCCCCAGCTCTATGTGTGCCCCCCTCAGCCACCTGCCCCCTTCCTAGCAGCCCCGTTTAGGACTCACGCCCCCGTTTTTCTCTACAGCAAGCGGATGAGAGCCTGGACTTTGAGGAGCAGATCCTGGAAGCTGCCAAATCCATTGCCGCAGCCACGAGCGCCCTGGTGAAGGCAGCCTCAGCAGCCCAGCGGGAATTAGTGGCCCAAGGAAAGGTAAGGCCGGGAGGGGGAAGGAAAGGAGCAGCGCGTGAGTCAGTGCCGAAGCACTGCCTGTGCGGTTTGTGGGGTCCCGGGGCTGGCCCCTTGGCAGCCCACGGGAGGTGGGCTCGCTCAGAGCCGTCAAGTTGAGGGTGGGCGGGGTGTTCTAGCGGGGACCCCAGAGCTGAAGTTATCAAGACGCAGAGCTTTCACGGAAAGGGCAGGTGGATCTGGGGCTGTGGTGGGCTCCCTTCTCCAACGGCTGACTACGGCCCTCGTGCCTCACTAGTCCTCTCCGGCCTCGTAGGTGGGAGCCATCCCAGCCAACGCAGTGGATGACGGGCAGTGGTCCCAGGGACTCATTTCAGCCGTGAGTATCAAGGACGTGTAGTGCCTAGGGGGCAGGGGACATCTCCTCTTGTTCCTGCTCCAAAGAGGAGGATACGCTGCCCTTGTGCTTCTCCTCCATGAAAGAAGCAGCCCCGCTGCTTGCTCCCTCTCCCACCAGCTGGGATGTGGCGTGGGAGCCGATTGTCCCCCTCCCACACCCCTCTGACACTCTCTCTCGCCGCAGGCACGCATGGTGGCTGCTGCCACCAACAACCTGTGCGAAGCCGCCAACGCGGCGGTGCAGGGCCACGCCAGCGAGGAGAAGCTCATCTCGTCAGCCAAGCAGGTGGCTGCCTCCACGGCGCAGCTCCTGGTGGCCTGCAAGGTGAAGGCTGACCACGATTCAGAGGCCATGAAGAGGCTCCAGGTGAGTCCCAGGCTGCCCTTGAGCCCCAGTTGCCTCCTCCAGGCTCCTGAACACCCACCTGGGTGCTCGAGGGGTGGGTGGAAGTGAGGGGGGGGCATGTGGGACCATGGGATGGGGGGCTGTGGCACAGTGGAGGCATCTCCCCAAGGGCCATGCTCCCTGCCTACCTGCTGTTGGTGGTTCATGGGGACGCAGGCTGCATGTAGCTTGGATGTCAGTTAGCTGTGTGCGTGTGTGATCCTGGGCTTCTGTCCACCAGGCTGATGGTCTGGCTTGGCAATGCCTGAAATGTGTGCACTGGATCACTGGCATTTCTGTTTGGGGACATGTTTTGACATGGGGGCTTAACCCTCTGTGGTCATGGCACGGAGATTAACGCCCACGTGCTGGGGGTTGACGCAGGGGTCCCAGCGGGACCTTGCAGGTGGCACCTCAGGGCAAAGGCTGGGATGGGTCGGCCAGGCTGCCCCAGAGTCCCTGCCCCACTGCTCAGATGGGAGCAGAGCGAGGGAAGCCCCACAGGCGCCTGACTGGGAGCAGCAGTGCCTGAAATGGTCATGAGCAGCGGCGGTGGCAGCGAGCCACGAACAGGGAGCTCGGCCTGCGGCTCCCGGCTCGCCCTGCTTCACCCTGCTCCCAGCCGCCTCTCCTGCCCCGCCGGGACAGGGCTTCCCCCGTCAAGGCGGCGGTTGTGCCCCACGCTTAGGATGCTGCTCCCCCTCTTCCCTGCTCCAGGCCGCCGGCAACGCCGTGAAGAGAGCGTCGGACAATCTGGTGAAGGCAGCGCAGAAGGCAGCCGCCTTCCAGGACCACGACGAGACGGTGGTGGTGAAGGAGAAGATGGTGGGGGGAATTGCACAGGTGAGGAGTGGGGCTGCTCTGGTGGGGCGGGGAGGGCTCTGGCTGCCACCACAGCCACATTCTTCTGTCCACCAACATGGAGCACGTCCCCAGAGAGCCTCAAAACAACGCTGCAGGGAGGGAAATAGCACCCATCCCACCCATCTGGGCTTCACGGTCTTCCTGCTGCTCGTAGCAGCGGGCACAGCCAGTGAACATGCTTGTCCTGATGTCCTAGCAGTGTAACACCCTGGCTTCTTGGTGTGATACCCGCACCATCCCAGCGGCCAGGACGTGTGTGAAGGGCAGAGCGTTGTGGAGGGGTGGGAACAGCCCAGTGTGGGCTGGCACAGGTCCCAGCTCTGCCTCCTGCACACGAGACCTGCCTGCAGGGCACGTTGGGCTCTCCCGTATCTCCCAAGGAGCACGGTCCTGCCGCAGGGATTGCTCTGCCGCAGCTCTCGTGGCTGGGACCAGGGCAGCCCAGGAGGCTGTGATGGGAGGGCGCAGGGCGAGATGTGCTCCGTCCGTCCCCACTGCGAGCGGACGAGGCATCTCACCGCGTTCCCTCGGCAGATCATCGCCGCCCAGGAGGAGATGCTGCGCAAGGAGCGGGAGCTGGAGGAGGCGCGCAAGAAGCTGGCCATGATCCGGCAGCAGCAGTACAAGTTCCTGCCCTCCGAGCTGCGGGACGAGGAGCAGAACTGAGCCCCGCGCCGCCGCGCTGCGCCCGGGCAGAGCCCTCCTGCCACTCACTGCACAGACTGCTGCCGCCGGCTCCTATTTAAGACACCCCACCTCGAGCAACGCCGGGCTGCCTCGGATAGACCAGAGCCCTGCCTGCACCGGCGCGCCGGGACTAACCCAGACACACCGCGCACCACCGCCCCGAGCAGGCGCCGCACCAGCACCTCCGCTTCGCCGCCCAGCCCACCTCCCCACGCACCCGCGCCGGGGCACGGCCAGCGCGCCCGCAGGGGGCTGCGGGAGTGGGAGCCTGTCCTGGACCAGCTCGGGGTGCCCCCGCCGCCAGCCCCGGTTGCGGGGCCGGAGGGCTCCTTGCTGCGGTGGGGCCTGGCCCTCCGGACCTTTCAGGACTTTTCTCGTGCCTTTGTCATCCCCTCTCTTGCTCCTTTCTTCTCCCTCCTCCTGGCGTGCGCAGGGGAGGCTGGTGTCTCGCCCTCTCTCGTACGATGGGGTGCAGGGAGCAGCTCTGCACCTTCCTTTGCCTGTGCACTTGCACAGAGCCGCCTTTCACCTCTGTTGCCTTACTGCTGGCTGAATCACCCTGCCCTCTGCCTCCGCAGCATCCCCGGGAGGCAGCAAGCCACCCAAGAGCATCCTCTGTAGCCTGGGCCTCTCCCGAGAGGCCCGGGCTCGCCACTCAGTGCCTCCGCTCGGGGCTGGTGCGATGGCTTCACCCCGGAGCTGCTCTCCCCACCTTGTCCCCTTTCCATGGGCCCTCCCAGCCAGCTCTGCCCTCCTCCTCCTTCCCAAGTGCCTGCATCGTTTTCTGAGATCTTCAGTATTTTTTATAACTTTTAAAATTTCTTTAGTATTGAGCCTGCAGCTTTCAGAGTTCATTTATCCCCTTGCTCACGTCACCCCCACTAACCCCCTGGAGCCCAGCGCCTGCCCGGGGTCCCAGAGCCCAGCTCCCCACCCCTCCGTGGCTCCGGGACCCCCATCCCTTCCCCTTGCACTTGCTGAGGCTTCTCTCACTATTTTGATACTTTAAGCATCCCGTATTACACATGGAAGGAAACCGGCTTCCCCCGAGGCTCCGGGGTGGGGTGGGGGGATGCAGATGGCTCCTTGGAAAGACGCCTTCATCAATAAAAGTGGTTTTCCTGCTTTCTCAGTGTGCGTGTCAAGGGGGAGACGCAGCGAGGGGGGGGATTACAGCCCAAGAAGGTGCCAGCGTCTCAAGGTTTGGGTGTGGGGTGACCCCAAGGAGCAGGGCCGGGGGGCAGAGGAGCCGCAGACCCCGCTGCGGGCTGCGTGGGGCTGCCAGCCTTCTGTGGTGGGGGGGAGCGCAGCACGGGTGCTTATACAGCACGGAAACTATTCGAGGCATGTCCAGCAGCGGCACCCGGCGGGCCAGACCCCCGCTGCCAGCCATGTGCAGCCCTCGCAGGTGCTGCCGGGGGCCGGGGGGGGATTTTGTTGCTGGGGGATTTGGGGGCCGGCCAGGCTCCAGCACAGCACCTGCCCCCGGGGCTCTGCGCTCCTGGCCCCATTCCTGCAGCCAGCTGAAAATATCCCCAGGCAGGGCAGCAGGAGGGGGTGCAGGTGGGGCACCCCGCAATACGCGGACCCCCCGAGCCGCCCCGGTGGGGCAGCAGCCTTCGACGTGCTGCAGGGCCAGGAATGCGGCCGGAGCCCTCCCGGCTGCCGGCGCTGAGCTCACACCCCAAAATAGCCCCCCGGTGCCGACCTGTGCGGGTGGCAGCTGCCCCAGCGCGGCCCCTTCCCCACCTGCTCCCACCCCGTCACTCAGCCGGATCTGGGGGACCCGAGCAGCGGCAGGGGTGCCGTGGGGTGGAGCGGGGACACCTCTGTCCCTGGGACCCATCCCCTGCACCCCGCATCCCCCCCTGCCGCAGGACCAGCGCCAGCAAACACCCAGGAGGCTGAGCCGCCCCGGGAGCGTTGCGTGTCACGACTCTGCAAGGCCTCGGCTGCACGGCCCGCGGGGTGGCCGTGCCGTGAGGCTTGGGGCTGTTCTGGGTCTCTGGCACCCCCGCAGCACGGCAGCATCCCGCAGCATCCTGGCTGAGCCCGGGGTGCGGAGGTGCTGTCCCCCCCGCAAGCCGGGACGCTCTCCCGTGGTGGCCTGGCTCCAGGGTGGATTTGTGCCTCCTGCAGGAATCCCAGCCCTCCCAGCTGTCCCCTGACAATCTGCGCTGGCCTGACCCGGCACCAGGCTCTCGCCCAGGTACCGGCCGGACTCGGGGCCCTCTGAGCGGGCAGCGAGGAGGGTGAGCGGGCACGTCCCACTCCGCCGCCCCTCCTGCCCAGCTCCGCCACCTCCGGGCAGGGGGCTGCCAGCAGTGGGGACCCCCGGCCACGTCCACTAGGCGAGGGGAGGGGACACCGATGCCAGCACTAAATACACGTGGGAAGGACACGGGGCAGGATTCAGCCTGGCCGGATCCCCGGCCCCGTAAATCTCCCTGGCCGGGGCGGGGGGTTATTTTCGCATGCAGGTTCCAGCAGGCACAAGCGGTGCTTGGAGCTGGGACACCTCAGTCACGAGGTGCCAGCGGCTCTGCGGGGGCCCAAATTCATCCGGGCTTGGGGTGGGCAGGGAAGTTGCAGCCCAGCTCATCGGGGAGCCCCGGGATGGGGCGAGAGGCTGTGGCACGGGTGGCAGCTGGGGAAGTCCTCTTAGTGGGAAAAGCCCAGGAGGATGCACAGACCCTGGAGTAGGGCACGGGGAGGGGGGGAAGTCCACCCCCTGCCACCCCCTTGTCCTGGAGGCCACCCCGTAGGATGGCTTCAAGGGCAGGCGCATGGACCAGGTCACCCAGATGGCCCCAGGTGCCCCGGTTGGACGTGGCCATGATGCCTGGGGCAAAGGGGAGATGGCAGCAAGGGGGAGCCATGTCCCTCGGATGGGGGACATTTAAAAGCCCCCCCAGCCCCTGCCTGGCTGCTCACATCTTGCACATCATCAGCTTTCCCCCGAGCCCTGCTCTGGGCCGAAGCATCTCCCCAGAAGCCATCCATCCTCATCTGGGAATGACGGGAGACGGATCCTCCCCCCCTCGGCAGCGGCGTGCTGGCGGTTACTGGCTCTCCTTGTCCAAATACGTGCCTAATTCGTCAGCGCTCACACTGCTCGCCAGCGTCCGGCAGCAGCTCTGCTGCTTCCCCACGGCTCCCGCAGCCCCTTGGTCCTTGGAGGACGCCGCTCACGTCCCCGCTACGCCCCCCAAAATCAGCGCTGCGCTCTCAGCGTTGCTCCTAGAAAGCCATTTTCCCCACCTCTCACTTCTGACAGCTCTGGCTGAGCCCCTCTGCCAAAAAGTCGGGGCAGCATTCACCAACCCCTTGCGGGGAGCCCTGTGCTGAGCTGCATGCGGCCCCAGGGCGATGGGCTGGGGAGCTCAAGCACCCCCCCCACTCTCTGCCCCATCCCATCCCAGCCCCGCATCTCCCGTGGCCCCCCCGGCCCAGAGCCCACCCTGCAGCTGGGAATGCGCCAGAAGCATTTACGAGCGGTATTAAAGCACGGGATATTTTTGGAGAAGCCAGGATCTGAAGGGTTTGCATTTTTTTT
>VXAL01012088.1:8748-21562 GCA_013399475.1 Chauna torquata
GTTATGCCAGCACTACGGGATGTATTAAAAAAGTGTTTTTTCTGGGAACACACCTTTGTTGTTGTTGCAAAAACACATTGTCGACAGAGCCATTTATCATCCGAATCAATCACGCTGGAATCAATATTTGGTGTGTGACACAGCTGATGATAACCTGTATTAAAAATGATTAACCAAGGTGTTATAAAAATGGCAAACAAAAAGCTTAAAGAATAACTATATATAATTTTAATGCAACTATATGCATTATCCTTTACCAAGTGCAAAAAATCTGATCAAATTTTTACCTTGCCCACATTTATCACATATAACCATTTCATTCGGTGCTTCTGAATACTCTTCCTGACATATTGTACAGACCATTTCCCCACTTTCAGTGGCTCCTAGAAAAAGACAAGAGTGTATTTTTTTTTTCTGTAGTTGGAACAGTCACCACATGTATGTTTTTTTTTGTAACAAGTTACAGATTCATGCATTGTAGAAACAGATTGTTACTGAGCCTAACTCCCTAACAAAAAACAAAGTCAGATATTTTGAACAGACTTTATGTATTACAAGAATTCCTATCACTTATCATAGGCTGCCAGATATTTATAGGCTATACATTGCCTATTTGCTATGTATGCCATGGTTCCCTATTATCAACAATAAAAATTAATTAACTGAATAAAGAATGTAAAAGCTGACTGAAAAATATGCATCAACAAAACCTCTCAGGATAATTGATAGATGTGTTTTGTATTCACAGCAGTTTATGCTTCTTTTCCTATAAATATTATATGCACAATTTGGTTCATTATCTTTTAGATGGATCTGCCCAAGGTGCTTTAAGTTTAATATTAAACTCCAACAGTCTTAGGAAATACGTTATTACTACTTATACATATCTGCAAGCATACACAAGAACACTAACTGTAGAGGTAACAGAAAATGTTAGTTTTCAGACTAGAAACAAAAGTACCTCCTGCTTCAGTTATACCACATATCAGTGTAAAAATCTGGATTAAAATACAAGTTATTTAATCTACTTGTTATCATACTCTAATGTTTGACTGTTACCATAAACTAGTGAAAGATCATAAATCAGTGCCATACCGAAACAGAACAAATACCAGTATTTTAAAATCTTAGAAATAAAGCATGTGGGCTTTTGTTATTATGAATACAAAGTTTTTCCTCTTAGCAGATAGTGTTTAAACATGAAGAATGAGCAGGAGCCAGATCAGCTTTCCAGTACTTTTATATGGATGAGGAGATTATAACTGATTTTCAGATAAAACTGTCACTGAAATTCTCATCCATGCTTTATTAGCATTAGGTTAGCAAAATACTTGCTAGTCCCCAAATATCTGAAAAAACAAAGTTAATATAAAACAGACATCTCACTTGATAATTGAACATTTCTTTATAGTACATGAATACTCCAAAATCTGTACTGATTTCTTATGTGAAACAGTTATGGTGTTATTTTTAAATGTGAAAATTCCATTCAAACCTAGGATTTTCCTGTATTTGGTTTCTTTCCACGTTACACTGTTTTCAACTGAAAACAATAGGAGGACAAACTCAGTGTAAATGAGGTCCTGGAGTTTTCTGTTAAGGCAGCATTATAATCTGTTCCCATCCAAATAAACAGAAATGTGATTATTTTTAGAAATGTTCCCTTCCTGCACATAGTTACGCGAAAACAAAAAAGTAACTGCAATGATAAAGCATTTTGAGAAGAGGGTTTTTTGTTTATTTGTTTGTTTGTTTTATTTGTTTTAATTTGCCTAATTCATGATCCTGGGTCACATTAAACTATATTGCTCTTTAGGAAACAAGAATATAATGCAACAATTTATTTTCACAGATATAGTAATCTAAACAAATAGAATACCAAACAATGACTACTTCACTGAAGTTCTTGCCTGTTTGTATGTCCTTCCAGAGAACCCAGGATTTGGAACTGTCTTCAAATATAATGAAGCAGTTCTGTTTCAGTTTGTTTATCTGAAAAACATGAACACAGTGGAAGCCATGAGTAAAAGGGCTAAACAGAAGAATATATTTAATGCTAAGTGAAACAATAATGCTATCTTATTTGACCAACATATCACACTGTAAGGCTCAGTGAAGTTAAACAATTGTTTACCTTTTTGATAGTTCCAAGATAAAACAAGCCATCTGACCATCTAGCTAGGACATCCTGACCTTCTTCGAATTTACACAGTGGCTTTTTGGCTTTCTGTCCATCACGTAACGACAGCTTGGTCAAGGATGCGGAGGTCTTATGGCTTCGACGTAAAGGAGACCGCTTATGGACCAGTGAATTACCCACCGCTGTAGAGTCTCTAAAACAAGAGAAGCAAGAGAAAAGGTAAACAAAATTATGGCAAAGTAAGAAATCAGATATTTTAGATATTAATGAGTCACAGCTAGAATTCACTTAGCTACCTCCAGAACTTCAGGTAACTAGAAACCTGGTCATGTTTTCAGACTTAAGCACCTTTAGTAGTAGTGCCTCTCCAACTTGAAAGAGTCTACACATTTGAAAGAGAAGTTTATATAAAAGAAAAATCTTCTACAAAACTAACTAATGTAAATGGGGATGGGGAGACTCAAAAAACTTCCCAGCTCAGTCTCTTCATAAAGTCTCCAGAAGCATCAAAAACATTCAACACAGGATTACTTCGACAAAACATTAATCACTGGAGACATTGATAGATTTCTAGAATTCCAAGGAAGCTAAAAGTGTCCTAAGACAATTCTATTAACCTGGTAGTGAGAGCAGCAATCTACGGTTAGTGTGGTGCTCAGCAGCTAGCTATTCAGAATGATAAAATAAACACACCTGGGGGAAAAAACACATTGACCACTGTGCTAACTGAAGGTCTAAGTTAATTCAGATACATCCAATACTGCATCGTGCTTTGCCATTAAACACAGTGGTAGAGGTTTCCAGCACAGGAATAATTTCTACATGCTAAATTCTAATGTAAAATAGAGTTTTCATCTCCATTAGGATAAGAGAGGAAAAGATTAAGGAAGGAAAAACATGAGGCCTTTTAGCCTTTCTTCACACATGAAAATCAAACATAAAATTACTTGAATAAAGTTTTTTTTCCTCTTGATTCTGCAATATATAGTACTACTGCAATAAAAATACTACTTATGTAAGCATATGTGAATATGCTTTATGTCAGACCACTTTCCAAATATTACACTCCATGCAAAGCAGAAAAATACAGCAAATTATAAAATAGGTCCAGATAATGCAAAAAGAAAAACCTTCAATAGTATTAGGCAGAATTTGAAACCATAAAAACTAAATTACCATTCCTATACCCAAATGTATTTTGTCTTTGGAAACTAAGCGTATCTATAACTATGATGCAAACACAAGGACAAATGAAGGAGTTAGGTGGGATAAAGTCTATTCAAAGATTGAAGTTTCTCCTCACTCAGGATAGTGTAGGTACATTACCAGTAGCAGTATCATTTGAACTAACCACAGAGCACCAACAGAAAAAAGTAAACAAGTCAGTGTCCTCCACAGTTTGATGAGAATTAGTATTCACATATTAGAGATGTTACTACGTTACTCTAAAGTTTCAAAGAGAAGGGAATCCCTTCTCCTTATAAAGTTTACTATTTACTTTCAATATTCAAATAAAACAGGATTAATTCTTTCGATTCCTTAATAGAATTTTCTTCTACAAGTTTTCCTGTTTTGTTGAACCTGTGAAATAGAACTCTTCTGGTCACAGCTGGCACCTCTTCACTTCATTTGATGCCCTTCATTTCCCATCTTCTCCCTTCATGCCCCAGTAACGATTTTTAGACCAACCTAGACATATTCCCCTCCCCATAAAAATCCTACGAATTATGCTGCTTCTCACATGAAAGCTATTTAACATTAGTGTTGCTTTTCCCAAGTCCTATTACAGCCTCTGACAATCAGGCCAGGATGCAGGCAGCATTCAAAACAAAAGTTTACAACAAGAGAGTTGTTGTAGCTAAGCCTGCAGCCCAGGCCATTTTTTTTATTCTCTGCTCCTTCCTAGGAATAACATTTACAGTCTTTCTCCCCAAAAGTGCAATCAGGCATTGAGGTAAAAATTTCAAAGAACAATTAGAAACTCCAGGTTCTTATTCTAACTGCAAATAGTCAGCCCTTAGCCTACTGTCTCTCCTCCCACTGTGTATTCTATTTGCACTGAATTTAATTTGCCACTTAATTACCCAGCCACTCAGTAGCTTGAAGTTCTTCTATGTCTGGCCAGCCACCTTCTACATTATTCTAAATAACCTCATATCCTTAGAACACTTCATCATTCAAACCTACCATCTTCTGTACATCACCGCAAGATTTTACCCCTTCTCTCATGCAGTAGCTTCAATTTTTCACGTTTTGAAACATGCCTTCAGCCTTTAATACTCATCATGACCACCTTCTACTCTCTCCTTTCTATCTGTGCAAGCATTTACATACCCAAGTACTAAACAGGGACAAATGTGTCTGAAGTCAGCTAGTGAAGAGAGGAAAGAAAAGTTTTAACCTTCATCAATTGCTCAAACCTTTCTGACTACACAAATGTCCACACTAGCACAAAGCAAGCGACGTTCAAATGCTAGGCAAGATTAGTTCAAATCAGCCTAGAAATAGCCATGAAGCTATACCCTGCTCTTTGCTAACAAGCCTCTTCTTGGAAAGGAATCATCATTAGGAAGTTTTAAAGTATTCAGATACTTCAAATTACATCTATGAACTTGATTTAGCATATTAAACAGGTCAATAAACTGCAGTGTGTATTTCAAAGCACTTAAACCAAATTGACTAGTCTAGTGCACCTTGAATCAGTTTAATGAGTGTTTTGACAGAACTACTCTTCTAAACATTCAAAGATTTTCTTTCCAGCTTTTTATTCAGTTTGATTTAGAAGACTAGAGAAAGCAGCTGAAAAGCAGCAATGGTGGCTCTTCTTTTCCAGCACATGAAAAACATCTGAAACATCTTGGACACAGTAAGCAAAAAGACACACTCAAGTCATTATATACTCTAGTGCAGATTTCCATTTCAAAAAATTAAAAATCAACAAGCAAAATATTTTATGAGTTTTACAGAAGAAAATGTCATATGCTTTTCAAGATTTTTTTTTTTTTTGTTAGTATAGAAAAGTTTGTCCCATAACTCTATTCAAAGTATAACAAGAATGTCTTGGCATCATTTTCTAGTACAAAGCACTTACGTGAGGAGTCTATACATGGACTTGTACAACAGCCTAAATTCACAATAGCTGCTTCAGACACCAAAGGATGTTGACTCACACCTGGTAAAGGTCTGAGCGAGTAAAGCAGACACCTCTCCCTTGTCCGCACTGATCACTTTGTGCGAGATAGCACTGCTGAAGTGATGACTGAACAGCTTGTGAAGTAGTTCCTGCTGTGGCAGTTTTCAGAATAACATAGCACGTAGACTGAAAATAGGGTTAGTTACTGTAACACACTGACATTTGCAGCTAGCTTAGCAATTCCTTTCCAAATGGATCAGAAATTCCTCCTCAGACATGCCCCCAAAGTTTTGAAGGAAATTAAGTGGAAAGAGCTACTGTTTTAACACATTGATTTTAATTAACAAACCATTACCAGAACATTACACCAACCATTAAAATCAATTTTTTTGTAGGAAGTTAAATGAAAATGCAAACAGATGTTAATGCCTTGTTTACCAATTTTGAAATTGGTAAATTCAAAACGTGAATTCCACATTCTTCAGGAATTTGCTTTCAAGTCTTTCCTAACACTATGTCCATAGCACCTTCCTACCACCCAATTTATAGAACTACCAATAAAATTAGTAACATTTCAGTAACGATTTACCTACTATCTTTAAATTTCTCTCCTAGCACTTCTAACTGCAAAATATTCAACAGATGTCTTACTCCAACCCCCCGAAAAACGCATCTGATATAAAAATCTACTTCATCTGACTTAACTTGTACAACTAAGCTATGTTGCATGTCATACAAAGTGTTCAACTGAACCACGCATTAAGCTTTATATCCTTTATTCAATACTGTATATGTTGTGGCTGTACTCTTATTCAAGCACTTAAAATGGAAAGAAAGCACTTGTGTCCATTCAATTTTTCAGAAGTTAGTGGTGGAATTGAGTAAAATTTATCTGCATGTTGAAATATGCTTTAAAATAGGAAATGCACTTTCACCGTTCCTTAATGAGGTGATCTCGTGAAGTACCAAGAATGCTTGCTCATTTTTTCACCTCATGGGTCTAGATCATACCCATAGATACCCTCAAGCAAGACAAGCAGAAGACCTTCTACTCACCTACTTAATGAATTAAGTTACAATAACATGCTGCAGTAGGAGGAGACAGCTGTCATTCTTTGTCAACAGGAACGTCAAATTCCCTCAAAGTGAACCACCTAAAAACCTATTTCAGTCTCATTACCGAACCATGACAACCTATGCACAGCACTGTATCTATTAAAATCAAAATTAGATTTTTGTGAAAACTTGTCAAATATCTTTACTGGAGGTTAGAAAGTCTGAATGTTCATGCAGCGCCTGATTCCTGTTTCTCCACAAAAGCCCTATAAAAGGAAAAAGTAGAGAAGCTGGGGAAAAAAGACGCAAAGAAGATGGCAGCATTCAGGCTCTCATTTCCAAGTGCCAGCAGTGCTAGGATAAGTCATTCATACTCCTGTACCCCTTCAGTTTTAACAACTGCTCTGAAACACTACTGTTAGGAAAAACTCCCTTGACAGTTATTTCTTCAGCCAGCTCAGTTCACTGATTTGTTTCACAGAATGGTTTGCCAGCACAACAGAACAAATGCAAACAAGCAGCTTGGGACAGGAACTCCCTCAGCTGGCTCTGCCAGAGTGCACCACTGAACTACAGAGCATTTCATTGATAATCCATGCAATTTCAAGAAGTTCGTTCCAGAAGGACTGTGTGATTCACAAGTACTCCGCCAGTTACAGACGACAGCTACCCTACAAGCACAGGTAGTTTTTGAAAGCCAATTTGAAAACATTAAGTGTTAACAACTAAGTATCCAAAGTATATTAAACAGAAGATTTTAATCCACCGAGAACTCATAAAAAGAGGATCTGGCGATAATTTGTTTATTCCCAGTAAATACAAGTCACACTGAAGGGAAGCCGAGCTTGGAAAGCCCAGCAGGTTTAGAAGAAAGGAATTCAGTCTAGCAATCACACACATTTTTAGTATTTACTTTTATACACACTGCATCCTACTAAAACAACTCACATAGACCCTAAAGCTACCTCAAAACTGGAAGATGTGGTAACACACACGAGAGGAAGATCTAGTGAATGAACTTATAATAACTAGAGGTAATCATTTTATGTTCTGATCAGAAGTAGCTTCACCCTGTCAGTTTCAACTGTTGTGTCTAAAGTTACAGGAAAATTACACTTCTATTAACCTTTTAAAAAAAACACACCCTCAACTATGAATAAGGGTTGCAAAATGTCAGCAGCCTGTTTGCTCTCTTTAACACTGGACAGTTAGCATCTCACGGGGAACAGAAGTTGGGGGAGGAAGGAGGGGAGAGCCTAACAAAGACTCAGAACACACAGAACGGAAAGTACAGCTTCATATGTGGCTGAGCCAACACAGCAGGTTGCTCCCCTCCCACCAGTGCTGGAATGACAGGCTGACTTCTCCACAGGCTTCCTATCCACTTTTCTTTCCCTTAATATGGATTAGTTTCCTGATATTTTAAACAAATTAAAGCACCTCACAGAAAGGTCTGGTGACTAGACAGGCCAACACCAGGTAAGCTGCAAGAGCTCACAGTCAGAGGGCAGAAGAAAAGGGGAATTAATCTCTTGTGGGAGCCACAGACCTAGCTCGTTTACCCAACATTGCATAACCACGTCCAAAGCCATGCTTCCAATGCAGTTGCTAACCTGCAACTGAGATCCAGCACCTTTGTTAGCAGCTGAAGAGATGCTGGTTCCCAGCCACATTTCTTCCCCCCTTCCTTGCATCATCTCACCCATTTATCAGATCTCATGCTGAACAGTATCTGCTCACCATGTCAGCAACACCCTCTCCCCTAAACAAAAAGATTCTGCTGGGCCAAGAGGAAAGACAGACTTAACAGGATACTTCTCCCTGCCTGCCCTGAGCCCATACTTATGATCAGTTTGATTCAAAAACCCAAAAAGTTCACTTTGCTTGTCATAATGGCAAATTTGTTGCAATAGTCACTGTTCCAATTATACAGGAAAACAGGCTGTCATATTAGGAAGTTGCCATTAATTATTTTAAGCAGAAGATCCAATGTAAGTCTAGATATAGTCTATCCTTTTACGCTTCTTCATTTAGCCACTTCCAACATGCTGTGTCACAGAACATCTACAAGGTACACTTTTAGCTCCTTACCTTTATACTATTTTATATTCTGGTACGATGAAAAGCCTAAGCCACATTATCAACTGTGCAGAAGAAAGAATAAACAGAATCTAACCTAGGCATGCCTCAACCTAGAAAAACAAACAGTAATGGCTGGGGGAGAAGAAACACAGTCTCAAAATTGTTCTCAATTTTTGCAGATGTTTAGGATAATAGAACAATTCAGGCTGTAAAGGATCTCAGGAGGTCTCCAGTTCAGCTCAATGCAGCTTCAGCCACCAGGCCAGGTTGCACAAGGCTTTAACCAGTTAGCCCTTGAAAGCTCCCAGTGATGGAGGTCACACAACCTCCTGGGCCCCTGTTCCACTGACCAAAGTGACGTTAACCAGGCCGTGGTTCCCTGGGTTGACCTTTTGGCCCGTTCTGAAGATGGATTTAACATTTGCCATCTCTAGTCATCACTGATTACCCCCGTTCTCCACTACCTAAGATGATAAAAAGCAGCCCCACAAGAACATCACACAGTTATCTCAGTGCTCTTGAAAGCAGCCTGTCTGGTCCCCTGGGTCTGTATAAGTCAAGTTCATACATTTACTTAACCATGTGCAGCAATACAATTCAAAGGCCACTCAAGCAAGCAATGCTTAACAAATCCGTCAAGGATAGGGGGTTAAAGCATCATTGAAGGCATGAAGACTTAGTGCTATTGATGACTTCAGGACAGCCACTTTCAATATAAGCTGCTCCTTGTTAGCAAAATTAGAAGTTTTAACTCATTTACTTCGCAGCACTACCTAGGTCTACCATAATGGTACTCGTCATGATCATAAGTGATTTCCATGCAATATATTACTACCCCAATAGGGTTTTCTGTTGGTGGTGGTTTTTGTTTTTTAAATCGTTTGAAAGAGACTTGCATTTTGGCTATGATTTTTGCTCCGAATTCTTCAGTCCGGTTAGACACTTTAAAGAACTCTACTAATTACAAAACATCTTTTCACTAGGTTTTTTGTTTTGTTTTTTTAAGTACTTCTATGCTTTCAAAAGTATATCTATTACATTAAAGCAAAACTTACTTCTTTTATCAGGTAAAAAAAAAAGTGGTAATAAGAACTAAGAGTCAAGCCAATTCAGCTGATTAGCAGTTAGGTCTATGAATCTGTTGTGCACTAGAAAGAAGTTCAGCCAGAATATCAAAGCAAAGTGATTATTCCCTTCTACTCAGAATATGCAGAATATTGTGTTTTGGGTCTCCCAGTGCAAGAAAGCCATGAAACTAGCATGCGTTTGGTGCAGGGCTACCAAGACAGTCAGAGACTGGAGCACGTGCCCTGTGAGAGGAGGCTGAGGGAGCTGGGCTTATTCCACCTGGAGAAGAAATGGCTTCAGGGAGACCTAACAGCAGCCTATTAGAGGATTATGAAGATAGAATTAGCCTCTTCACAGTAGCGCATGGCAGGAGGACAACACATAATGCATGTAAGTTGAAGAAAGATGTTCTGATGGATATAGGGGAGAAATGTTTTTTCCCCCATGAGGACAGTTTAGCAGTGGTACAGGGACCCAGGAGGTTGTGTGGCCTCCATCACTGGAGGCTCTCAGGGGTTCACTAGATAAAGCCTTGAGCAACCTGGCCTGGTGGCTGAAGATGCACTGAGAAGAACTCAAGACCTCCTGAGATCCCTTATAACCTCAATCATCTTCTCATCCTATGAAGTACAACTCTCCTTAATAGGACTGATTCATACCATGAAAAGGAAGAACGCACTTATCCTGGTGGCTGCCTAGCTCTATAATAATACAATCATTTGTGATTTTGGTTTCATTTGCTCAAGTCCTCCCTTAAGAAATAACCAGAAGTGTTTTAATTCTGTTTGACATTCATAGTTAAAGTATCAGTCTTTAAAAGATCGTTACAGAACACCACATTTCCCTGCACATTGTAGTATGTAGGGAGATAGTGTAGGGTAGTCCTGTACTGTAAAAGCCATTTGTTTGGAATTGATCATGTGTTTATTCACAAAAAGAGGCAGAAAGCAGCATTATGGAGAGAACAATGGTATCACATTTTCAAATCAGATCTTTCCTTAAAAGTATAGATAACACCCCCTTGAACACAGCAACTGCCTTTTGGGTTTCTGCAGTATCCAAATATAGCACGCCCAGCAACATACCTAAGGAAGTACAGAATGAGCATGCACCCAAGCGGTAAAGATTACAGACAACGTGCTGACTTGCACTGGAAGGGAAAAAAAATTTCAGAGGTGAACAAAACTCATGAAGATAAATTTCTTTCTTAAAGGTTTCTTACAAGAACTGTGACCTTTATGAGAGCTCCATGGAAGTAAATTAAAAATAAATCTAACTAAAACAAAGAATAAAGTATTATTGCACTTTGTTCCAATATATTTAGTGAATAAAATATGTCCAGACTCAACAGGAGCACTGTCATAATTATTTATCTCTCATAGGAAATTAAGCCTCTCGACTTCACAATAGAGATTCTACCTTCTAGGAAGAGTCCATTAGCTTGAAATGTAGATCGTTTAAGGTGTAAATTAAACTAAACTAGTTTCGGTACTTCCAGTAACAGGTATCACCCTGCCCAGGGACCCTCCAGCAATACCGGTGGTTTTATTATTCTTCTCCTTGCGTGCTTTACTCAAAGACATACTTCCCCTCCATTTCCTGCAAGGAAGTTCTGTAGAGAAGGTGAAACCAACTGCAGCAAGCTCAGAGGCCAGTCACACAAAAAGTACTGTCAACTCATAAAATAAGTAAAGATTCATTCCGGCTTTCAGTTACACTTGTTTCTTCCATCCAAGCTTTCCTCCTCTACTCCCCATGTTAACTGTGAAAAATGTGGTTTGAAGCAACTTTAGGCGCCTCTAGTACCATCTCCATTCACATCCACCTCCAGGGAATACAGATGCCCACTGTCTACTAGCAAATCAACTGCAACTTACTTATTACAGCTGCTCTCCTCACACACTTCACCTGATCTCCTAATGCAGTGAAGGACAAACATATCTGAGTTAAGTCTTGATATTAACTAGCAATGCGTATCACATTCAACTACTTTATATACATACACACACACCTCAGCAACAATTGGTAACCAACCATATTAAGCCAGTTTTCCAGAATCAACAGACTTTTTTTTAATAATTCCTCCTGGAGTAGATATGTGGCTTCTCAAGAAGTTGTCTTTCACATAACTGACAAAATAAGAGTTAACTATAGAAAACATTACTACATTATACTCTCTCTATAGATCCACCTTTCACTAGCTTGTAGCTCCTTGCAAAGAGCCATCCTTCTCAATCTTTTACTAGTTTATTACACACTTCCATATTTTCAATCTTTGTATCCCCTTACTCTCTTTTCACTTAAAATTAAAAAGCTAGAAACATATTAACCTGTATCCTAATACTATGGTAACTAAGCTTTTTTTTCCTTCTTTTAGCCTCATATGCTTTCAAGTTATTTGTAACTTGAGCTCTTAAAGGTGGTACACACGTCAGACTATTAGCTTTTAGCAAACTGATTGCTGACAACAAAAAATAGGGAAACTGCTTTCTTATTATTCCGTGCTTCCAACAGCTTAGGTATAAAGCATTGATCACCTTACATTGTAAGCCAGGAGAAAAATCGTGCAATTATCCGTTACTGTATATGGCCTTTTAGAGTCGTGAGCTGTGCCTAACTATCAGAAATTCAAGAAATGAGTGCAATGCTACGCTGGCAGGCCCTTTCATTTGATTACACAGGCCCTCTCCTTTAAGTAGCACCCAGACACTTTGTGGGTGGATGATAACCCCTAGTATTCCAGCACTAACGTGACTGTCCAGAGCATCCAACACAGTACCATATTGTTCTCTCTGACTAACAAAAGTATCAACTCATTCTTCCTACGGAATCCAAGTACCAAAGAAAAGAAAACGTGTTATCGCACATCCTTGCAGCCAGCAACAGTTACTGTATGCTGGTGAACTAAAAACGTAAGCTTCTAAGCACATTCAAATTGTGCCAGCTTGCCAGAGACTAGAAGGTGAGGCACCGAAAACAAAAAGTTACCAAGCAAACACCACCACCACCTCTTTTGTGTTGCTCTTTACACGTGAGCAACCGTAGCCATTTCGGACAATATCCACGACTGAGAAAGAAAAACCACAGCCGGTGCAAACCCCCTCACCACCTCACCGCTGCAGCACCTCCGAGGACCCCGTTGCGATGCCTGCCGCCTCCAGCCCTTTGTTTTGGTCACCGAGTAGCACCGCTGACCCCCTACACGCCTGCCACCGGCCGCCTTCGAGGGAGCTTCCTCCCCCTCCCCCAAAGGCCTCCGGGGAGGCTCCGCGCCGGAGCGGGGCCCCTCGCAGCCCTCCCCGGCGGGCGGCGCGGTCCCCGCGGGGAGGTTGGGG
>VXAL01012088.1:22219-39615 GCA_013399475.1 Chauna torquata
CGCGGCCCGCGGAGGGGGAGCCCGGCTGCGGGCCGGGGCGAGGCGCGGGTGGCCTCCGCCCGGCCTGGCACCGCGGCTGCTGCGGGCAGTTCGTTGGCAGCGCGGGCACGGGGGCCGCGGGCTGAGCAGAGCGCTCCTCTGCAGTGACAGCAGGATGCTGCCATTTTAGGAGGCGCGCCAAACTTCGGTTTCTGTTTCCAGCGGTAGCTGTAACAGCTCAGCAAAACGGGCTGTTGGCTTTCCATCGCCGTGAACAGATTATTTTTCTTAGCTTGTAGCGTTAGACCAGTCTTAGCAAGTGCTGCACCACCTATTGCAGTGGTGACATACGTCAGAAAATTTGCCCCAGCCCGCTAAGCGTGTTTAATCGGTGCCGTTCAGACCTCTAAGCAATACCAAAATGCAACTACTTGCCGGATCAGATCTCACCAATTCCTGTAACAAACAGGGAACAGCTGAACTCGGTGAACTAGGGGGTGAATTTCTGATTCCCGGCTCTCTTCTGCTCACTCTGCCTCATGCTGGTTCAGTTCTCAAAGCTGCCTTCCATCCCACGGCAAGCCTGTGAAAATAAGACGCTCGATCAGTTTGCCAGCCCTCTCCAGGCTCCCAGGAAGGGAAGCCTGGGCAGGGCACAGGAGTACTGCTTAGCCTGGCCAACTCCTAGTTGCATCGAAGTAAAACAGTATTTATGGTCTACATCTCTTCTTGTTCACCGGAGTTTTAAATACAAGTTCTAGGGAATAGTTGGATGTGCTAATGAGCCACTGCTCAGTTATCGTGATGGTCTCTACATCTAAAAACAGGCTTGCGCAACGCAAAGGCCACTTTGCTTATACAGCAGATGGACACCACTAGTGCTAAAGGCAGAGGGTCACCAGCAAGAAAAAAATTGCACTCCATCTGAGAAATACCTGCCTGCAAGTATTTATTCTTTAATCACAACAGTGATGTGAGAAACAGTGCTTAGCTAAAGTTAAACATTTTTTTCTAGTCAGCAACAATAAACGTGATTAAACATCAGTAATTGTCTCTCAGCTTACTTTTTCAGAGTCATACTTGGAAGGCCTGAAGCAGCCTCATCCTGCTGTATCTTTGAAATAACTTAAATCAAAACTTCTCAAAGTAGAATCCCTCCACTCTAATTTAAATTTTGTTTAACCACCAGCATCACCATCAGGAAAAAAAAAAAGTTCCTGCCCAGCAAGACACATGCTAGCTCTACTCTCCTTTTCCTTAGGATATTGTTCCCAAAAACAATTTGCGTAACTCCCGCACAGAATTGCAGAGCTGCATGGCCCCTTCCGATCCATAAAGCACCATTTGTCACAAAGCCAGGAGTTGCTGCTGGCGTAGCATTATCTTTATCTGAGAGCAGCACTGAAATAAACCAGGAATCCCTGTGTTGTATAAAAATAATTAGGGTTTGATAAACTGATTAATGCGCTATTATAGGGATTGCACTAGTAAGGCCACAATGTTGTTCCCAAAGCTTGTTACCATTAGCTTTATTACTGCAAACAGCAAACTGTATCAATATTTTCCTACAACCTAGATTCCACAAAATATTTTTCTCCCTTAATATCCAAGAAGTACCATGTGAGCTCATAGATAAGCCCCATATAAAGCCATTTTAAACTCTATATCCTTTAAGGCCGGCTATTACTTATAGCTAGAAAAATTCCAAGCCGTACAGCTCACACATGAACACCACCACCATACCCCGCCGTAATTTAGTAACTCATAATAAAACATCCTTTTTTAATCAGTTTAGCGGGTCACTGAATGTCCATCTGAGAGGAAGCCCCTTTCTAGAGCAGGACTGTGCGACTCCTCCCCATCTGCTGCATCTACTAGACCATGTAAATCTAACGGTTGAGGTACGCCTAGACACAGGTGACTAAGTTCAATTACTTGTACTACTTTCATTTATCCCTTGCCCAGCCTGACCAGATGATTACATCTTACCATAAATGTGCAAATGATCATTTACAAGTGGTTTTCAAGTTAAAATGCTCAAATCATCAAACCTGTATTTGCAGCAGCAAGAGGATCCTTGTTATCACTGACATGTGGGGCAAAGAAATCAACAGCAATAGTTAAAAAAAAATAGTTTAGACGCTCCTTACGCAATTCCCATCACTATACTCCACGAGATGTATGATTAACCCAATTTGGAGCAAGCTAGAATCTTCATCTGCTTTCTACTCAGCACTAGCTGTGAAACAAGCAGTTATTTCTTCTGTTAACATATGGCAAGACTGTATGTCGTGCCTTTAGAATGAACCTTCCTGCCTTACTTTCTTTTTTGCCTTCTGATAATACCTCAAAAGTACTTGAACATACAGTTTAAGCAATCTCTGTGATTGTGTTTTCAATTTGAGACATATTATGCATGTACTTTTGGGCACAGAGTGGGCAAAGCCAAATTAAATTACTTTCCCTCCAATGTCAGTAAGGGCTTTCTTGTGTAGAAATTTCAGGAAAAAGCCAGACTTTGATAATCTATTAGATTCTGCTTAATAATAGGTATGTTCAGCTTTATTCCATCTCATTTCACAAATAGTTTTGTTTCAGAAGGGAGCCCAAGAATAAGGACCTGGCACTGACTTTACCTTTGTTTATTTTTTGTCCACATATTGTTAGGCAAGCTCTTGCCATAAAGTCAAGCAAAAGCAATGACTTTGCTTTTAAAAAGTGTATCTTGCCTTGATGGCACAGCAGAGAAAAAAATTAGTCTCGTATTCAAAACATGCATTTCCTTGTACCCAGTAAAGCTGGACACATTTGAAGAGTCAGAAACAATGGCATTTCCCTTAGCCAACGGTCCTTCTCTTGAATGTTAGCTTGTTTTTTCAAAGCTGGTGTTGTTTATATCCTTTCCTTGCCACAATGGCCACATAAATATTAAACAAACAAAACACACACACAAAGTGTAAGTCAACAGTATATGCTGATGAGAGCACCAACTGCTGTACAGTATTATTTTCCATTACCTTATTGTATCCCACAACGTAACATTGAAATGATACCCTTGAACAAGACGGTACCGTAAAGCTTATCCCTGTACAGATGGTTGTCATGACCACAATTCAGTAAGGAAGGAAAATTAGATCCCAGGCCATTTTCTCTGTAGTGTTTAAGCATGGGAACAGCGAGGAAGCTCACCTGGGCTCTTCCTATCTTAAGTCAAGATAAATATGGTACATCTAATTCTACATAAATATAATAATTAGTGAGGTGATTCACTTATGCTGCATTTATTATGGCTTGACTCAGAAAATAATCTTCAGTTTTAAAATTTAAAAAATAGGCAAGTGATTTTGTAACATATAAAGCATTTTGTATTGTCTTACAACTAGGTAAAAATTGTTATAAAATGACAGTGTTTGTTTTATCTTTATACCAAAGATATAAAAACAGCACTGAAAATAATATTTTAAAATAGACACCTCTAAATATTTTTCTAGATAGGCAGGAATATGAATAATTTTTCATCCTTGTATATCAACAATACAGAGGAAAATATTAATGTTACTGGATGTAGATGACAGTGATATTGAGCTTCACACAGAAACACTTTTTTCTAGTACAGGCACTTTACCATTCCCATCTTCTTTACAGAAGTGTTTCTTTTCAGGAAGGATCAGGAAATCCTGAAAAAAAATCATCCTATACTCCCTAATTTTCTTGTGATTATTGGGATCTTGCTTGCTAAGTCTTAAACTGAAAATATTCTTTTAAACATATTCACTATCATGGTCACTGTTGACCTAATGTAGACTATCAATATGTAGACAAACATCATATTTATTCCACTAATCCTAAGTAATTATTTATATGTTACTTCATTCTTATCTCCTTAATTTTTAACAATCTACTGCTTGTAACTTTTGAAGACAGAATATCCTTAGAGTACTGCAGTCCTACTTTATACTGTAAGTCTCTAAAGCACCTCTACATCACACACATTAAACAGCAATTACTCTGTGGGTTAGTATATGATCAATTTGTATCACAGTCTTCGAACTAAGCCACATTTAAACTTGAAAACCATTAGAAGATTGTTTGCCTTCCAAAAAGTAACATTTAGCAATTTATTTTTCCTCCATAAGTCTTGCCCTGGCACTATCAGTCACAGTACTAATGACTTAAAATAAACAAACAAAAACCTATGGGTGTTAGCTCTGCATCTAATAAAATACACTTAAGATGCATTTAAAAAAAGAAGTCAAGTTACAACTTCGAAGAGTCCTTAATACTTGATTCACTTAAAATTTTATTCCAGATGTGTAAAACATAAGTCAGGATTCTGTATGACTGGTCTTTCACAGGTGAATAGATCTTCAGGTGCTACACAGTTCACAATTCAAAGCACTTAGAAGCTGTTAGATGTTCCCATAATTCTAATCTAAGACTTAAATTATTCCTAATTTGCAATTCAAACCCTACCACAGCTGAAACCTCTCTGTTTGCTGGAAGTGGCTGAATAAGAAGTCCCTCGGTTCACACATATATACAGTGGAAGAAATAAAGCTTTTATTAGGAAGAGATATTTTAGAGCTGAAATAGGGAGTTTGAAGTATGTTGTTTTGATGTTATTTACAACATCTTTGAGTATCCTAGCTAAAGAGTGGGAAAGGCTTTTTTTTTTTTTTTATGAGACGCATGAGTATGTGTCTGACATCTATCTTGGATATCCAAATATTCTTTTTATACCTAAAGACAGTGAGTAAGGTTCAAAGGAGAAGAAGTAAACGCTTGCCTAGGTGTAGCCTCACTGAGGATGCTTATGTATGACTTACTGTGTTCTTGCTGGTAATACTGTCTTTTCTGTATTGAAGACTTACGAGCAACACAGCATTGTTTTAGCTCCAGCTAACAGCTGTGAGAGAACTGTAGCTTGTTACTATTCTAGCTAATGGGAAGTTTGTGAAAGTATGCAAGAGTAGTCCCGAGTAATCTTTCTTCCTGTCTCTTTCTTGAGGCCAGTGCATAAAAATATGAGCTCTTTACTCAGAGTTGGAATTTAAGAGAGGTTTAATTCTCTCCCTACACTGTTACTCTATTGCTGTGGTCATATAGTCAGCTTCTTTCAGAAAACCAACAGCTGCCAAGACTTGAAGTTTTGGTAAATTGCCTGGATCTGAAAGAGGTTCCGGTTCCCAAACTCTGCGAATTCAGTCATATACCGGTGTGATGCATTCCTTTGCTTGCTCTCTAAGCACAGGCCTGAAAGCAGCTACTGAAGCTTTAGTGACTCAAGTAACAACCCATACTCAGTATTTCAGAGTTAAAGCCTAAGAAAGTATTTTATTCATTCAATTCAGCTCTGTTTTGCCTAGTTGCAAAACTAATTGCAGTCTGAAATATTTCCCTTCGTGGTGGGTTATATCATAACTCCTTCAAGACTGCGGCATCACACAGTTTTATGGCAAGGTTTGTCTGCTTCTTTGTATACTGTAAAAATGTCTGCTAGAGCAGAATTTCCAGCTCTTCTGTGGTTAAATTTTGTAGCAGTACAGAGCAGACTTAACTCTAAACTGAAGTTAAAAAAAAAAAAAAAATTAACGGCCCCTCAGGACACAGTTACATGGCAGAATATTGCTGTTTCATCTGCAGTGAAAAATGTATTCTGGACATCAGTCTGGCCGGAGGGAGAATTAGTACAGCATTCCTTCTGCACTCCCACCACCTGGAATGCAGTATGGGCCTTCTCACAATCTTTCAGCAGACCTGCCAAGTCCCACTCAGATGGAAAGCCCCTCACTTCTCTTCCTTTTTTTTTTTTTTAAATAGCATCTCTGTATCTCATGAAGATGGAGGAAAAAATGCTTTTGAATGGTGCAGAATGGCAGGATCCTGCTAACACAGCTGTTTGCAGTCCTGTAAATTCAGCTGCAGGGTCTGAAGATAAGGCAGTAACCCTTTATGTTGCTGCTGCCAATCCAAAAGGGCTGAGCAGAGTAAACCTTGTGTTCCCAGGCTGACACACTAGTCAAGTCACAGATTCCATGTTTCATTTTTCCACTGCTTATAAAATAGTGGTACTGTCATATTTGTTAACTTTGATATGTTTAAGTAAAAGGTGCAACCTAAGTATCATTGTTTTGGCTAATCCAAACATAATATCTATTTTCTTGCATATATTTTGATCTTTCCACATTCACACCATGTTATCTCGGCCTGAAAGCCCTGGTTATGTTCTAAAACAGCATTGCTTATCTGCGTTCAGCTAAAAAAAGATACAGAAGCAGGATCAAAATCAATTCTCATTCCATCAGACATTCATTTTCTGTTTTGACAGCCTTTAGAGAGGCTGTGACATCTCTATCTATATAGTCCTGACTCCATCCCTAAAATCTGGGACTGCCAAGACAGGGAATCTGGTTTTTTGTTGTTGTTGGTTTTGTTTTTTTTTTTTAATTTTTTGTAATTTTAGTGCTATGTGCTCTCATGATGAGTTAAAAACA
This sequence comes from Chauna torquata, assembly GCA_013399475.1. NCBI lineage: Eukaryota > Metazoa > Chordata > Aves > Anseriformes > Anhimidae > Chauna > Chauna torquata. The sequence goes on from VXAL01012088.1 coordinate 28,693, forward strand.
TTAGTTAAAGATCCATGTAAAAACAAAGCAACAGCATGTTTGCTCCATCCTCATCAGGTTGCAAAAACATACTATAAGCCAGATTGTGCCTCAGTAAAGCATTAAAATTCTTATATTAACAAAATAGGGAAAAAATGCTCTCGTCAACACACAAGTACTAGATTTCAACTAGATTAATGTAATTAAAATAGTACAGTCTGAAGTTGCCATAGCATGGACGTAGTTAACAATAGGTAAATTTACAGATGAGTTTTGAGGGGGAACACGGCACACTGGCACAGACTGCCAAGTAGTCCCCTGTCCTAGGTTTTGCAACTGGTGTGAGCTTTACAAAGCCACTGAATGGAGCTAGGGGCTGGCTGCCACCGAGAAGGGCTGCCCCGCTCCTTCCCTCCCAGCATGCTGGCAGGGCTCTCCTTGAGCCCACTTAGGCTCCTCCAATGTTACAGTGAACGTCTTGATAGCAGTAAGCAACATAAAACAATCCCTCAACTCTGGTAAATAGTTGCCTGCCTGTTTAGTACCCTGAGCTCACTCCTCATGGAGGCAGGGGAGCGCCGGGCCAAAGTGGTGGTGGGGTGGTGAGCCCCACCGAGGGGCTGCCAGCCTGCCTCTTCTCTGCAGTTGTAGCTGAGGGGACAGTTTGGTGTCCCAGCCAAACTTGTCCTCCAGCTGCTGCCATCTAAGGTTGCACTCACATCTGCTAAGGAAGAGTTGACTTGTCAGCTGTCCTGTCTGCGCCTGGAGCCACGCACATGTGGCCATGCGATTGGCCAGATCAGTGAATTGCTCTGGATAAAAAAGATTATTTTTATGCATATACACACACACACACACACACACACACAGAGCACATATGTATAAAAATGGGTTTGCTTTCAGCCAGATCAGCTTTCAGTAACTTAATGTTTTTAAAATGGCTCAAGGGGTGCTAGCTCCCTTATGGAGCTGATAGTATGTATAAATTCAGGAGAGAGTATAGAGCCAAGGCAGTAGAAGAGGTGATGAAAATATTAATTTTAGAAAATGGCAATGCAAAGAGAAAAGTCTTATTTCTTCCTCCATTCCAGTTACAGAATGAAACATCCAACAAGGACAAGCCAAGAAGGAAATATATATATTGACCTTCAGTTTTATCCTGTGGACTGCCATCCCTCCTTCAGATAGCCAAATGCATGTGCCATGGTCATGAGCAGCTCATGAGGCAATAACTGAAATATTTCTCGTTATGGGACAGGCAAGCTGCTTCTTGAGTCAGGAAAGCAGAAGTTTGCCAAGTGGGACCACCAAGCAGATGTGATGACCCTGTGAATTCATTGATACTGAGAAGCCTGGCCTCAACTGGAATTGAGGACCATGCGCCTTCCCAGCCCGGGCAGCGCTGATGGCCACTCAGTGGTCCTGGTGGCCCTGCTGTGCTCCATTACAGCAAATCCAAGTCCATCCTCCTGCCCATGAGGAAGGCAAAGGGGATTATCCAGACCTGTCATAAGCAGATATGAGGACAACTTCAGGATGAGAAAGACCACATTCAAAGGGCTTGCCTGTAAAAAGACACCCTAAAAAGCTGAGACAAATTAAACTTAGGAAGCCAATGCACAATAGGCAAAGCACAGTAAGTATGGGTGAGGATTATCTAATTCAGAAGTCAGTTTGCTATAGTTTAATTCTCCTTCAAATTACAACAGTCTGCTGGCAGTTTGCCTCCCCCAGGACCATTACCAAGCTGTCTCAGATTTCTCAGTTAGGAACAATTCTAGAGCCATACTTGCCAAGAATAGGAAGAAATTCAGGCAAGCCTCAATGAGACACTGTGCTAGCATGCTATGTGATTGCTAAAAGTTGCTAGGTGATTGCTAAAAGTAGAACTGATTCTCTTTTTCTTTTTTTTTTTTTATTCCTGTCTGGAATTCAGCAAACAGATAGGCTGAGAGGTCAAGTACTGATGGCCTCAAAGGACTTTTGAATTTACTGCAGGTTTTGGGATTTAAAAGGTCTGTGACAGTCCTATGATGCTAGTAAAGATATAATGCTGTATCAGATTACCGGTGTGATTTAAATACCAGCAGATAGTCTGTGGTGAAAAGGGCATCCTTACTTGCTAGACCTGTAAACCCAGGTCAGAAACTGTAAATTTAGTATGAATTAATCACGGGTTGACTATGCAATTTTTTTCTGTTTAGAATCCACTTCGAATCACACATAATGACTGGGAAGAGAGATGGGGAAAAAAAAAAAAAAGGAGACAAACACTGTGTGGTTTCTACTTTGTCCTGATTAACAGTAACTAATAATTTTAATTTAAAATTTCTGAGACATGGGAAGCAGTAACTGTGGTTAGAGTTTGACTTTGTCCATAAAACTTGCTATAAACCTATATCCTCAGCTGTGTAAATGAGTCCAGGTTCAAACAATATTGTGCAGATGGGTTTTTATGAGGGCAGTTGCAGGATAAGAACAGGAGGTTGGGATAAAACATAGGTAAAATGCAGTCAGCTTGGATGTCAGCACACAGTTAAGTCTGTTCGTACATATAGAGACAGTCACAAAGTAAGTTGCCTGGAAACTCTGAGAATCTCGCATCAAAGTTGACTCAGACTGTAAAAAAAAAAAAGTTATTTAGTATATCTCTAGACGAAATAGAAAATAAGTATCTGTAGTCATCTGACATGTTTTCAGAGAAATCACACTATCAAATACAATGACTACATTGACCCAACTACCCAACTACCAGTTAACCTTTATCAGAAGTGTAAAAGTCTAACAAAGACCCTCTATGTCTTTAAAAAAAACTATTTAATTTACCTCATTAACTGCTACTTTTTTTTTTTTGCCGGTATACTCCCAAACCCCAAGTCCAAATTGTTTTTGTGGATTGGAAATGCGGGTTTGTAGATTAAATCTCCCTTTGTGCAACTACTCAGTAATACAAAAGATCCAGAAAAGGTTTGTTTGCCAGCTAAGTCAAAAGAAAACGCTTTGTCTGCTATAGCTACTGTCAGGGTGTTATGGTGTTGGCATTTTAATGCTCTGTTTGGAAAAAGGGTGTACAATGAGAGCTCAAGACATGCACAACAGTAGCACTGTTCACCATAATAGCAGTGAATATATTCAGTTTATCACAAAAGATGCATTTTCAATGGGTTTCTTCTGAGTTAATAAATACTTTAATTAACTCTAATAGTTTATTCTTTATACATTTAGACAAATTATAGCTATGTTTTTCACAGACTTAACTGTATGTAAAAGGCAAAAAGCCACTGAGGTACAGTTTGCATAGTAACAAAGCCCTGGCTTCTTCTAAATGAAAGACAAGGAATCAAATAGCACAATCTCTGATCTAGATTCATACAAAAGCAATCTTAAATTGAATCTTGAGGCCTATGTTCTAAAAGATACCATGTAGTTGAATAACAAAACGACTTTGGCTGCAGCTCCATGCTACGTTTTCTTTAGCAGTGAGGCTGATTTAAGAAGTCCCACTATCCCCACCTCCTTTCTCAGACGCTCTCCATGTACCCTTAGCACAGGCAAAAACTGTTTGTTCAGCTGCGCTGTGAATGTCACCACAGAAATAACCTGGGTTGAAAATAACCTCTAATTAAAAATAATTGAATAATATTGATGGTCTAGGTTATAAGACTGTCTCAAAACTGTTTTATCCAGACTGGGGAATGGGGGAGCAGATGTGACTGTGACACATAAATAAAATGAGCTGGGAGGGAACAGGGGAAAAATAACTTCTGTTGTGAACTTCAGTGTTGCTGAGAAAACATGTTGCAGAACAGGTCAGCAAGAGCTGCAGCAGCTCACAGAGCCAGGCTTGCAGTGCCTTGCAGAAACCAGGCATAAGATACTTTTATAGTGTATCAATGTGACATAGCCAATTTGTTACTGCAGTGCTACTCATCTCCCCAAAGTTTAATGAAGCATATCGTATTATATTTATTTATATGCTATCTTAGCATAAGCTCAATCATTTACTTAGAGCTTTAAACTATTATTGCTCCAAATTGCCTTTTGTCATACAATTAAGAAAAAAATACTTTTATAAATGCTGTAACTTGGTAGTTGGTGATATTATTCATTTAGATTTTTATAAAGATGGAATAAAAATATCTGTTGCTCAGAATGTATACTGTTATGTAGAGAAGAACTCAAAGAATATTTTTAGACTACTAAATTTATTCTTCTTCGGTATTATTAATAATGTAAGAAAATAAGTGTGTGAATGCAGTTTCTTACTTTGCAAAGAGCATTTTTCCTTTAAACAAATTTCATCCTATGAAAAAAATGGTTTTATTTTAGTAATTATGTTTATAGTGGAAATTGCTCCTAACTGCTATAGCAATTTAGATGTTGAAAAATTTAAATAATTCAGTTAATACCTTATGCCTACTGAGATTTTCTATCAAAAATCCCACAGTACTTTTTAGAAACTAGGCTACAGCAATTAATTAATATACAATCAATAGACTGCTTAGTCTAGGGATTAAAAAAGGCATCTGCTCTGTGCCAGGGGTATACTTGGCCGGCTGTTTGTTTGTTTTGTTGTTTATTTAAAGGGAAGTTAAAATTGTTTTATTAAAAAAAAAGGGAATACTCAAGTAGATCAACTGTACTTATAGCTAGTTAACTGCTTGGAATTTAAAGATATTGCTGCTTCCTTTATAATGCGTTATCAGCTTTTTAAGAAAGTTCTTTTAATACCAATGACATCAGAATTACCAACTCTAATAAGATAATACAGGAAAAAGAAAAGAAAGATTTAGACCTAACACATTTATAATCCTTACAATTAGAAGTTTCCTAAAAGGAAACACCTATTTCCTAAAGATTTTTCCTAATTGTTACCGCTTTTACAGAGCGCTGTCAGAATCATCTAACAATTCAGTACAAAATTTCTGCATTTCACATACAGAGATTTTGAACGTAGCAAAACAAATAAGACAAGGTGCTATGTTTTGAGTAATTTCTGCCAGTATCATGAAGGCTGTTAGATAAGTCTTTCTGGTACATTGTGTTAATTCTTGCATATAGGGCCAAATTCTCAGCTTTGTTAAAACCTGCAAACTGAAGTAGAGTCACTTATATATTATTTAAGTCTTCAAGGTATGATTAGTTCAGTTCAAGTTCCCATATAACACAATGATTCATCCACTCTGCCTGACAAATCACTGGGCTGGGATATATATTTTAAGGAGACATCAGTCTTAGGGCAGACTTTGAAGGGCTTTTCTTATCACATTTTAAGCAGTTCCTTTTTCTGCTCCTTATTCCAAATGCCAAACTATTCTGCATTTATGAATATGACAGTCTTTTGAGTTACATGCAGAATCAAACTTAGGGGGAAACATGGCTTTTTTCTTTTTCTGGGATATTTTTAATTGGGGTTCAGCAAACAGTTCACCTTTCAGCTACACAGTTACATGACAGAACAGAGAGAACAGCATGGGAGGAGGTGTAAGTTGTAGAGGACAAGGAAAGGGTTTCACATAGCAGCTCACTTATCTGTAGTTGCTCTTCTGCCCATTTTCCTCCTCCATACCATAGCTGGCAGAAGCGAGGGCACATCTGCACCTCTCCAGCTGAGTCTTGTATTTTAATGTGAACTGACTTTCACAGATAGTTAAAGCAACTATGCTAGACCGTGAACTGAAGCAGTTCTGTTGTGGAAATGTCCTCCGGCAGAGGGGATGGCAGGACAGCTGGGGGTAGCAATGCATTAAACCATTGCAGCTGTTTTCCTCGTTGCACTTAAGTCACAGCTCTTAATTAAGCATACCATGTGTTGAAAAAATTACCATCCTGCTAGGTAATTTGTTCCAATACTAAACTTCCTCAGGAGTTACAAATAGACATCTTCTTACTGAACTGAATTTTGCTGACATATCCTTTCCATCGTTGACCTTCTTAAGTCCATATCTACTAGTTTCAGTACTAGAATTCAGTATTTAGAACTTAAGTAGGATATTTGAAAGAGAGTGGACTGGAACTTGGGTGTTTCCTAGCTCTCTGAGCTACCTTATAAAGTAAGGAGGAAGGTGGAATTGCTAATTCAGGGTAAGAAGTTTCAGGAAATGGCAGTACGGAATTAAGAAAATACCAGCTAGACTATTAATCTTTAAGACAAAGTCCATAAATAACAATTAATACTAACATTCAGATTTTAAAGCACAAGATAAGCAGAACAAGCAAAGTAGTTTACTTTAAGTAGCACTATCAGAAGCTCACAGTAGATTATAACTTCTCTATGCTGTTAACTCAAAGGAAGCAGCCTGGATAACTAATCAAAATACCCATGTTGAAACATGGGCACATTTTTAACATCAAACAGATTATTTTTGCCTAAAAATTATAAAATGATTTCCCAAAGAGATTAATGCTAGCAAGTGTACCCTGACCATGCATTTTAACGTCTAATCCCAATTAATCTTGGACCTCATAACTACAGCAATTAATAGAGGAAGTAGACTTGAAAGGACACATACGTACAAAGGAAACTTCATTTTATTGGTTGACTGAATCTGAACTGTGTTGTCTTTGTAGACTTCGAAACAATAACAACACAAATGCAAACTGTTGTTTAGCATTTGCTTACGATTGCCCATTAATGAGGTAATAATTACCTTCAAATCTTTTCTTCTGAATGGAATATTTCTGGAGTTCTCTCAGTCCTCTAATATATAAAGGATTATAATATATAAAGCTTTCTATTCTGAACTTGTGAAGACGTAATAACATGTTTACAGTAAATAACACCTATTAACTGTAAGCTTAAGTTTTCCAGTACATTTTGAATTTTAAACGATATATCCGAAAAACTAGTAGACATCGTGTCTCTCAAAGCAACGATTGGCAGGCTTGTACCCCAAATTAATCAGCATCCTGAAGGTATAATAATAGTTGGATCTAATCTCAGTCAAGAGCTAGTAGTGAGTCACATACATTTACCATTTATCTAACTGCATTAAAACATGATTTTTGATATAGACTTGTTTAAATAAGATAAAAGTTTCGGTGGTTACAAACAACCACTTTAATTTTGGCATAAATCCAAGTTACTGATGAAAGGAATTGGACTGCCTCTAACCTAACCCAGAGGAGAAATAAATTACAATTAGTTTGTAGTTCAGATCATTGTTCTAGTTCTTTACACAACAACAGAAATGGCTGTGCCAACCCAAGGATAAAGGTAGGTAAGAAGAGAAGAAGGTGAGACTGCTGCAGGCTGGATTTATGCTGGATTAAAGCAACCATATAAATTCAGTCTTAGAAATGAAACCTGCTGGCTAGAAGAGGCTGCTTCCTCAGATAGATTAATGATTTGTTCTTAACAAGTTAAGCCACAAGGGAGTCCTCAGCAGGCTTTGTCTGCTTCCTGGGTAAGAGATGGCTCCACCTATTCATGCACTAGAAGCATTAGCATTCATAAGAATTTGAATGTGACAGGAAACAATCTTTTAGGATAAAATCAAAATTATCCACTGACTAAATGAGATTTCACAGAAATTTGCAGAAGGAGAAGGAAATAAAATCTCACTCTGAAGGGACATGAGGTAAAGTTGAGGTCTGAAGATCGCATGTGTCTCCAGATCTTCATTCTCTTCCACAAAGACAAACCTAAGGACCTACAGTCAGGATAAAAACAAATACCCAGACAGATCTCTGAGCAAGCATCTTGATAGCTAGGCAATACAAACAGAGTGAAACCTTTACATATTTGTAGACTTCGTTTTAGGAAGTGTAGGTGGTTTTATTTTAAATCATCATCGTGTTGTATACTGTGTAAATACATTGATTAAACCTAATTAAAAACCTAGGTAACTGTCAAATACTAAGGCATTCCATTCCTACTGGAGCTAAAACTGTGGTACTGCCCAGGATCACAGAACATTTCTTAGGCATATCCAAAGAATCACAGCACTAATCCAGGAAGCCATGCTAGGCAGACTGGAAGCTGGTAAAGCCGCCATGAGAAAGAGAAGTCTTGTGATTATTAACATTAGCCAGAGGCTCCCTGCGTTAATATGACGGTGAGGAGAGTGTGTGAACCCTGAGGATTTCCCACCGAGTCTCTTCTGATAGTGTTTGAATTAAATCACTATGTTGGTGCAGCTGCTTCAAATAACTATGTAAGAATCAAGTCCAGCTATATTGCAATGAGTTAACATTTAGCTTTTGTTTAAGTATAATGTTAAAACCTGTATTACTTGCTCAAGTAACACAGAACTTCTTTCAAAAGAAATTGGATAAAATTCTTTATTATATTTATAAAGGTGCACATTGTAATGGGCATCCTGAAGAATTCAGATTTCTCTCTGTAGTTTTCCATTCTCCTTGTTAGCCCCATACTTTCATTCATTTTATGACCAGAATTACCAGATGCTTCAGCACATGTAACAGCTCTTAGTTTTTTTCTGAGTCATACTCAGTATGTAACGAGCACCAAGTTGTCATAGAACTGAAAGTGATGGTATGAAGGTATTATAAAACCACATTTACCTTTAACACAGAGTGATAAATGCTGCATGTGTATAATCATCAGTGGATTTCTCTCTCACTAAGTGTGTGCATCACTATATCAACTCAATGTTGATATAGCTGGATAGGAAACAAATATTAACAGGTAGCAATAAATCAGCATAACTTTTACTGCTTTGGCATTAAGATACACCAAAGTTTTGGCATTGGCATACAAAAATGGATAACAGGTGAACTGCAGAATGGAAAGGCACGTGTGAATGGAAAGACAATTCAGTAAATACCTCAGTATGATTTATGTTCCACCTCTGTTGCTTTTCTGCATCTGCCCCCCCAGTCTTTAGAATACCCCTTTGGTTTTGCACACCCACTGAATGCCATGGGCATTGCATCTGCCAAGGCTTAACCGGGAATTTGGTGTTTAACAGGTAGCTGAGAAAGGCTGAAATGGCCTTACTTTTTAAGCAAAGCAAAGCCTGGACACAAAGAGTACTTAAAGAATAACTAAATACTTCAGTGCTGGAATAAAGCACCTGCTCTCACAGATGACTAAGATATCATGTACTAAGTGAAAAATATATTCCCTAATGAACATATGCCAAGAACTGTTTGGATCCAGATGTAACAGGAATGAAACATTTAGATCCTTGCCTGCCATATGGGAGACCCACATTTCATGATTACTCCCAGCCTCTTGTTCCAAGGGTTGGCATTGAGCACTGGATGAAGTAATTGCTTGAGATTATTCAGCAAAACCTTTAAATGTCTGCTCTGTATTTTCCTCTCGTGTTGCTTTTCCATTGCATGCCCATAATCTAGCTAAGCTTGTGCAAACCACTGAACTGTAGAGGGAGGTGATGCAGAAAGCACAGCCATCTGGGCCCGCCTGAATAGGAAGAGAAGAAAACATCCTCACTGCAAGAGTCACTGCCTGTTATTAAAGCCAGGATTGCTTTTACAGGAGTGCCAAATCTTACTAATTAATTTTCACATTTATCCTTCAGAGTGAGTTTGGCAGTGATTGTATTATTCAAAAAGTGGTCATGGACTGTTCTTGAATCTTGAAGTACAAGTCCCTTTAAATTCTGCAGATTTTTAATATTTTGTGACCTCTTAACATTTGGTTTCCAGATAGGCATCTTTCCTTAAGAGTAATCCCTACCAGAAAACTGTAACTTATTCTTACACTAGCATTTTTGTAACCTCTCTTTTATTCAAAGCAGCCTTCTTTGGCAACACATAAAGAACAAAAGAAGCTGTAACACGTTATGGTCATCTCATTATTTTTATCCCCACACTGTGGCACAATCCTTTCGCCCAATGTCTCACAGCCAAAAAGCATCAGAGCAGGACTTTCCCAGCTTCCGCCTCTACTAAAGGCATGGAGTTAAAGAAGTAACTATCAAGTCATACAGGCAACAAGCTGGAACAAACCTGATGTAACAAAGGACAATTTTACTTGAAGTCAGCATTGGTTCCACTAATTTCAATTGGACCGGGACTTCCCACAGCGTGTGAAGCATTAGAAACCCTCTGGTGAAAGAGTGATATGTAATTCTTTCCGACCTCAGGAAACCTGATATCCCCCACGTGTTAACGCTACACCGCTCCTCGTCTACTTTTCTCTCCGAACCAGCTGCTCAGGAGGCGCGGAGCTGCGGACCGTTGACGCCTGCCGCAGGTGCAGGCGCTCGGAGAGGCGGAGGCCGCGGCCTGGACCCCGCCCGGCGAGCGTAGCGCCGGGTACCTGACAGCCGGGCCCAGCCTGGCCGCGCTGCCACGGGAGGCTGTTGCTGTGACAAATGCGATCATAAAAGCACGCGTTTGTTCTTCCAGCGGTAAGCCTGCGGTTGAGCTCTGTATTAGTACTGCAGAACTGCCGGGACGACGGGAAGGTACGCACCTGCTTTCCAGAGCGCAGCGGCTTTGGCTTCGCGGCTGGCACGGCCGTCACCCAGCGCGTCGGCAGCAGGGATAAGGGCAGCGGCTGGGGGCCGGGGGCTGCGAGGGAGGCCCGCGCGGCTGCCCTGCTGCCGGTGTGGCCGCGGGCCGGGCAGGCACTGCCTCCCCGCTGCGGGGGAATACTCCCTTTGGGCTGTAACAGGCCCGCAGCTGGTTTTAATAGCTCGTGCAGTAACTGACGGAGGCTGTTTGCAATCGAAGAGACACGTTATTCATTAACAGGCTCCTTCGTAATTCTCTCCGGACAGGGCCCTAGGGGCTGAGCGCTTTCTGGCGGACAGGACCGCGGGGAGGGGGAGCTGAGGGGCGGGCCGAGCTCCGCGAGCCCGACTTGGGCCGGGGCTGGGGCCAGTCCCCTCACCTCAGCTCACCGCGGTCTCCCCGCCGTCGGCTGAGGGAGAGGGCGGTGCCAGGGGCGGTTGCTAGGGGCGGCCCCGCCCCTCTCCGCGCTCCGCCCCGCTCCCCCGGGCCGCCGCG
>VXAL01012088.1:40067-60513 GCA_013399475.1 Chauna torquata
GGGCCAGGCCTCCTGCGGCGCCCCGGGCTGCGGGGAGCTCCGCGGAGCGCCCTCCCCGAGCGGCCCGCTGCTGCCCGCGGGAGCTGGAGCACGGCTCCGGTCGGGTTGAAGAGGGGCTTTGGGCCGGGCGGCTGCACCCGCGGCATTGCCGGGCCGGGAGGCACCCTCGCCTTGCTCCCCGTGTGTCCCGGCCCGCCTCCCTGCCTCCCACCTGCCGCCGGGGCTGCAGGCGCCCGTCCCGTCAGGGAGGGAGCAGCCGCGCTGGTTCGTGTGCCCTGAAGAGCTGACTTGGGGCGCTCCTCTGTTGCTGCCCGGTGGTTACTTGCTGCGTGCGTTTGTGTATGCGTTAGTGGTCACGCTGTTTTATTTACATATACAGGTACACCTCTGTAGTACTTCGACTGTGTGTGTAGTGGTGTTTTGGCTCAAAGTGCTGTGGTTGTCGTGTAGCAGGAAGTTCTACTGTGATATGTTGTCAGTTATGGCCTTGTGGTATGTTGAGGGTTGTTCTCTGGGGTTCCTTTTTATCTGTTGCATTATATTTTAATTCCATTGTAGTTAAAATGAGTGTTTGAGTTGGAGGGGATAAATAAAATATTTACTTATATATGGTACTTAGGTTTGTCATCTGTTGCTATCTTATTAAAGACAGGAAGATAAATGCTTTCTGATCATTGGATTAACAGATATGAACTTCACCCTGATGCATCTTAAAGTCTCTAATGTTTTAATTCCTTCTCATCTGGAACTTTTCTGATCTCATTCTGTTTTTGGAAGCCCCTAAAATGGGGTGTAACCTCTAAGGAGAAGCGTACAGATACAGGTATAATCCTATCCTCTTTGGCATTCGTTTTATGGTATGTATCGGCAAATCTAGGTCAAATATCACTTGATTTTTAGACCAGAAAACATTTCCTTGATCTCTTTACCAAAGTAGATACTTGTACAGCCTTTGGATTCCCATAGGAGGTCTCTGGTACAAATGAAAATGAAGTCAGAATGTATATGCTGCCTTTCAAAGTAGGATTCTGTAAATTGTTTGCCTCCTTTGCCTTGATGATAAGTCTCTCTCTGATCGTTATGCTGATGTCAGATAACATTTTTTTTCCATTCTTCTCGACATTTACTTTAAGGCCTTTTCAGCCAAATGTGTGATACTAAAATCTGTTAAGAAACAGAAGGACAGCAAGATTATTTATTAGAAAAGTCAAAGAAGTTAAGTATTTGTTTCTGTTGTAAACTACAAAAAATATATTCCTGCTTTTGCTTTATGACACTGGAAACTATTAGAGTATTGTACACATTTGTTTTGAGGAGAGCCAGTAACAGCTTTGTAAACATTAACTTATTTTTCTGTGTTGCATCGTGAATGCATGTTGGTAGTTGATGCATTCACAGAATGGCAGCAAGCTATCAATACATTGACTTTACTTGTGACCGCATGCTACTGTTGGTACATGACAAATGTATTCCTGGTTTAACTCTGCTAATTACTTGCCGAATGCTCTGTTGACATTTTTGTCTCCAAAGAGACCAATGCTCTCTAGCTAAATGCTAGACTTAACTTACTGAGATGTAGCTGTGAGCGAGGTGGAAGTTTTAAGACTTGTGCAGTGTTGCTATGCAATATTTAATGTAGCACACCGAGGAAGATGATTGTACAATGGAAAGAGTTGCTGAACGACTTCCAAATTTTATTGGCTGGTATTCCATACTTTTTGAAAACTGTTTTGTGATGTGAGTTGATAGAACACCAAGTTCTGCAACAAAGAACTTAATACCTCCTCTAGCTTTCCTGCTGTAGTAGGAGCAGGATGCTATAAGTTGGTTTGCAACCGATACTCTATGCCAAATCTTCTGTTATTATTCATTGTTGTTACTATTTGACATGTTCTTTAGCTTGCACGTATAATGCAAGATCCATAGGTAATCACTTGATCTTTCTAGCTAAGGCCAATGTGATGCCAAATATCCTCAACTCACATAAAATGAGCACGGCAAACTTTTGGACAGCTTGCCTCAGCTCAGAACTTAGTGGTTAGGGATCCACAGAAAAAGTGCTGAAGTTTCATCACAAAACAGATAGTGACTATGAAATACAAAATTTTCCCATTTCTTAGACTGCAAGGCTTGTAATAATAGTAGAACAAATAAAACAACGACAACAAACTCCAAATTGACAAACTTATACACAATACTAAACGTCACCCCAAAAAATTATATTATTATTGGATTTTACAGTTGGGTGACTAACACTTTTCTACAGTTGTGATATATGTTTTACGAGTATTGGCTAGTATCCCGAATTCAGGAAACACTGAAGTTCTTTCTGATTGCTGTAGTTAATAATTGTATTATGAGGCTGAGGGCATGCCAGCAGGATTGCGCATGTCAATAATCATGTAAAGAACGCTTCCATGCTTGGAAGGTTTCTGGCCGCTAGAGATTCTGGACCAAGTTTACAGACTCGTTAGTGGACTTCAGTAATGTAGAAGACACTGTCTTTGAAGGGCCAAAGAATAAACAAGTTTTAAAGCCCCATATAACGTATCATCATCATTTCCTCTAAGCTTTTAATCCTTTTGTTGGTTTTGTTGTTGTTTAACCTTTGAAGGGGAAATATCCTGCTTTCTGTCTTGATTGTTATCCTTTTTGATTTCAAAAGATATGTGCTATGCTACTCACTCGGTTTGATTATTCAGGATACAAGTAATTCAAGACAATAGCATAATCTTGAGTGTGCACTGTATGCTCTTAAAAATATGAATGTGCCCAGGGCATGGCGTACAAGACAGCGTGGGCTAGTATTCTCAGAGATCATGTCAGCCTGCCTGAATTGCATCCTGTGATCCATAAATCAACCTGAGCAAAGAGCAAACCAGGATTTCTAACAGGATCAGCCTACAATTTTTATCTGTTCTTTCCTATCGTCATATGTAGAACAAACTGAGTGAGCAACTTGGCGATTTGGGGAGGATTACTAGACTGTGGTTATGTGAAATGCTTTGGAGAATGAAGCTCTCTATAGTGTAAAACAAATGGATGCTATCATACTCCTTAACCATAAAAATGTTTTAAGTAAAAAGTACACATCAAAAAATTGGCAAATAGTTATGTTGCATTTTGATCTGCTACTCTCCACATGCTTTGGAGTGCATCCAGGCTTGAAGTGGTTTCCAGTTCTGTTCCAGGGAATGAATGTCTAATTATTATTCAATGCACATGACTTAGTGGAATGCACAAGCGATGGATGAAGTTGACACTCTAATATCCTTTTAAGCATTACAAGTGCTTTCCTTCACATCCTTGTGTTCCCTGGCTCATGTTTAAAGTCTTGATGGAAGAGTGGAGCAGAAAAGAGAAATTGTATTTCCTGGTTTTGAACTTTCTTCCTTTTTTTGATCGTTTTAGAACTCTCAGTCCTTCTGGCACCCTGAGTATATTGTTATTAGAAGTTTTCTAGGAGTTTGTCAGGATTCCAAATGAAGTTTGTCTGTAAGTTTTGCTCCCTAATTTCTCTCTGGGGCGTCTTGCTCAGAAACATGCTCAAACAATCTGCCTAACGTGTATGCAGTAAGTCTGGTGTGCTCAGCATGCAATAGCATACCAGCATGCACGTGACCTAACCGGGCTCAGTAAGGCTGTGTCCTTGCTGCATTAGTACAGACATCAGTTCTGACGCTTCCTAGATGAAGTGGACTAAATGTGTCTAGACTCGTAGACTGATTTTAGGGGGAAAACGGAAATTTGATAGGGAGAATTTATGGGATGAAACAAAATAATAATCAGACCTTTTGCTGAACCTGATAAGGAGGTCCATATTAAAGTAATGCCCTCTGAATCAAAGAAAGCAGAACCTTGTGATCTTCTGTGAGCAGATGCATGCTGTTGTCTACGCTTTGAACTGGCAGGACATAAGTCCTGCAAGTCAAAAGCTGCGCGACTATGCATTGGCGCAGTGCTGAGCCCAGAATAAATATAGCTTCTCCAGAGCTTCATGCCAAGTGTATGATGTAGTCAGATGGCATCTAGGGAGGATTTTCTGTCCTAAATGCATTCTCTCTGTCTTCCTGAGAAGGAGGACAAATTTGGATTAACCCAGATATACAGTATTATTTCCTGTGCTATGAATATGGCCAATATTCAGCAGTGGTCCTGAGGCTTGCAGACCACTGCTTGTCTCAGAGATTGTACTAAATGGTATGCATTTAATGCAAAATTGCTTTAAATAGCCCTTTGGTTTAAAGTTTAATATTGTAAACGTGCATGGAAGGAGTTAGCAAGAAACTTTGAAGAAGGAAGGGGGTTTGTTGTCCCAGAAGACTTTGGTTTCTAAGTAATTCTTACAAATGAAACAGCTTTGCCTAAAACTGTTGATTTATTTCAAATGATCTTTTTTAGATTCTACCAGTAGTACTGTGTGTTGTAATATTTCTGTTCTTCAATATTAGGGTTATTAGAAATAGCTAAAAAAGGCTCAGTCTGTAAAGGAAAACACTGAATCACTTGTCTTTCAGATAGATGAAAGATAATCATTAGCACTTACTTGCTATGATTTCTGATTCGTAGGAACTTCCTATTATTTGGGGAGGAGGGGCAGAGAGGAATAAAGAAAACTGTTTTATTAGAATTTTTCAGTAATCCTATTGATAGAAGAAAATTGTCAGAATTGTCTGTAGAAATGAGGAAGTGATAAAAATCACTTTTTTAGTTTTCCCTGTAGGTGTTCTGCAATATTTTATTAAGGACTGGGTTATTAAATAGTTACAAAAGGTTCACTTCTAAAAACAAAATCAATTTGGGAAAAGCAAATACTTTTTTTTCTCTTTCCTACTCAAACTTTGCCCCAAGCATCCCATTCTATGCAGACTGATTTTCCAGACTGACTACAGCTGTGGAACAATAATCCTTCAAATATTTTCATTTAGTATCTGTAAATCACATCTGTGTCCTTCTTGTGGTTGCTTGTTCGTAATAATCTGCGACTCATGTTTTTTTAAAGTTTTATGAGCTTCTCACAGATGTTGCTCAAATTACTGAAAACTGCCTACCATTATGATTGGTATCTTTTCTTGTTCATGGGTAGAATTTCACATAAGAAAAGAAGTTCTCATGTTACTTTGAACCTCTGAAAGTGTGCGTGATGGAGTTAAGATCAAGATTTGGGCTTCTGTGAGCTAGAAAGCCCTGGAAGACGTGCTGGTGATTTGAAGTAAACATACCCAGACACTCTGTACTGATGCGATTTTTATCATGGATTGTTTTTACGCATGGTGTTGGGGATCAAACTGTGGAATGTATTTTAAATTATGACAGTTTCTGGCAAATCATACATCCTCTTTGGACAAACAAAACTAAAATTTGCTTTTAAGAGAAAGCACCGGGATTTGCCAGAATGTCTGGTGCAGAAAGGAGATGTATTGCTGTAGCTTCTGCCTTGATTCAATTACTTTATTTTGGGGCATTATCCATTTTATATATATATAAAAAAAATTGCATTTTTTTGTTTGTTTTTTTGTTTGTTTTCTTTTTGTTTAAGAGAAATGTGTAACATAATGGGAATACGAAAATGAGCCTCAGATAAGTTGGGCTTTCCCGTTTGAAAGGAGGTTTCAGTCCCCTCCCCATCCTACATGAGAAGTGGCAATTGGTGAAGCTGTTTCATCTGAGCACTACCAACCAGTGGCTCTGAGTCATTTCAGTGAGGGCACTGGATGCTGACGCCCAAGGGGAGGAGAAAATAGGCACTGAGATAAGCAGAACTGCTCACACCACTCAGAGCTACTTCTGGCTTTACACTGAGTGATGCTCTCTCTCTTGTGGGAAAATCACACTAAGACACGAGTCTTCCTTCTCGAAGTTTGTGTTAGAATAATGAGTTAAAGATGGATCACAAAACCAGAATAAATGGAGTTATCAACAGAAGGCTTAGCTATCCTTAGGGAGATATTGGAGTCTGTGACGACATTTTGTTTCTAAGTAATTTGTTGTGCACGTGGATTTTGGAAAGAAATGGTGGAGGCCATGATTTCCTCTTATCATGCTCCGTGTCCAACTTGAATAACAGAACTTAAAGGAAACGGTTGGAATCCTTTGTAGAATGCGATATGGGGTAAATATGGGTTTGGACCGTGTGAAATTGGTCCTCTGTATGCTACCCCAGGGAAGCTAAGTAAATCTGACATTGAACCTTTATCAGTGTGATTATTGGTATTGACATTCATACATGTGTTTCTTTGGCATATGATTTTAGCATTGCTGTGGTGTAAGTTAGGTTCTTTTATGTTGCAAGAACAGATATTCTGGTTTTAGTTTATTTATAGAGAGTAGTGTTGAAGAGGAAGAAAGTAGCAAATGCTATAATTGAATACAGTTTGTGTTAACTTGATTTTTTTTTTTTCCTTTCTCTTAAAGATTTGCAAAGTTGATCCTGCCATTGTGTTGCAGCCTGCCCTTTTGAGGGTGAAAGAGGAAAGCCATGAACTTAAGTGTTTTAAGTGAATTAAATTATGCCACTTGGTTTTGAGGCATCTTTTGGTTTATTTTTAACCAGTGCTTTTATTTACTTTCTGAAAAAAATAGTACCCAGACTTATCTGAAGAACCGGACTCATAGGGAAAGTGTTTCCTTCAAGAACATGCAGAGGGTATGTTATGAGATGACTTCTGCTAGGGTTAAAAAAATTGATTTGAAGAAACATAATTCAACTTCATAAATGAAAGACACTTTAAAATTAAAGTACATGAGATAGAGAAGGCACCCAGCTTTGCTATTGAATTCTTAATTGATGATGCTTGTACTGTTGGGCTGTTTACTTCAAAAACATTTCTGGAGAAAGCTGTTATGTGAAGGAATGTCATCTGTCAGCTTTTCCAGCTGCTGTAGGCCAAGTGCTGGATGGAGCTTAGTGGACTTCCAGTCTTTCTTGCTGTACATAGTGCATCTCAGCAGCTGTAGCCTGACTAGAGTGGGAGTTTGGGTAAGAAGGAGGCAGACTTACCTGTAAGTCCAAACAAGATCCCAGTTTTTTTGCTGGCAGCAGACCTAGGTAGAATACTGTGTGCTGTTTCAAAACATACTTAGTTTTCAGATGGGGGCTGGGGAGCTCTGGGGAGTCATGCTAGGGTAGTTTAAGATGCTCCTCTGACCCCATGCTCCATTAGTTTTCTATACATATGTACATACAGAAAAGGTGGCAGAGTAAGCATGTTGCCCATACCTTAGCTACTCCAGCTCATTATTTGTTTGACTATTGCAAAGTTCTAGTGAAAGTGGGTTTTCATGAAGAGGCTGACTCTCAGAATATGAGATCTAGGTGTGTTTGCTTCTACAGACTCTGGTCCGTGGTGGTAACCTTTGGCAGAGGATTTGGGCAAAACAGTGGAAGTGGTAATAATGGGCAGCTGTTTGCTCAGTTGAGTAGAACTTAATCCTAACAGAAAGATGAGTACAAAAACTAATGAACATGCCTTCACTGAATAGGTAACAGTAGTTGAATATAATCTGGTTGTATCAAGATACCCTGCTTTAATTGCAAATAGCTTTTGTACCTCTTCAGATGCTGCTGTTTCTCATTGTGCTTGCAAAGGCGAAGGTCCTTCTTTCTATTTGATGCTGTGCTGAGTTACAGAAACATTAGGCCAAAGTAAAAATAGATGAATGACTCAGATAATTTCAGGAACTGCTCTACAGAGTGCTCATGGGTATTACTACTGTGCTGAAACCAGTAAAAAAAACAAAACAAACAAAACAACAAAAAAACAAACTATAGGTAATGAAAGCATAAGTTTTGTTGGAGTATAAGAACAAGTAAAAATTAGTAAATTATTACAGAAGACATTGAACCTGCATGGCTATTTTTTTATTTGTAAGTGCTAAAACTATTATGTAGTCTGTTCTTCAACCAGCAGGAAGTGTGAAGGTGGCCAAAAAAAAAAAACCAACCCAACCCACATTGTGTTCTCTAGACAGTCTGAGGAAAAAAAGTGATTGTGTGCTTACAACAGAGCCAGATCAAGCAATCCATCTATGCTGTACCTTAAATGTTTTGGCTCTACTGGTTTTATTCACCTCTCAGTTCAAAGGTGTGTTTCAAGAGACCTCTGCTGGAGGACTGCCTCGAGGCTGGTAACCTGGGCTTCCTGGGACAGATCTGCTGGGGAAGAATATGTCTCTTTGTTGTTGTTTTGGTTTATTTTGTGTATCAAAACAGCATGCGTGAGTGCAAAAAGTAAACTATGCAGAGAATCCATCTGCCCTGCTTTTGTTTGGTTCCGGAGGTGAGAACAGGGAGTGAGACACGCTCCTACTGCTTTGCTGTACCATCTCTGCTGGCTTCCCAGAACTGTGAAAGAAGGATGCTTGTGGGCGATGAGTGAATTCTGTAGATGGGCAGTAGCTGAGGGCAAAGATTCTTCAGTAGGAAAGATGTGCTGGGAAAACTGAAGAAACAGATGAGGCACTGAGTAGTGCTGGGAACTGCTGCTTGAGAAAGTATGACAGATGGTGGAGGAAGACTGGAAGTGGGGCCAGTGTTGCAGAGTCAGATGGGGTACAAATAGACTGGAAATGTCTGGAAGAAAGAGAACAGCAGATGATATGTGGATCAAGAGGACTCGCTAAGCAAACACCTTGAGATGGATACTGAAAAGAAAAAACCAATAGGTAAAAATTATAAATGACTAAATATGGAAACTCGAGTGGAAGAGAGCACAGATGAGCTCCAGCTGAGCATGAACTGACGTCACGGTTCTCTTCTGTATGAGGAAAATTATTTCTGAACACATTGGTAAAGTATCAGTTCTCATTTATTGATGGTTCACATCTCAGATGACTCTCTTACTGCTCCTTATCAGTCTGCTCAAGTAGAGTGGTTTGCAAGAAAGCTTGTGATTCTTAATGTTGTAAGCTTGTAGATGTGGTATTTTTAGTCTTGGAAATTACATCAAAATGTTGCAATTCTGTCATTTTAGTAGTGTTCTTTCAAAGGGAAAGGCTTATATTTGGTATTTCTCTTTTGGTGCTCCCTAGCCCCTTGCCTCTAGTTTTGTTTTCGTGGCTGTTCTGTCCTCTCCAGCTTGTTTCCTCATAGGTTTTCTAAGCAGTTTCTAAATGTGCAGTAAACCACATAGCATTATTGCTGGTCTCCTTTTGTACTCCATCCAGCTCATATCCATGTTGTGGATAACAAGCCTTAGAGGAAATTGCATGTTGCTCCAACTAGGGTCTTTGTGGCTCTGAAGAAAACAGCTTTAATTGTTCCTTTCTTACATCATTCCCCATCCAAGATCTTCAAGGAAGAACTGGTTGACAGAACTTTCTGGTGAAGCTGCACCACCAGAAAAAAAGCAGTTGGCTGAATCTTTTTTAACTAGGTAGTTTTAGGGTAAAGTGAGTGTGTGCGAAGGAATAGGGATGCACGGCTGAGGTGCAGGAGTGGGGTGGCAGGGCTGCAGCTGCATGGGCTGGAATCACCTCGGGGTGTTGTGGAACTGCCCTTTATTTGTTTATTTCTTCCAAGAGGAAATGGTGCTGGTTGTTTGTCTTATTTTTATAAGTACTTATAAATGATTGTATAAATGATCAGTGTAGTCTAGCATGACAATCTGATGTTTCTGCACAGCTCTCTCCTACTTGTAGATTTAAGTTTTCTCTAAAGCAGTTTTTCTCCATCTATTTCCTTCTCTAGTTATACATAAAAATATGGGTACTCAAGGACTTTGCTTTTTAATGTGGCTCAAATCTTTGAAAGTCTTTTTTTTGTTTGTTTTTTCAGTAAGTGTGGGTTTGGATATTCTTATTCCACGTTCCTCTTGTACATCTTTAATATAAATATAAGTTAGTTCCATTAAACTGTTAGACATCTACACTACCACAATCAGCTTTTTGAAATCCTGGTAGTACTTCTTAGACAGGATAAACAAAACCTTTACATTATTTAATGATAAACCATATTGTTTAGTCTTATTCATGGATGTTTAGAGAAGACCAAGAATTCTATAAACGTGGTTTACTGTAGGTGGGTACAATGATATTTTTTTAAGTGACTTTTTGGTACATGAATATGCTATGTGTGTTACAGAAAGGAATATTAATTTTGCTCTCTTCAGCAATCTAAAGTGCGAATGATAAATAAATAATGCTTGCAGTATGTCATTGTCTTTAAACTGGCTTTACTTGTAACACTGATGGTGGAGGAGCAAAACTTCAAAATAAGGCCATTGTTTTAAAATGTTGTTAGCAAAATTAGATCAGGATATTTCTGCTGTTTTTGCCAGGATACTATCCCACAGTTGTGCTGACACAACTATTTGCAGGGTTGTACCATGAATCAGATCAACTCCCTGATTTCATCTGCAGTGTAGACTCACAAACAGTTCATTGGGTGTAATTATGATGACAGTCAGCTTTAGTACAGAGATGCAAAGAAGCAGGGGCAGAGCAGTTTGTACAGTACTGGGCAATTTATATAGTGAAATTGCAGCCCAAGCAGGTTGGAAGATATGATCATTTCTGTTTTAGGTCCATTTTTTAAAAACGGAAAAATTTAGAATATGACACTAAGTTTCTAACCATAACTATTTACCTATCAGTGAAGTTCCTGTGGCTGTATGTATCAAGTGACTTTTCAGCTGAAATGTGGATAATTATAGGCTAGTATATGAAGTGGACAAGTGTGTGTAGAAGATCCTATGGGGGAAAAAAATCCACTTGTATACAAGTCTAATGCAAGAGTCTTGATTTGTAAGTATGTTACAACTCTCGTTTACTTCAGTAAGATGACCTAAGTTGAGGGTTGTTCCCAAATAAACTGTATTGATGCTCCTTATTTTTTACTGAAGTTTTGGATTCTTGTGCTGAGCAAGGTGAAGAATGTGTGGATTTGAACAAGCGTCAGTAGGTCACATCAAGAGGATATTAAAATATTTTTGTTCTGTTATAGAAGGAGAGGAATATGAAATTGTGGTTAGGGCAGTGGACTGTGACTTTTGAGATCTACATTTAGGTACGAGTAATTACCTGTGAGGTCTTGGGTGGCTGATCTGCTTCTGCTTGTCCTCAGGAAAAGTGTTCACCTTTTTTATACCTACATTTACCTTCATGCAGAGACTGTGTTTACGTATTCATTAGCATCTTGGAACCATAAACATTATTTGATGTGGAATTTCATGGTACTACTGTCTGTTTTGGAGGAACATAAAGCATCACAAGAAATATTTATGCTAGAACTGTTTGAAGGCCATACAGGCACGCTCCTGCTTCTCTGTGTAACTTGTTAACTTCTTGCATTATTCACTTCAGGCTTTTTGGTGGTTTTGCTTGGAGAGGGTGGCGGGGGTGAGTGGGAATTAAGATTTCCTTGGACTGAGGCCTTTAACGTTAGCAGCATTGTATCTTTGGGTCATTTGGGCATAAGTGATGTCTACCTGCTTTTCTAAAAATATAGCCAAAATGCTCTCTGTCATTCTCATAGAATGAATCGCATCATAAGGATTGGAATAACACTTCCAATACACTTGCTTTTAGAGTTTGAGATTGCTCTTCTCCATTTGAAAGTCTTAAAACACCTTGCATGCACCTCCTTGATTCATAATTACATGTTTATTTTTTTTAAATCATTATGCTATAAAATGGAATGATAATAGGATATAAAATTAAGGGCTGAGTCATATAGCATCATCTTTCCTAGCAATTTTTTCTGTATTTCTTGCATTCCTGCTTCTCTTTGAGACTTGATGTTCCTTACAGAACCATATGGGGTCAAAATACACTTCCTCGTTAGTCTTCAGATGGAGTGAGTGCCTGCGTGGAATGTATACCCTGAATTGTTATGGGAGTTGCAGTGGAAGAGTTGGAAGCACTCTAGGTTGAGAGTGGAACTCTGGTACCTCGTGATTGTTCTTCTTTTGTTAGGGTTTGAAAAAGTCAGTTCTTTTCAGATAGGTGTTAAACCAAGCTACCATTCAACTGACTAGAACTGCTTCTTTGATCTTAGTTTCCTTAAAAATAAATACATTACATATTTAGAAGGGGAACAGCATCTTTGAAGCCAAAGAAGCAAGCCTGAAACTTCAGATGGTAACCACAAATTCAACTATGAACTTGAGGATGTTGTGTTCTTGCCTAGACTACCAGCTACAGGTACAGGCATTTGACTGAGCCCTAGCAAAATGCTATGCCCTTGTTGATGCATGTACAGCACCGGCGTGTTCTTTCCAATAGTGATGGTGATAGTCTCTTTGCAAATTTAGGAAACAGGTGTCCTTGCTGCTTGCACTGCTGTGCAAATGCTGTGCAACAGACATTTATTGCAGCATTGTTCAGTTCTTCAGGAAGAACAAAGTCAGGTGATCTTGATGGTGCAGCCTGTAGGTTGTTGTGCTTTGTGAGACTTGTAATGATTGCAAAGCGTCCTCGGAGGTGGCGGCACCTCACAGGCCCTCCCGCAGCCTGGCCTGGGGCAGCGCGAGGCCTTACCACAGGTGCCCAGGGCCTCGGGCATCCCCGTGCCTGGCTGTGGCACTGCTGGGGCCCTGCGGCCTGGGGTACCAGCCAGGGGCGTGCAGGCTGGGGGCTTGGACAAGCCACAGTCTGGGACATAGCGCTCATCGTGTTCTGTATCAGATTATTTGGTCTGACACTTGTGTTCATGATGAATGAATGTTTGGAGGAAGAGAGGAAAGCGTGGCTGCTTAGAACACCTCCGCTCAACATAATAATGCCTTAAATGGGGAGGGATGTGTATTTCTCATCTCTTGAACCCCCTTAGGCCCCACTAGGACATGCCATGAGCTAGGCTCCTTGTAGCCCAGCTCGTCAGGTACCGTGGTATGCCAGTACCCGAGTGTCTGCTCAGCCTACAGAGGAACTGTCGCTGAAGCTGCTGGGTTGTGGGGTGGCCATGGGTGCTCTGGGGAAAGCAGGACATGCCCAAGGCAGGGCTGCGTCTCTGTTCTGCTCAAAGGGGGCCTGACAACATGCTTATGAAATACAGGCGGACTGTAGGATGCTTGGGCAGCTAGTAGCTCTAAAGGAAGAGCTTGCCAGCATATGCTTATGAAAGCTAACAACTTTAGGCAAAGGATCTTTGTGCACTCTAATATAATGATCTTCCTGTATTTGTGGAAAATTATTTTCTTTAGTGACAGTATTTTTTTTTTCCCAAAAATATAAAATATGTAAAAGCTGGAGCCATATATTCACTTTATTGTGATTTAGGTTAACTACATCCAAACTGTAGTAATTTGGAATTAATACAATTTAGAATGTGGAATTACAGTGCTTTTTCTACCATGTGGATGGAGCCATCTGAAATTACTGTGTGTATATATATATTNTGTGATGACAAAACTGCTCATCATTACTACCTTTCTCAGAACTTTTTCCAAAGATAGAATCATTTAGGTTGGAAAAGTCTTTCAGGACCAACAAGTCAAACCATCAGCCTGACCACTGAGTCCTACCATGAAACCATGTCCCTTAGTGCCACATCCACACGTCTCTTAAATAGCTGCAGGGATGGGGACTTCCACCACTTCCTTGGCAGCCCATTCCAATGCTTGAACACCCTCTCTGTGGAGAAATTCTTCCTACTGTCCAATCTAAACCTCCCCTGCCGCAACTTGAGACTGTTACGGAATGGTTACATGAACTAGGGGGTATCAAACAAAGCTAGTGTAAACCAGATTTAAGCAAAATGAAATTCAGTCCCTGACCCATAGTATAATGGATAGTAGACCCGTGGAACTGATTTCTAAATGGTGTTGTGGATGCTAAAAGCTTATGTGGATTTTAAGGGAGTCTGGGTAAGTTCATGAAAGATAAATTATTTGAGATTTATTAAATATAGAAAATCACGTCTGGCTTGGAAAGATCCTCAGGAGGAAAATGAGAGTGTATTTGGGATATATGTTCTCACTCTTCCTACAGCATCTATTTGTAACTGTTGCTGGAGATCAGGTGTGTCAGTGGAAATGGATCTCTAACTAACCCAATATAGCTGCTCTCATGCATTGTCTTTATATCCTCTTGCTAAAGCTGATCCTGACTTCCTAATTCTTTTCTAATCCTGATTTAAGTATGAAAATCAAACTGTTAGCACGCCAGACTCAGAGGAAGGAAAAAAAAAAAGTCGATACCTGCCCCCCTCCTTTACAAAGCACTTAGCACTCCCTTAATTCTTAATTTATACTTTCTCTTCCCCTCACCATAGTGAAAAATGTAAATGTGAGGCCACAGAAAGAAAAAGGGAGTGTTGCTTACAGTTATGGGAAAGACCACTGAAGATGAGGCTAGTACAGAGGAATTTTACTCGCATAATGAAATGATGTCATTTCAAGGAAGGAGTGAGAGACTGCAGCACGTGGAACCTATCCCTGATGGTCACCCTGCCCATTGTATATCAGTGTTGCATACTTTCACGCATTATTTTCTGACCAGATTCCTGTAGGATTTGCTTTACTAGAAGCAGAACATAAGTAACTGGTCTTAGGAAAAAAAAAAATGCAAGCAGTTGAGCTCTAACAGTTTATAATTTTTTACCAAATTTGTTCTTGAAGCCTGGCTTGCCCTTTGAGGGTCTGTTGTCTTTTCTTCTATTTATATCCTCATTTTCCTTCTACCTAAATAAGTCAAACTGACCTCTCCTATCAGTTTTGTTCGCTGATGGAAGTGAATGTTCCCTGTAATGTAGTCTCCTTATTTTATCACTGTGGAAGTTTTTGTTTCTATTATTCTGTCTACTGCTGAATGAATTACAAAGAATATTTTCTCTGTGTTCTCTAGGTACGTTTCTCATATATGCGGATGAAGTATCTCTTCATCTCTTGGTTAGTAGTATTTATTGGCAGCTGGGTTATGTATGTCCAGTACTCTACCTACACAGAACTATGCAGAGGACATGACTGTAGGAAAATAATAGTAAGTATATTAAGCATAGCTTGCTTCTGAAGTGTTTGTCTTGATGAATTCCACAGCCAGTTCAGTCAGTGCTATGTGTAAATTAATCAAATGCTATTATTCCGTCATGCTGAAATAATATTATATCTTCAATTACAGATAAAACCAGTTATGTTTCTTAATGTTGTTTTGATGTAGGGTTGTTAAAGTTTTCTTTGATTTTGTTTTTTTCCCTCCTTTTTTCCTTTCAAGAATCAGTTGTTTAGGGAGAGATAGTTGTCTCCTTTCTTGGGCAATTTATTAAGTATTTTTCTCCCCATTTGTTTCAGTGTGATAAGTACAAGACTGGAGTTATAGATGGGTCAGCGTGTAGCAGTCTTTGTGCAAAAGAAACGTTGTATTTTGGAAAATGTTTGTCAACAAAGCCCAATAACCAGGTAAGGCTTTACTTGTCCAGCCTAGCTTTATCATTTCTCATTGAAATGTCAGTGATTCCGTGTGTAAGCATTGCTCTAGCTTCTCTCTGTTTAATGAGAAACAGGCTGCATATCTGAGAAGCTGAAGGGGTAGAGATAATGTACCATTTCCCTTTTGCATGTTGCCTGCCATTACAGGCACCTAGAGGAGCTCCATCACAGTGACAAGCAATGCCGTTCTGCTCCTGTTACACACTTTGGACTTTAACATGACCATGCTTTATTGATTGGTAACTGTTATGCTGCAGTCTGAGAGTGTTTGGGGGTGGTGATAGTCTATTCAGTTCCTTCCTGTGCAGGTACCCTCATCAGCTGTGTTGGCCCAACTCCTTGGGATTTGGATGAGCTGGCTAAGGCAGCTGATTTGACTCAAAGAGCATTGCAGGTTTTCTTGTGTTTGTGGGCATTAAGCTGTAGCAACTTTTCTGATCCAGCAAATAGTGCAGTTACAGAAACAGCTGTGCTTGTATAGATGAAAGGACACCAAGATACACTCAGGAACAAGAACCAGCAGCCATGGCAGTGGCCTCAGCATAAGCTGCTGTAGCTGGCTAACTGCAATTTCAAGTCAAAGCCCAAGTATAGCACAGATACGTTATTGTTAGTTACTCTGTTTCTCTGAATGCTTCACGAATGCATTCCAATAGGTGAATATTTGAGGATTGTGTTATGTGGATCACTTGTACTAGCTGAAGAGTAAACAAAGAAGTGTTCCTCTGACTGAATCCTCACAGACCTGTATTTCAAAGAGCAGTAAACCTGTAATTGCCATGAAGTCTTTGATTCCACGGTTATGGAATCCAATTTCCAAGGAGATAATCAGATCCTTCCACATTTTGACAGAATACTCTTATGCAGCATACTATCCTTCTACCATCCTGCTTCTCAAACAGAATCAGCAGCCTCTTAACCTAAGCAAAGCTGTCTGTATATTTTGACAGCATAGTGTCTCCTAAGTCCCTGCAGTAGTGTATTTATTGTATTTGAAGCTGCCATCGTTCAAATGTGCTGTGTGCTTTGTCAGTAAGCAGGACTCAGTTTACTAATCTGTGTTGCTGCTTGACTTGTGAAGCAGTGGTTGGAGTTCGGATGATATTTAGATGAAGGACTTCTACAGTGGTTTTTATCTCTTTCCCTCTTTTCCTGCCCAGATGTATTTAGGAATTTGGGGAAATCTGCAAGGAGTTATAAAATGCCAGATGGAAGAAGCTGCTCGACTTGATTTTGGTACTGATCCAGAACCAAGGAAGGAAATAGTCCTATTTGATAAACCAACAAGAGGAACCACTGTTGAGAAATTCAAAGAAATGGTATATGGTCTTTTTAAAGTAAGTATATGCATAGTTACTGTATTTTGACAGGAAGGCTTATTCTCATGTAGCTGGATAGAATGCTCTATTGTATGAGCCTTGTTCAAGTGAAGGTTAGAAAAATAATCAGCACAAAAATAGTTTGTCCCAAAGGTGCTTATCATAAAGTTTTAAGTAACTAGTAATAATTTTTTTCCTTACTTTTTAACAGGTAGAAGTTGGTATGCATCTTGCATGTCTACAACTTTAATTCGTATAGAAGAAAAAATATATATATATATATACACACAGTTTTGCTATTTTGGGGTTATTGTAACAAGGTGCAAAGACTGTTTGAAGCACAATTTGAAAACTGTTCATGCTTGGGATGCGTTACTATGTTAACTGAGCTATATATCGTGATACTTCTTTCTATTTCCTTAATGCTACCCCAGAATTTTCATAATACGAAGTCATCACTTTGATACTGTGTCAATATTGATTTGGGGTTTTATGTTTTAAAATTCTCCTGCTATTGTCATAGCTCCTATGTCTCCAGTGACAGAAATAAGGCTGTTCTAGCTGAGTTGAGTGTATGTATACACATGCACACACATGTAACAGAATTATGTGAAGGTGGTGACAGTTGTTATGCATTACAGTGGCCTTGTCTTTAAGACTGGATGTGCAGCAGGTTTTTAGAATAGATTTTAGGAGAATTTAGGAAACATTTCTATGACTCTGTGTGCATTAGTAATAGTTGAAAATGCAGTGCTTCTGATTCCAGCAATGGCTTTTTTCTTTATACTGATACAGTGGAGGTGGCTGTATCAAATAACAGAATTAAGTATTTCAGTACACTTATAGTATGAGATTTGTACCAAATGTCTTGGTACTTTGTATAGTTGGCTGAAATACAGTTGGTGGTGTAATTTCTCTACACCTCTAATGTTTAATCAACTGCAAACTAAACCTGAGCTAAACATCTGAATTCTACATACTTGTTCTAAGAAAATATTTAACAAGCTACTTTGTTCTTGGTCTTTAGAAAAATCGATCTTTGAATTCTAACCCTTGCATGTTGAAATGCAAAGAACAGTAGTACTTTCAGAAGATCGTGTACTGGATGCTTTGGAATACAGAACAAAAAGGAAGCTCTTCAGGCATCTGGTAGCAAGTCCTGTAACATCTATAACCAATGAAAACTAGAACAAGATATACCCTACCATACTAAAAGAGAATATCAGGAGGGAGAATTACAGATGGATTGGTGGTAGTTAATGAACTTAATCTTTTTTGTTTGTTGCTTTTAGGCAAAGTTGGGTGAACAAGGAAATCTTTCAGAACTGGTTAATCTCATCCTATATTTTGCTGATGGAAACAAAGATGGTAGAGTTTCTTTGCCAGAGGCAAAGTCTGTATGGGCACTTCTGCAGCTAGATGAGTTTCTGTTAATGGTGATCTTGCAGGATAAAGAACATACTCCCAAGTTGATGGGTTTTTGTGGGGATCTCTATGTGATTGAAAGAGTTGAATATACCTCTCTCTATGGAATCAGCCTTCCATGGATTATAGAACTTTTCATTCCTTCTGGCTTCAGAAGAAGCATGGACCAGTGGTTTACTCCATCATGGCCAAGAAAGGCAAAAATAGCCATAGGACTTCTAGAATTTGTGGAAGATATTTTCCATGGACCTTATGGAAACTTTCTTATGTGTGATACAAGTGCCAAAAACTTGGGATATAATGATAAATATGATTTGAAAATGATGGACATGAGAAAAATTGTGCCAGAAATGAATTTGAAGGAAATGATTAAAGATCGTCAGTGTGTATCAGACTTGGACTGTGTCTATGGTACAGACTGCAGAACTCTATGTGACCAAAGTAAAATGAGGTGTACCACAGAAGTTATTCAGCCAAACTTGGCAAAAGTCTGTCAGCTACTTAAAGACTATCTGCTTCGTGGTGCTCCTTCAGATATCCATGAAGAACTAGAAAAACAACTGTATTTGTGTATTGCCCTTAAAGTCACAGCAAATCAGATGGAAATGGAGCATTCTTTAATACTCAATAACTTAAAAACATTACTGTGGAAGAAAATTTCCCATACAAATGATTCTTAGCTTCTCCACCAGTGGAAGATAACATTGATGCCTGCCATTAGAGGTGGCCTACCATGTTTGATAAAAATCATCTGCAGCATTTTTTAAATGTTTCTTTACTTGGATTTCATGAACAGCTCTTTAATTCTTGCCCTTCAGTCAGTACCTTATGACAGGGCTTCTCAAAGGATGAACATACCACTGAATGATCTGGCAGAGGCCAAAAGCACTTCTGGAGTTCCAGTATGCTGTTACGGAAACAAAAACAACCCTGCATGCTTGATTGTTCTGCACACTTTGTTCAGATCTTGAACAGGATGAAAGTATTCACTGTGCTACCACATCAACTAATGCAACATCTTACAAATCTGTGAAAATCATTGCTCACTTGTGAAATACCTGCAAGAGATTTTTTCCTAAGTAGTTTTATGAGGAACCACCACCACTGCAAATAATGTGGCTGAGTCCAAGCTGCTGTTGTGAATAAACTGAGCTGAGACTGAAGTTTACTAATACCTTGGCATGGCAGAATTTGCACATTAATAGATAATTTTTAAACTGTGGAAAATTTAAATTTTATTCTGGAACTGATAGGTTGTAATACGAGATTTAAATTAGATTGTTTACACCGTTACCTCATACTTACATCTTGAATGTTTTAGTTCAACATTTTTAAAGTCCTGATATAGTGCACCATGTTGGGAGCCAAGATTTTTAGAATATTATTACTTAAAAGGATGTACATACTTTAGCAGCAATATAAACATCAGTTTCTGAAAGTGTAGATTGTACTTTTATTAAAACCTTTAATCCACATTAAGCTGTAGCAAATCCTGAAAATTAAGAGCTTGTGGACTATGCCATTTCATGAGAAAATTAATTTTAGTTAAGTACTGATAGCAGAAATGTTAAAAACAAACAAAAACCCTGCATAGTAAAAAGCTGCTTTATGACAAGTGAAACAGTTGTGGATAAAGTCTTGAGTCTTTACTACCCACAAAAATTTAGCTATAGACTTGTACTTAAATTCTCCTGAACTACTGCAGAAAGTATTTAAGTCAGAGCTAGGCCACAACTGCAGGAGAGAAGCTGGACTATTCAGGATCACAGAATATTGCTTAAATGGGATATATTATATCCTATAGGATAGTAATAGCTAGGAGCAAGGTGGAACAACAGAATGCTGTAGCATGGTAGTATTCTTTTTTTTTCCTAGTATCTATGAGTCATAACTCTCAAGTCTTAAGTAAACAGTATCTGATCCTGGCACTCTACATGGTGTGACCTTTGAACTACCTTTAATCAGCATCCCTGCTGTTTCTCAGACTTTCATCTGTCTTCGCAACTGTATAGAATGGGATGTGCGTAAAACACCTTAATACTGTGCTCAATGCTTATCTATTAATGTTTAATTTATAAATGTTTTAGGTATGAAGCAGTCAAAAGCCTTAGTGATTTTAATGGCAGTCGTCCATATTCCTCAAGATAGATTCCTCAGTTTCAGCATAGGTAAGGATGAGCTTTAGTTCATTATTTGAAAGGTTGTTTAATTGCATAAAGGTCCTCTATTAAGTGCATTCCTTGAATGATTAAACCCAAGTACAGAACCAAAATCAGGTCATTTCTCCATACTGTACGTAATAGTATGCACCTTAGGTTAAGTGTGCTGTTTATAAAC
>VXAL01012088.1:71581-103795 GCA_013399475.1 Chauna torquata
GGGAGGGCTCCGGGACGCGGCCCTGCCACCGGGCTGGGCCGGGGGCTACGCGGACGGCATGCCTCGGGCCGCGGCGGCGGAGGTGCCGGGGAGGTGCGAGTGGGGAGAGCGCGGCTTCGTGGTGAAACCGGCCCGGGGTGCCGCTTGTGAATGGCGACAGGGAGGGGCTCTCGCCTTTGGTCCACGAGAGACTTTAACAGGTTTATATGCAGAGAGAGGTGCTTGTGTGTGTGTGTTTGTTTTTAGTGGAGGTAACGTTAAACCAGGAGCTTATGGGCGTTTTATTTTTGGGAGGTAATTTTGAAATGCTGCTTCGGAGGTCTCACTAGCACCTCCTGCTGTATTTGCATAAACTGGATTATGTAATAAGGGTAGGAAATCGATGTGTTCAGGCTATTTACAGTTTATTTCAACTTTAATTCCCAGTGTTTTTTTGTAGTTACATGGAATTCCTGCCAATTTTCTGCATTGCCGATCGGAGAGCAATTTTGTAGCAAACACGAAGCTGGCATGCAATTTTGAATTTCCAATATAAGCTAGTATTAACAGTGACCACGTTAAAACGTAGTTTTATATAATCCTGGGACAACTTCTTTTCAGTGGCTGCCTACAAAACATGTAGAAAGGAGTCGCATCCATACAGAGAAGAACTGACAATGTTCGGTGTGTGTAACTCATCTCCAAAAGTATTTGTCAAAAAACTCAGCAGTTTTTTTCCCCCAGAACTGTTTTTTCCCTCATATTTGCTTTATGTGGCTAAAAGAGAAGGTAACTGGATCTTGTTTGTTTTTTTCTGGTAGATGTTTTGCATAAAAGTCTGTTTATTTCTCTTTCCTTCTAACCTGCAGTTTCTGCTTTGATCATGATTGTACAGCTCTACATTTACGTAACTATGTATCAAGATTCAAGACTTACTTTGAAATACTTAGATATGAATTCTGTTTCAAGTAGGGGTTGAGAGAGGAAATAAAGAAGGCTGGTGAAAGAGAGACATGATCAGGAGGAAAGCACTAGGCATTATGAATCAGCATTGCCTGAATTTGATTAAACTGGGATGAGAACAGCTGTTGTGAGTGTCCCTGAAGGTCCACCCAGCCCAACAGTGCCTCTGAGAGTAGCAGATGTTTGGAGAAGAACAGTTAAACACAAAAATCCTACTTCCTCCCCATATCTCCTCCTACCTACCAGCATGCTGAGGCTTAGGTACTTCCTGAGCTAGAGATTGGTGGCTTGGATTTTTTTGTGCATCTTTTTTTCATTGCCCTCTGTATGTTTTTTTTTCTGTAGACTTGTCTGATTGCTTTTGAATTGGTAAGTAGGAGATGGCTGGAGAGTGCAATGGTTGAGATGGGATTCATGGAAAGGAAGAGATGAGAGAGAAGCCTTTCAAAGCTGACAGGAGAGAGTAGGGGAAAGAGACGTCTAAATAGTTATCGTCAATTTGGTCTCTAGGTAAGACTGATAATAAATAGAGAAGTATTCAAAAAAAAAAAATTGAAGGAAAGTCCCTCATCAGTGAGTTCTGGAAAACAATTATTTACCTTGCTAATTCTAGACTCTCTAATGTCACGATCTAAAAAGAAAAACTATCTTGGGCTATGCATAGTTAATATTAAATGTTTAAATTTTCTTACCCTTTCTGATCTATTTTCTTAACTTGTAACAAGGAATTTTTTAATGCTTAAGGAAGAATCCCAGTAGAGTTTAATAGTTTAAGTATCATTTTGTCAAATGCATAGTTAAAAAGAAAAACCCTTTCAGCTCATAGTCTGGGAAGACGGACAATAAAGAAAATCCTGACTGAATGTTCTTTTCTCAAACGACTTCTGCTTGCCTTCATTACACACTCTGAATTCAGTTTTTTTCAAGACCCAATTAAAATAGTTTTTTATATGTATACAAAAGCAAATAGTAAATATTATAGGAGCTTATAACTTTGAGTTGTTAGATGTGTTCTCTGAAGTTCTTGACTGTTATTTCAGTTTGTGGATGGCATGTTAATTAAAGCCCTGTGTCTTACCTGCTAGTAAAAACCAACATCTGTTAGTAAATTTTTAATTTAAATGGGAAATACTTTCATGCTTTCATTATAGTCTTGTCTGCTTAAATGTCTGCAGTTAAAGTGCATCTTTCCTTCTGCAGCACGTGGTGATCAGAATAAATGGGGACTGGTACTTGGGAAGGAGGCTTAGTAATAACGTAGAGGGACTTGTCTTGATTTGCTCAGTTCAGTCTGTTGTGATGTATTTTTGTTGAAAGCATGTATGCTTTAGCAAAAACTACGTGCTGACAAGGTAGAGGCAGAAGTGATTTAGTGATTCCTAGCTTGTCCTTGATTGCTGTTAATTTGTTTAACTTGCTGTGAACCCTGGAAACTATTCGGTTAGCCATGAAGTTGTGTTTTAGGGGATGGCCTAGGAAATGTCTGGCCTGCTATAGGATTCAAGCAACGAACAACATGATCTCCTTTTGGTCATGCTGCTGGGGATCGTACAGTGGTCATTGTGTTATTTCAGGCTGTAATGGTCAACTTCGCTTGCTAGTTTTCTGTAAAAGTAATCCTTCTGAGTCCTGGTGAGGCTGTTACTGTGTATTTAATGTTGAAGTACAGTACTAGGGTTGGGCTTTGTTCTGGACTAAAAATAAGCTGTTGTCCTAGAATGACTGTGGACATCTAATCTTTGTGTCAGTTCCCAACTTGGTAAACAGCCAAAACCCACTATCAAATTTCTTTTGTCTGAACAAATTTTACCTGTCTCCCTAATATACCATTAAGTACCTGCTTGATGACATTGTAACATGTTCTTGATCTGTTTTTAGAAATAATAAAAAGAACAGTTATTGTGATGGTACAGAACTCTGACTCACCAGTATCTTTTAAGTTGTTTTTATGGGAGTAAGACTATTGGATGTCATTTAAAACGGGCGCCAAAAACTAGTAGCTAGCCAAAAACTACCGTTTTGGTTATGTATTTTCCACATCGCTATATAGAGTGATGCTGCATAGAAGAACTTAGCTTTAAATCTCTTTTTCAGGAATTCTTGATTTCTATATAGTTTGAATGGCAGACTGCTCTCAGGCATAGTAAAAAGTTCCATTTTAAATGTTCTCTGAAACAGCAGAGCTAAAGCCAACGTTCATTAAGCAAAGTGTTCTTTGTTGTTTTTTGTTTTGCCTTAGAATACGTTAGTGGTGGAACTTCATGGGTTTGACAGAAGTTTTAGCAAGTATTTCCCAGACATTTGGAAGAAGAATTGTGATTGATCTTTGTAAAGACAAAATGAATGCAAGTTAAAATTCCGTAAGACACTTATGGACCATGATATAGACTGTGAGTCTTACGTAATCTCTTTTGTGTCAAACTAGCACTAAAAATGATCTTTGTTTTGTTGATCTTGCATTTTTTTCCACTAGCAGGCCTTTGCGTAGGCCATCTCGAAAGAAGTGAATAGACCCTTATTTCTAAATGAAAGTATAAGACTCAGTGGTCAAACAATCAGAAAATAACTGTTTTCATTTGGTTATGAGTAGATATGTAACTTCTCTGAAGCGCATTCTCCTTTTTCTTTAATCAGTTACTGGGGAAAATGAGTTTTCTGTAAGTGGTGTGTTCAGAAAAAGCTGCGGAAGCACTGCTACAGATTTCGGTAGTGTGGTGGAAGACACTTTACAACAAAAAAGGGTGCTTGCTTCAAGTTATACTGAAATGCTTGTGAAGACAAATCATCCGTATCCAAAGTGAATCGGTTGGCAAAGTTAGATATTACAGCAAGACTATGGGTGCTGGCATGGATCATGTTACTAAAAATAGGGTATTGATGTATGTACTTGTGTTTGAATCTGCTACGCTTACTGTGAATAGCTTAGACAGCTTTCCTATATTGAAAATTACTAAATTGGTTACGCTTTTCACTTCTAAAACTTCTGCCTTTTCTTGTACTCTGTCAGCAGCTGCAGGTTGCAATGAATTTGTAGCTTGCAAGTAAAGCTGGTTACCAGTCAGTCATTTAGAAACTGATTTACTTGTGTGAATTTGAGTATAACTGATATAAAGTTGATCAATTTTAGCTGATTATTGAAAGGAAAGAAGTATCCTGAAGGTAGGGTCTTGCCAACTTCTCTCATCTGCTTTAAATTCTAGTAAGTAATTAATGAAGCTGCAAGTGTTACCTTATTCTCTAAGGCCATGCCTGTGTTCATCGTCTTATTTCATATAGCCCTTGGGAAAGGGGACCATGCACAGCTAGGTAAAAGGGACATAAGCATTGTGATTCTAGCTTGTGGATTGTGACATAGTCACAATGAAACAAGGAGAATGAAACCTAGAAAATACTTGGGCTGCCACATGAGAATAAATGTTGCATAGAATGTGTAGGTGTATTTTTACCTTGTCAGATATTTGATCCTTTTAACTTACCAATTTAACTCCTTGTAAATTTTGTATACT
Organism: Chauna torquata; assembly: GCA_013399475.1. Taxonomy (NCBI): domain Eukaryota; kingdom Metazoa; phylum Chordata; class Aves; order Anseriformes; family Anhimidae; genus Chauna; species Chauna torquata. The sequence continues at coordinate 76,030 of VXAL01012088.1, forward strand.
TTAAGAGTAATGTCAAAAGCATTGATCTTGATTATGGCTCAGTGAACATTTTAAAATGTGACTTAGTTGTTTTTAACTTCTGAAATATGGATCTAAGGCTTTTAGTGAATTTAACTGCACTTATGTACTCTCATTTATTTTTGCCCTAATGTAGTTTAGCTGCTAGTATTGGCAGTGTTCCAGGAGAAAGCTGGCTGAAAGCAGCGTTAAAGAAACTAGACTCTGAGGGATAAGTAGGAAAGTAGAATTTGTAGAAAGGAACTTTCAGGATAAAACATGCCTGTCCTTCAGTGTGTTATTTTTTTGGAAATGTGTGATGATATTTGAACTCCAGTGAAATGTCTAACTTGCATTTTATTGAAAAACATTTCAAAATCTTCCAATCTAGTGCATAAACAAACTGACTTTGCAGGAGTTGTTCTTGATTTCAGCTGGCTGATCTGATTCTTCCCTCTGTTTTGTTAGCCAAGGGGACAGTCCAAGTATATGCGTGTAGCTTGGCACTCTGAAGCTCAAAGATGTTTTCCAAACTGAGGTCTGAGACAACAAAGAAACAAAGGAAATTCCCTATAGTTCCCCCTTTAAAGTTTTTACTGTAGTCCTTCAGTGTTTTCTTTTGCAGTTCTGAGGCACTCTAGTCCATCCTGTACACAGGCACCATATCTAGATTCTTTACCCCTTGAAGGAAGGCATGTGTGGTTTCCCGAAGGTTGTTAACATTCATATGCCAGGCTTGAGAGAAACTTCTTTGATAAAGGACTATCTTCAGATAGACAGCAGATAGTGTTTGCAAAAGCACCTTGGTTTGACTTCTCAGCTGGCGTACTGGACAGTACTTGAGAGATTGTAAAACCACACTGGACTTCAGAGGTAATTAAAAACCTGGAGTTGTTCTTGGAAATAAGTAGAATTCAGTACAACTTCATCAAAGTGCATATGAATAACACTTCAGTCATTAACCAATGGTTTCAGCCTTTAGTGGATCACTGCAACATTTTTAATGAAGTACCTTCCCAAAACACTTTATATTAGATTGCTGTGAACTTGCAGCTTTAAGTTTCTAGGTATTTTAGGCCCACCAAAACCTGAAGACAACTTTCAAAGAATGTGTATTTACTAAGTGATACTACAGAAAGCTTCCTGATAGCTTTGGATTTACACAATCTAAAATGTTAGACTGCTTTATTCTTCAGATCAGAAAGGCTTGGAGAGTTGTGATTATCAAATGAAATGGAAGTTGGTGAATGTTAGAAGTGATATTCCTGACTTGTTAGGTGACATTACAAGAAAAATTAGTAATACACGAGTAAATCAAGACTTTCTCAGACTTCAGCTGAAATCAGTTAAATGCATTTGTAGTATGGAAGAGACAGATGAAGCTTATAGCGAAACCATGTTTGAGTCCTAAATTAGGATTTTCGCTTGTCAGGAAGCATGATAACAGGCTGATTCACCAGCTGCCTCTCCTGTATGTCATTGTCTGAGTCAGTTTAGTTTATTCTTCAGATACTCGAATGCTGTTAACTTTCTGAAGCGAGTAGGAGACTGGGTTTATGGAATGTTATACAACATGCTTTAAAACCATATATACAATTTCAACCCCCAATTATGTGAGACATTTTTTATGTGTAGAATAGTATGAGAACCAGTTTTTTTTTAAGGATCCCATTTCTTTCTAATAGAGAGAAGAAACGGTAGAGAGCACATGAAATATATATAGCATACATATATATATTAATGTTTGTATAAGGCTTGCAGTTATTTTTACTTTGTATGATAAGAATAGTTGAGATGATATTTCAGGTAATCAAGATACTTACAGCTTTCATACACATTTCCTTCAGGGAAATGCAGAATATAGGCATTAACCAAACTCAGTGTCTACAGTGAAATACTTCTAGACTTCTTGGGCGGGGGGAAAAAAGAGGTGTTTTTTAAAAAACAGATACTGTCTGTGTAGCAAATGTAAAAATGTGATGGTAACATTTTTGGGCTTACCATAAGGTGCTGTACCATACCTCTGAGATTCTCAGGGAAAAAGATTTGTATGATACGTTTGTAATGTGGGATGCTGCTGTCTACCTATTGCAGGCCTTACATAAAATATTAAATACGATGCTCCACTGCAGTATTCCTTTGAAAAACTGAAAAACCTAGCACAGTATTGCACTGAAGTGCTTTGATCAGCCGCTAATTAAAGATACTAAACATAAAGCTGAGATACTGATTTTTATGTATTTTAATTGGCATATGTAAAGTGCACGTTATGTATCCGTATGCAAGATCAATATAAACATCTCTTACCTTTGCAGTAGCTTAAAGTAGCAGACATATGTCTGTGCCTTGCCTGGTGATTGACCCAGATGGGTGGGAAGTGCTGGCTGTTCTGTTTCACTTGCTGGAAGCTGCAGCAGAGTAGAAGGTCTTTAGTGGCTAACTTGTTGGTTTTTTGTGTGTGTGTCCTTGTTGTCTTAAAGATTGGTATTCTCAAACTCAAAATTCATGCGCTTAGGAGGTATCTATATGGTCTTAGGCAATCAGATGCAAATAAACTCTTCCTGTGCTCTTTATCTATTGGACCTAAGCTCTGTGGCAAACTAGGAACTGCTACGCTGTTCCTATGGCTTGGAGCCTGAATGAGTCTGGTTTGGAGCTGGATTGTCTGCTCAGTTTGGAGTGCTGCAAAGGGTGAAATAGGCATAATTCTGGCTGCTTGTCTCCAAACCAGGCCATCTTCAGTGGAAAGTGGTACTGTTCCTGGCAGCATCATTTGTGTTCGAAGTCTGATTAACCAGCAGGCTTTTGAGGGAGACCCCTCTGGGGGAACAAACAGCTTCTCAAAATGGATTGACACAGTGGTTTTACTTATGCAAAATAATAATAATAATGGTTTGATCAACAGTGCTCTCGATTTGGCATGCATCCCAGGTGTTGGAGGTTACCTTTTGTACTCTTCAAATGTGACTTGAATTTGAACATCTGAAATGATGGAAATCAAAAAGGAAACCAATTCTTCGTGTAGCTGGAGAACTGGTAGAGGTAAGCTGAGCAAAGAATACTGTTAGCTAGGGGTTTCCAGCTGAAACTGGTTAGCTAAAGGGACAGAGAGCTTGCTTAGATGTGGTGAGCATGGGGACCTATGGAGCAGGGTCTGGACTTGGGTTGTGTGCTTCGCTGCTGTCTGTGGTACGTGGTGCAGCACAGGAGGGTGCCAGGTAGAGCAGCCTCGCAAGTGTTTGTGCTTCCTTGGTAGGACAAGGCGGAACAGAGGGTGGAAGTAGCATAGGTGTAATATGTCTTGTGAGAGGATGATGGCAAAGGCAAAAGTCCTATTTCATGTGTAGTTAGACTTATTGCTGTGTTCTAGCTAAGATTTTGGAACAGACAGCCCATGGTGTCTTGTGACTGTCCTTATTGCTGCAAACAGCTGAGCACATAAGATCCCTTTTCTGCAGTAATGAAGAGTAGCAAAGGGAAGGATGCTTGAAAATTGGCTATGTCAATAATGCTCTGCAAAAGGGAGGCACTGGTGTAGGCCTACAGAAATGTTGCTAGTTAAGTCATAATCAGCTTTTAAAAGAAAAGTGTTTAGGAAAGTGGTGAGGAGACTGTTCAAAAATACCACAGAAAATATTGAAGGTTTGACAGTACTAGCTTTCTTCAGTCTCCCCAGAACATTGTGTTAAGCAAAATCACACTTCTCAAGCAGAGCGATGTTAAACCATATGCTTGTACGCGTACCTGTGTTTCCAGGAGCCGGTGATACCCAATAAAAGTATCTTCCATTGTTTGTACTGCGCTTATTCTCATCAGTATAAATAAAGGCCAAAGGACTAATTTAAACAATTTGATAGCTTTGTAGGAGTCATCACTGATGCTGATTTTCTGAGGAAGTTAGCTTTAGATTTTCAGGAAACCTTGGAAAAGCTTGTCAAAAGGGATGTAGGATTGACTAGTTAGTGATTAGATCAGATTTTTTTTTTAATTTAGCGTTGGCCCTGGGTGACTGCCATAGCTGTTTTCATCAAACTAATTCTTCATAGGTTTTTGACGCAGACTTCACTGTAAGCCCTCTGTCTTCAAACATTTGCTTTTTGCAACTGCACATTTTGCTTGTTATGTGCTAGTGCTTTCAGATAGTTGACTAGGATATTTTTTTGAGTACTAATTCTCTGAATGATTTCTAATGAAGCTTTGGTCTGCTTTTAAAAACAATAGTATTGTTAGCTCTGTCGCTCTAACTGCTGTCTCGCATGGTTTTCTTGATCATACTTTTTCTTAGTATTCTTCACCTGGTCTGTTCATACAAACTTTCACATTACTTGTTTTAATGCCTAGTGATGTGCTGCTGAATAAATTTGTTTTTCCCCACCCCAGTCATCCCTTTCAAGTCTCATAACTTGGAGCATGAGTCTCCTGTCTAAGCCAAACTCAGCTTGGAATTACTTTTTCATCTTAAGTCTTCCTAGTCACTTTGCTCTGTAAGGAGATAAAAACTGATTGTATACTACTTCTCCCTGCTTCTGTCACATAGTGTGTTACTCTAAATCACTGCTTTTCTAATATTTATATGTGGATATCTGCTTAAAACAGAATGAGTGGCTTCTGCGTATGGCAGTCATGTTTACTGTGTTAAGATTGTTCCTGTTTCTGCCAACATTTATTTTTGGAATAATTGCATAACTTGTCATTTTTTAAGCAGTTTAAAGCCTTTGAGAAAATAATCAGTACTCTTATCAAATGAGATGCATGAGTTATCTTTATCATAATGGTGTTCTCTTCAAAATGAAACAGCAACGATTTATGCTTTAATAGCAATAGAGAATAAAGGATGTTGACTGAGTGAAATATTAATGAATGTATTTAAGATTTCAAAACCTCTAGCAATTTTTCTTCTTTTGTATAAAAGATGGTGTTGAAACAAGTCTTGAAAGTACATCTCAAAGGTGATCTTTAAAAGATTTTATTAATTTATTAAACATTGAAATTGAAATACTGGAAAGGACAGGAAAGCTCAGGTGACACAAGAACCAACTGAAACCTTTCAGGTGCTTTGGTTGGGGCCTTACTATTTCCACCTGTGGTTTGTATCCCTGCATCTGAGGATTCCTAGCAAAATCTGTTACTGTTTTCAGAATGAACATTAAACTTTGGAAATTGGAAACTTGTTTGCAGTGTCTAGGAGAGCTCTTAAATGTTGTGATGCTGGTGGAGAGTAAGAGGGGAGATTGAGTCCCACCATTTTGCATTTGGCCTGTAGTGTTCCTCTTGATTTCTGAAGGCATTAAGTGCAACTTCTCTATATGATGTGGGAGTAAAATATTGCTGGATTTGATTCATAAGAGATGTTCATTGCAGCATGGTATCTGAATAAGGGTTTCTGCTGTAGCAACTAGTGATAAATTTGCGTTTATTTCAAGCATGGTATATAGACTGACATTTTTCAGGTTTTTTTCTGCCTTTGTTTTTAATATCTATTGAAACAATATACTGGAGTGTGTTATGGAATGATAGAGTATGTTAAGTTTGAAGAGACTCTTGAGGGCTGCCTAGCCAATGTCTTTGTGGATCCTTCCAGTGGAGAATATAAAAGTAAGTCAAGTGTAATAATCCCTGTTTTCAGAAACTGGAGACTTGAGATCAGAGTTGAAATGATGTGCCCAGAATTGCAGTGCAGTTCTGTCAAAGCTGGAAGAAGAGCCTATTCCATAGCTTGCACTTGTTTTTAACTAGAAGATGATTCTTTTAGGTTAATTTTTTTTATTTCAAAACTTTTTTTAACCTTTGGCTGTATTTAAAAACCAACAACAAAAAAAAAATCACACAAAAAACATGGGTCTCTATCTCAAAAGATATATTTGATGCTTTTTTTCTAAATATAACATTTGGGCATCAGGATATACCAACTTAGAATGGTTGGAATCTTACAATCCTTGCACAGCAGTTGAGATCAGTTTTGACAAAATGCAGTGTTGGTCAGTATAGTCTAAGTGGAATTTAGGACTCATCTCAGGGCGGTTGATTGTTTCTGGCTCTCGGAAGAAGGTACAAAGGAGCACTGCTGGAATTGCTATGGAAGGGAGGAAGCTATTGTGCAATAGGTACAACTCTGCAGCCATTGCATGTACCTCTTGGCCTTGCTGAAGGTGCACAGCAGCGTTTCAGTAGTACTCCCAAAGTGCTGTTTGGATGGCTCTGGGTTCCCTACACAGGTGACTGGGTGGCATTGCTTTGTGTTTCTCTTCAGGAGAAAGCTTTGCCAGTGCAACATAAGCTGGCTGGAGCTTTGTGTGCCTCTTGTTCATCCTCACACATGCCACTCTTGGACAGGCTTAGGGGAGAAGGGCTGCAAGTTCTTGCCATCCCTGACCCAGATACTCTGAAGCATCACACATTTATAGCACCTGGAAAACTTGATCATCCCCAAGTATGTCTGTGTTGCAGAGTAAACTTGGATGGTATACTGAAACACTAGTCTAGTGTATATTTCCATTGTATTTACATTTGCACGTGTTTTATTCCTGACTAGCTGATCTAAGGGTAGAGATTTGCTGGGTGGAGATCTACTGCTTCTTGGGCTAGCAATGTACCTTGTTACTGAAAGGTTTTATTCTGGAGATTCCTCGTTTAGTTCGTTTGGGATTTCTAGTACAGTTTTCAAGCAGTATGTTTGATCCAGGGTGAGGGGAAGAATAGAAAAATAAGGGGGTAAATGTCTTGGGGAGGATATTAGGGAACATATTGTAAATAAGTAGGACAAGAAAGACTGAAGACAAACAAGGATAAGGAAAAAAAATTTTGGAGGTGAAAGTATGGTGTATTATAGAGAATATGAAAAAGTAGATGAAAGTGCATTTTGATTTTTAGGTATTCTGATCAGCAGAAGAGTTTCTCACTGCTTTAAATCACAGCTTCAGGTTATGTGATGCAATGAGTGAAAGCATGGGTGTCTAATTCTGGCTAATAGGTTTATGCCCTCTAAAGGATGGTTTTTCTAACTCAGATATTTTATACAACAAGCTGGTGGTTTTGAAGATTTTTTTCTCCCTTTGATTTGAGCCTGTGGGAACTGAATTTAATTTTTTGGCTGTTGGTGAGCACTTTAATCTAAAACAGTTTTCCCATCCCATAGTTCAATTTAATGTTTGAAAGTGTGGAAAGGGGGAATTTAAGTATGGCTTGCTAAGGTTCCCATTTCTCCCTTTACAAAGGGCTGCCCATTAGCAGCCCCTGCTCAGTCACTATACTGAGATGGAGTTACTTCTTCCAGTTGAAATTATGCTTTAGATTCTATTAGAGTATCTTGGGAACAGATTTTTTCCTGTAGCTCAAGGTCTCTAGTATCTTAGCAAATGCTGTATAAACTGTATTGCAGAATTGTGACAACCATTGAGCAATTCAGTGTTTTGAGGAAGTCAGGAAAGATGTAAGTAAATAGTTGTCAGCAACACTACTTCAAAGGAAGTTCCTCTTCAGTTTTTTGAAAAGTTTTTACCTTTTGTTAGGCAGCTTGCTTTTCTTTTCAGGTGCATCTAGATCTTCTCTAGTTGGACCAGGACAGGAATCAAACTCTGGTTCATTCTGAGCTGGTGAATCAATGTAGGCCAAAGTCTCTTATGCTTTCAGTGGCTGAAGGAAGCTGTAGTGAAGGTTCATTAGAAACTATCTCCAGGGACTGCTTGTCTTCCTTATCTGGTGATCAGTGAAGAAATCAAAAAAAAAAAAAAAAGAATTGGCTAGACTGGCTATGTTAATCCATAAGCTGCTGCTACTGCTTTGATCGGTGTTATTGGAGACCATGTGCTGTTGTGATCAGCCCCTGCTAACCCAACGGACAGACAGATTTCCCTGGCTGGCTGCTGAGAGCTCCCTTCAGCTCTAGCTGCACCTCTCTGTGTCCTTGGCCCCTCTGAAACCCCAGAATTGTCCAAGAGCTGGCAGGGGGATTGGGGTCAAGGACACTTGTTTGTGCAGAGATAACCTGAAGAGAAAGTCAGGAAGGAGAAGAGCTGGCAGCCTGAGGCCTGATGTAAAACATTCAGGAGCTGTTGTGGATTCATGGACTTAAATTCTTTGCGACTGTTTTCTGCACACTGGCAGATGCTAGAGGATCTTTTACTTTTGCGTAGATTACAAATGTGCACCTGCTCCTCTGCCCTGCCACTGTAAGAGGTTAATGAAGGTGAACAGAAACCAGGGTGGTCTGGGGTATTTACTCCAATATACTGCTGCTTCAGCATCCGTCAATGAAGTAGTCGACTATTTCCTTATCTATTTTTCTACGTTTTCTGTGCTGTTTTTAGTTTATCAAGATGTTTTAATAAACTTTTACTTCCATTTTGTAATGGGAAGTCTTACCTGATCTGTGGTATTTCTGTACTGCAAAACCCAGCTCTGTTGAATATACATCACAAACTCCTCTGAATCTTCTTTTTGTGGATTAGCAACATACTTGCATGTTTTCTTCTAAAAAATTGTTGTTGCTGCTTGTGTTGCTTCTGACAGTTTTGGGTGTTCTGGAGAAATAAATAATCCCAATGTCATTTTATGCATATTGCATCATTTTTCCTCTGTTCAGTGACAGCGGATTGACTAAAGATTAAAAAACAACTGTTGCAGCTTCTTCTTTTTGTCATCACAGGTGGCGACAGACAAGGTTGCAGGGAAGCTGAGCTCTACTCTCTCATGGGTGAAGAACACTGTATCACACACCGTCAGTCAAATGGCCAGTCAGGTGGCAAGTCCATCTGCCTCATTACACACTACATCCTCCTCTACCACTCTGTCTACACCTGCATTATCGCCATCCTCACCAACACAGCTGAGTCCAGACGACTTAGAATTACTGGCTAAACTTGAGGAACAGAACAGGTGAATGGAAAACTTTTTGGTTTTCAGACTGTAGTAATTGGGACTAAAATTGGTTTATTGCAGTTTCAGCAGAGGCTACTAAAGGAGACTGGGTAAAATCTTCATGGCAGAACACCTTAATTTCACAGCCCGTGAGTTTAAGAACTGCTGTTCTTGAGATACGTATTTTAGAAGTTCTGTTTTTGTGGAACACTCAAAGGTGTATTTCTCTTCCTGTTTTACAGGCATGTTTTTAACTGCCTCTTATCCTAAGAATTTACACTGGAGCCACATGGTGTTCAGTATTCAGTTTAGAATGGAGTAGCACAGGGTTGAGACTTCTGTATAACTTCAACTTCTTAAATAAAAATGGTATTTTTATTAGCTTTTTGAAATGCGAAAGACATCAGAATTCCATTGTTTTCTTCTTGCTTTCCACTATACAACCTGCTCACATCTGGCCTGTTAGCTTGTTACCTGTTTCCCAGTGTATATGGAGCAAATTTTTTAGTTGGAAATACTAGAAAGGCAGAAGTTGCTTTTCTGTTACTTATACAGTTTAAGGGCTAAAGCAAAGTTCTTTGGTTTGTGTTCTGTAATTTAGTCTATGGATCAGGATATTTAGTACAGGTACAGCTAATAAAGGAGGCTTTGCAGCTTCTCCAATGTCATGTGGCTGGAGACAGTTTTATGCTTAGAGATGGAACAGTGTTCAACCATCTGTTGTTATTTGCAAGAAATAATAGATGCATCCTGCTGTTATACTCGTAGTGACAGGTGCATAATGCCTTAATTTCATGAAAGGTAAATCTCGAATCAGTCCTTCTTGTTTGTCCTGAGTTTTTTGCGTAGGCTGCCATTTTCTTTGCAGCCTCTGCATGCTTGCGTATTTATCTGCACCATCTGCAGTTTAAGATACAACTTTTGATTGGATCAGTTGCTATTGACTTGCGAAGTGATTGTGGAATGGCAATCTAGTTAAGAAGTGAAATTGGACTATATGATTTCTTAACGCTGAATTTCCAGAAACCTTACTTATTTCCACTCTTGAAGTATGACTTTCAAGTCATCTGGCCTCTTCAAATATTTGGTTATATTTGACAAGTATGTTTCAGTAGCTCATGAGAGGTTGACTGTAGAGGAGAACTTGAGTTCCAATAGCTTTTAGACTTATTGATGCTCTGCAGCTATCTGTTGAAGATTGCTGCCCAGTGTGCTTCAGTAAAGTGCAGAGACTGACAGTTTAGCTCAAACTAACTTCTGCTCCAGCTTCTGTTAGCTGGCTGGACTTTGCACTGAGGCAGCTGAGGTATTTGTGTTTTTATTCTGATTCAGTTGTGAGCGTAGTAACTTTCAGTAGAGGAAGAGAGTAACTGGAAGGAGGGGCTAATACCACTGTGTCTCTTGGTATGTCTTCTCTCATATCCATATTCTGCAGCCTAATTGTAATGCAACTTACAGGGAAGTTGTAGCTGTCTAGTTCTTGACCAAGAATGGAATTCAGCTTCTAAACCACCTCATCCTCCTTTCTTTATGGTTTTTGGTTTTGTCTCTCCTTTGAAGATGTACTATGTGTAATTTTTTGCTGTTCTAGTAGCAATTTAAAACTTATCAAAAGAAGAAAAAAATGGAGGTAAATAGAGTGCTTTTAAGTAAGCTAAAATTTGCCTTTATTCTGAGGCTTTCAGCTCTGTTCGTGACAAAGGGAGTAACTTTTATTCAAAAAGCAGTAATATCTGTTCTTTGGACTGCTTATCTGTGTTAGGGTGTGTAATGTCTCTGCATCTAAAGCAGTCATATGAAATGCTGCGGTTGGACTAATTTGCTTGTTGAAAGAAGCATGTGAGTTTGGGCTTGCTAGTCTGTCTTCAGGTTAGCTTTCTTCCTTTAGTAAAAGTTAGGAGAACTTGTCTGGTTTCATCTGATTTTTAGTTAGACCTGTTGTTCAATTCCACATTTAGTCTTTTGTGTATGAATTCTAATTAAATACTTTTAAAGTATAGTATCTAACAATTTGATGCTCTGATCATGCAGCATGCACTGTAGTTTCAGAACAGTTTGAATCTGCATTTTAGTACAGTGGCACTTTGTTGACAAGGAATTGTACTCTGAACACAGGGAACTTCTTGTTTCTGCAAGAATAGCTGGCAATAGATATTTTTAAAGGTTTCCTTTCCATTGTTGGCTCTTATATGAGTAAGGAGAATGTGAATTACTTAAACAGGCTAGAAACTGAAAGAACCCAAACTGTAACAAGTTATGAATTGTGTCAAGCATACTATAATTCAATTATACTGAAAGTCTCCTCAGAATAGTGAGGTAGCTCAGTCCAGAGTCCTGTTGGAGCTGTTTGGCATTAGTAAATCATTTATAAAGTTTTAGGTGAAAGAAAACAGTCACTGAACACCACGGAACTTGCATACTACTTCTTTATAGAGAAATTCTACATTTTCAAATCTATGGAGGATGAGTTTATCCAGGTAAGGTCAAATTACTGAAATCTAGCATAACTTTTATGGAAAGCTGTGAAAACTGAAAGTAACCAGTCAGAGCCTTTTATAATCATAAGTTTTTTTAACTGTATTTATAATTGTAATGTTTCTTCTGTGCTTACTCTTCCTCTGTGATGACTTTGACTTTTTGATACTGGCCCAGACTGGTAGAAGGAATTCCAAGCTAAGTTTTCATTATGCATCAGTATAAGTCAAGTTTCTAAACATTAAAAATGTTTTTGATTTTTTTCTCAAAATGAGATTTTTCTGCATTCTCTTAATATGAACTAAATTGAAATTAGTTCTGAAAAAGCTTAATGTTTCTTCGAAGGCCTTACTATTTAACCTTTTTCCAAATTATGAAATACTTCTGCAGAGACTCTACTTGTCATTTTCATTAATGAAAATACATTTTTTTTTCCTAATTTGCATAAAAATCAATAGGTGAAAGCTTAGCACAGGGAAAGCTAATGTAAATATCTCTACATTAGTTCAGAGCTTGAACTGTAGGTACTCTGAGACTTGTGTAGAAGGGCTGTAATTGCTGTAATTTACTAGGTACCTAAAACCTAACCTGACCTTTCTAAAGTGCTGAAAGGTTTTTAGATTTTATGCAGGTGTGTGAGAAATTATTCAGCCAGATCTCTGCTTTATGAATGTTAGAATTCTTGGAAGTTAAAGCACAAATGAAACTCTTAATACAGCAAAACACTTTTTAAAGTTACTCGTGAATTCTTGCTCTTACCTAACATGGTCTAAAAAACCTCCGACTACTTATGGGGCTCAGTATGAGTTGAGGATAAACAGAGCAGGCCTTTTTGCCCAGGATCCCCATCTGTTTCTAACTCCTTGCAAAATTGATGGTCACAGCAGCCAGCTAGTAGGGAAATCTTTGAATTGTTCTGCTTCCAAAGCAGAAATGCTGAGGTTGCATCCTCCCTGTAGGAGGCAGCACAGGTCGGTGCCCTGAAGTCTCTAGGAACGTGTTCAGCGCTTGGCACATCTTTGTGTATGTGTGTGTATGTATATACACACCTTGCTACCTAATAGTTCCGGAAGTTTTCATGTCTGAGCTCCAGGCTTTAATTACCCATTCATTAGCTGTACTTACAACTTTTGTTGCCTGTTCTTCAGGTCTGAAATTTTTCTTATGCATTTATAAAACTCTGTTGATTTGAACAGTTGTCAACAAACTTCACGTGTTCAAAAATTGCTTTGGGTTTTAATTATTCTGTCTGTACTTACAATATCAATAAAAATACTGTGTAAACAGGTAGACTTTAGCAGGCTTCTTTTGTCTTTCGTTTAAAATTACTGTCTTTTTCAGGACTTTTGACACTATCCTTGAGAATATATACATTGCTTGTGTTCTCTTTGTCAGTGTAATTCATGAGAGCTCTGGTTTTTTTGTTTGTGTGTTGCTAGTAAAATCAAACCCTCTTGCTGGTACTTATGCCTTATAACAAAACTGAAGGATCTTCCCTGTAGGGCTATTATTCTAGTTGGTGAATGTGTGAAAGAGTTGGACTTGCAATGCTTCTGTACTTTCTCTAATTTGATCTTTTCATGTATTAAGATCTAGTTCATGAGCTCACAAAGCACTTGTATTAAAATCTCATTCTATTAGTTTTGATGCGTTTTGTGACATTTTATCCCTTTCTTAAAAGGCTGCAATGTGAGCTGCTACTCTGTCTGCAGAATTACCTGAGAGCTCAAGAAAAAACAGTGACATTGAGCAATTCTTTTCAAATTTAGTACGGATGGGAAAACTGTACCATTGAGCCTCTGGGTGCATTCCTTGTAAAGAGGTTGGAAGAACTGACTTGTAAACAAACTATTAATAATGTGATACTGTGATAAAAACTTGTAATTTGTGGGTTTTTTTTGTGCATGTGTTTGCGTACTTTCTTTGCAGACTCTTGGAGACAGATAGCAAATCCTTGCGATCAGTAAATGGGTCAAGAAGAAATAGTGGATCTTCTCTTGTATCTAGTTCATCAGCTTCTAGCAATCTCAGCCATCTTGAAGAAGACTCATGGATCCTGTGGGGGAGGATTGTGAATGAATGGGAAGATGTACGGAAAAAGAAAGAAAAGCAAGTTAAGGTAGTAGTTGGACACCTTTTGTAGGATATACTTATAATGTGATAGCTTTTTGTCTTCCTGTTGGCCTTAACTTTTTAGATAAATATGTAACAGAAGCTTCCAGTTGACTCTGCTTTGATCCCTAAGCCTTAGCGCTTCCTGTGTAACCGTTACTAGACTTTAGTTTTGCCTAGCAAATGTCTCATTGAAAACTAGATGCATATGTTATGTCTTGAATACCAGAGCTTTCAACCTACTCGTAATGAGAAATTCACTTGACTATAGGGAAGATACACTTCATGTTTTCAAAATGGAATTGCTGAAAACGTACTTAACGTCATATGATAGCTGGATGCTATGATATTTTTCCACTTGAACAGCTGTTTCTTTAAAATCATTCTTATTAGAAGAGCTGATAATTCTACTGTATGAAGATCTGATATGAACATAGTTTCATTGTGTGTGCCAAGTGTGTTCACGCCAGGGATGACCTTAAGTGGAGCACATGGTTTCTAAACTCTTGAGTGGATCAGACAAGATTTGACCAGTGTGTGTCTACTCTGGGTCAGTTGTGGGCATGTGCAGAAGCAGAATTCGATTATACTTTAAATTCAAACTAGAAAGCATCTAGGGCATTTAACATATCCATGTTTCAGAGGCAGCAAGTACAGCAGTGTGGGATTTTTGTTCATAGGCAGTCTGTGCTGCTTTGGTTCTTTATTGGCTCTAGTCAGTAGTTTTATGTGCAGAATACAAATTTCAAGGTCTTTTGAGCAGGTTGAAGTGTGTGTGAATAGGTTGTGGGAAGACAGAACAATGGGCTAAAGCAAAGTATCTTTTATGTGAAGCACTTATGAAGAGAGAACATGACTTGAGAGAGGAAACAAGGGATGAAAATGAATTCAAGACTTTCTTGAATAGGGAGAACACTTTCTGGAAAGGTGTTCCTAAAAGGCCATGAAAAGAAAGCTGCATGAACATGGCAAGAAAAAGCAGAAGTGGGATGGTAATAAGTAGAACTGGTTGTATAGAGTTCAGTGTTTGAACTGCTTGCATGTGAATGTTTTAAAGTGTCATGAGTCACTCATTTTTACTGCTGGTCAAGTATCATTTGAGGAGTATTTGACTAACTTTCAGTAAATATTTAAATATATTGCTATTGAGTTTTTCATTGCTGGTTAAATAATTTTCAGGTGTGTTTCTGTTTTATTCTTGTTTTGTGCGTTTGTCAAAAGTCAACCTAAACTTCGTCATTCTGCGCTTACAATGGAATACCAGAACATTCATACCTTTTTCCTGATTGTGCCAATAGGTATGACTTTAGCAGCATAGGTATCTTTGTCTTAACTATGATAGCTAATCTTAAGTTATTATGTACCTGGTGAGTTCTTGAAGCTTTAGACATAGGTGTATATACCTTCCTGTGTATGTGATATGTTCCATCTGTGTGTCTTTGATCCACTTCAGAACTCTCTTCCTGTTTATGGAGAGATTCTGAAAGATGACATTACAAGTCCTGCTTTTCAGTGTGCATAATACTGTGTAAAATAACATAATTTTAGTGATACTTAGTAGGTGTGTTTTCCTGCTGTTCCTCTAGGAATGTTGAAGGTATTAGCCCTGTTATTTTTGTCAAGCTGGTGCATGGTAACTTAAGGCAAGAGACCACTTGCTAATGCTTTGCTTTTATTTTTAGCCTTTTTGAGGCTTTAGCTGACTGATCTGCAGTCTGATAGTGCATTGTTGACATGATAGCTAGAGACAGACATGGAAAGCTGATGTGTTAGGCTTGTATTGGAGTTGGAGATCTTTTAGGAAATAATGCAGGGTGTCATAGCTGTGTTGCAGACTGGACAAATAGCTGAAGTGACATTACTAGGATGGTTCTGAAAAAGGCTGGTGATCTTGGGGATATTAGCTGAGATCAGCGATGCAAAACTCGGGCATTGGAGTTCAAGCTTAAATAATTCAAAGTAGGACCATCTCTAAAAGCTGTCACTTTTGTATTAACTAATCTTTCTAACTTGGTATGTTAATATTTAGAGAAGTAGGAGAAATACTTGGACAAACAGGAAAAAGAGGAAGCTTTGCAGAATAGATGACGGCTCTGGCTTCAGAATAAATACTAGCAAGTAAAATAAACTATCCTGTAGGAGACAGAATACTTGATAACAGTTCTTAAGATTTAAAAACAACAAAAAAGGAACTCCTCTTGTCTTGAAGAGGCGATCTTCTAGGTCAGATTGATCCTAGTTACAGAAAATGCTACTAAATCTGTAAACTTCCTGACTTGTACTTTTTTCCTCAAATTTTCAGATCAAGCAACAAGACTACTTCCTACTTGTGCTTTCTGAAAAAATAAGTACCAAATGTGGAATCTGGTTCTCAGATCTATTTATCTGGGGAGGTTTGAGTTGTATAATACTTAGCTGTTTTGTTGTTTTTGTTTTTTAGGGAATGTAAAGTAAATGAAGTTAGTTCAGTAGATGTAAACTTAGTGTCTTCTTGGTCCAGTGTCAGAAATTACATTTAAATACTTAAGACAAAAGAGAACTTGGAAATATTGGAACACCAGAGAAATTAGACACTTGTCAAGTGTGTCAAATGACTTCTGATAGTAGTATTGTGCAATTTTTTTTTCAGTTGGCTGTGCTGCAGTTAGTTCCACTTTTCCATCATTTACTTGTATGGGAAATTATTTTTAAACAGTAATTTCATATCTTAAACTACAAATATAACTAAGGGTGTTGTCTTCAGTAATATTTTGTGAAATATAAAAACCTGTTAAATTCTGGCCCAAGGGACTTCTTTTTAAAAATATTTTTCTCCATAGTAAGCTACTTCAAAAACTCAATATTTAAAAAAAAAAAAAAAAAACCATCTACTTTCATGAGCTAATTTAGCCATTTAAAAATTATGCGACTTACTTTTGTTAGCTGCCAATAATCTATCAGGCTACAACTGAGGCTTACACTTCGTGAACTACATGATTGGCTTGTGACATGATGTGAACACTTTCTTAAGTTGTGAGGAAATTAATTTGTTGAAATATTTTGTTCTTTAGGCTTATGTTTATTTTCAGGAAATATTAATTTTGTATCCTTCTTTGTGCTTCAGGAGCTTGTTCGAAAAGGGATACCTCATCATTTCAGAGCAATTGTTTGGCAACTTTTATGCAGTGCTCAAAGCATGCCAATAAAGGATCAGTATTCAGAGCTTTTGAAAATGACATCTCCTTGTGAGAAACTAATAAGGAGGGACATTGCTAGAACATACCCTGAACACGATTTTTTTAAAGAAAAAGACAGCCTCGGACAGGAGGTTTTGTTTAATGTAATGAAGGTAAGTCAGTATTTCAGTCCTTTAAAATAGATTAACAAGAATGTGGGCAAAGGTTTGGAAAATAATTTGCCTTGTATAAGCTGAATTTGTATCAGTTTCACGTGTTCTGGTTTCTTAAACTTGTTCCACTTACCAAATTACATTCCAGTTTCAAAGATGGCTTTTAAATACTGCATTTCTGTTGTTAATATGATTTTATTTTATAAGAGATTTAAAACATATGTTTACTAAGCTTGCATTAAAACAAAATCACATAGTAACTGCTGAGAGTGTAATGGAGTAAAGTGTGTCATGAAGCGAAGTAAATAATGTTGACAATGAGAACATTGTAAATCAGAACTAGCACTCAGTTTGTGTTTGTGAACCTGTGTGTGGTAGCAGCAAATGGCAGGTGCAGGCTAATGTGCAGTTATTAGTGCCCAAGCACAAAATGAGAACATCATAAAAATTCAGTTGTCATTATATTGCCTTCATTGTACTAGAGTTTAAATTTTGAAAGACTTTTTTTCCATACCACGTGGTTTCTAAAGAAAAGTTGGCAGGTTTCTAAATCATAGTAACTTCCATAATTCTAAAATGAAGATTCAACATGCATGGAGACCAACGCATTTCCTCCACCTGTAAATAGAACTTCAGCTCATAATTTTTCTGAAAAGGACTCTTTCTTTGTCAGATCTCCTATAAAAGTAGTAACCCTGTGCAATTTGTATGCCAACTGTCTCTTACCTTTTTACACCTGGCAAATTCACGTAACTGAAAACTGCAAGCTTTTTTTAGGTGTGCTTTAGTTTGTGCTTCGAAGGCCATTAGAGTGCAAAGTTCATACCCCTTTGTAGCTGCAGATGTGTCTGACCAAAACTTCTGAATAGAATGTCCTCTCTGGGTTTAGGAGAGGAAGACCAAGTTATTAGCAAAATAATAGCATGAGCTGTGACTTCATTTTACTAGTAATGAGGTTTTAATTGTTCAGAGTCTTAAAACTTTATTTCCTAGGCTTATTCTTTGGTGGATCGTGAGGTTGGATACTGTCAAGGAAGTGCTTTTATAGTTGGATTACTGCTTATGCAGGTAAACATGGTATTAAAAATATGTGAACCTTTTAAAATCCCAGCTAGAATGCATAATGTATCATGGTGGTTTGGGGGGAGTTCTTGGAATTTTTCATAATCACATTTGTTACAATGGAATTGTCAAGGGCTGCCATTTACTCTGTGAATCAAATGAGACTTTTCCTGTGGTTCTGTCCTTACCAAGAAGATACTACCTGTCTGAGTGGGAGAATACATTTATTTCTCAGAGCTAAGGTAGGATTGCAAACTTGGAAGTTGTTTTGGGGAATGTTGTTTCAGCTATTGATGAACTTCTTATTTCAGTTCTTTTACACTGAACCTCCTCTGAGTTCAAATGAAACTTCACAGATTTTGTAGTCTTAAAGTTGCCGTTGTATTACTACCTTTTGTTTTATAAGCTAGGGTACATTATAAGAAATTTGCAGACCTCCATTTTAGTTTAGAAATCACTTGATAGGATTCAGTATATACAAAAGGTCATTATAGTAATTAGCTATAAATACCTTTTTTTACAAAAAAAAAGCAAACGCAAAACCCTAAACCCTCCCAATCACCCAGTCTGTCCTTACACTTTACCTGAGGTTTTACTGTGTTTTTTTTATTTTTAATATAGATGCCAGAAGAAGAGGCATTTTGTGTGTTTGTTAAATTAATGCAAGATTACAGACTACGAGAACTCTTTAAACCAAGCATGGCTGAACTGGGCCTTTGTATGTACCAGTTTGAATGCATGATTCAGGTACATACAAAATCTGTAAAACTTTCTTTTCAGTAACTATTAATAATGAACTTGGAAATTACAGTTCAAGAGTAGGCATGTCTGTTGGCTAATAGGCTGGTCTCTGACAGTAGCTGGTTTCGGGACTTCAGAAGTAAATCCATGTGGCTGTATGATGTACTTTTTAACCTTTGGCAGACTGCGTCTGGCTTTAAACACTGAAGCATGAGGATTTGTGTTGCTGTAGTTTAGGCTTGTGAATGTCTAATCCTTTGTGTTGAAGATTCTAAAAGTCAAATGTCTTCATAGTCAATGTATAGCCATTTGGAGGAAAAAAAAAAAGTGAAGCTGACAAAGACAAACTCATGTTTTGTAATCTGGTTCCTAATATGGGTGTGTCACATGGTGAATACTAAGACAGGGCTCTGGCTACACCCTAGATCTCTGCAGCTCTTTCTGTAGCCCATTCCAAATGTGCTTTATGGAGTTAGAAGCTTGTGACTATTAGGATCAGGAAGTGTTCTTGTAATCTGTACTGTGTAGTGTAGAAATACTATAGAGCATTCTATACTGGGACATTTTGGTTGAACTGCATAGTTCTTCATAATGATACCTTTTAGTATCCATATCAAGTATTATCTCTTCTAGTTGTGCGTTACGTAGCTGCTGGCTGTGCTAAATATCAATTACTTCCCCCCCCCGTATCTGTCAAAACCTCGTGCAAAATAAAAACTACTTGCAGAAGGTTAACATGTATTTTTTTTCCTCATCTTCTTTTCCAGGAGCATCTTCCAGAGCTTTATGTGCACTTTCAGTCTCAGAGTTTCCACACTTCTATGTATGCATCATCATGGTTTTTAACTATATTTCTTACAACTTTTCCACTACCGATTGCAACAAGAATATTTGATATCTTTATGTCTGAGGTAACTACTCAATGCTCATATGTTCCATTTCAAGAGTAGATGTTAAAAGCAGTTATTTGGGTAGCAGTATAAATTCCATTCTGATGGGCGAGTCTCAGATACCCTTGCTTTTCAGTCCTTATGCTTATCAGACTGTTTTGTAGGGGAAGTTGTCTGTGCATGTAGTTTCTCAAGGAAGAGCCACTACATTTTTGAATGTAGATACTGTATATAACTTTGTACTCTAAGCCTATTGAGGAATTACCATATCTGTCAGAAGGTTTGGGTGTGATGCAATAACATTATACAACAGGGATGTCAGTTCTTCAGTAGTTTGGGGTAGAAAGTAGTTCTGCTTTCAGGCCAAAGTTAAAATTCCATGGGGATAAGCAGATCAGGACGAGGGAATGTTGGCAGAGCTGTTGTCCAGAAGATGACCAGTAGCCAAAGGATTTTATGGAACTAATCAGTGGCATTATCACTATAACACCTAAGGCATATTTAGGGTTAGAGCTTTGGGTGGTTGTAACTGGTAACAAACCAAAGCTTGTGGTTCATTTACACTCTTCCTCTGCAATAATCTTTTAGAAAATAGTAAGTCAAAGGTGGATCCTCTCAGCTTACACTCATGTGGAGTGTCTTGGACGTTCCTGAGTCAAACATCCAATTGCATCTGTTTAATTGTATTTGTTTAATAGTGTAACTGCCTTGTACCATGTTTGAAATTAAAATGCCTCTTTTTGAAAAGCACGTGGTTTCTTTTTTGTCTGTTTTTCCTCTCTTGTACTAGATATATTTAAAACTTTAATAAAGCTCACATAAAGAACACCTGTCATTCAAGAGATTTTTACGTCAGCACTAGCCTCTCTGAGGAGGATCTGACATCAGGACAAATAGCCTGACTACTTGTTGCCTTAGTACGAAACAAGGAACCCAGGACCAATTTGTTAGTTGGAGATTTTTTCAGTTTCCCTTTTTCTTGTTTGGGAAACTGGGTGAGCTTTTGAATGTTAGTAAATAATAGTCATCCTGTGCTGTTGATGATGCTATGAATAATTGTTGGATATTTAACTTCTGTTTTCAGGGTTTAGAGATAGTATTTCGAATAGGTTTAGCACTACTTCAGATGAACCAAGCAGAATTACTGCAACTTGACATGGAAGGAATGTTACAGGTAAGTTAAGGTTACAATAACTATAAGAGATGTCTGAAATATGTAATGCGTGTGTGTATTTCTTTGCACCTATTAATTATATGTAATCTTGTGCTCTGATTGCTTTTAGCACTTCCAAAAGGTCATTCCACATCAGTTTGACAGTGGTCCAGACAAATTAATCCAAGCATCTTACCAAGTCAAATACAATGCAAAAAAGATGAAAAAGTAGGTATAACATTGAGAAAAGATTGTGCTGTTGCTTAGAGTTACTGTTTGTTTTCTTTAAAACTAATTATTCAATACTTCATTTTGAATTTTCCATGTTTAATTTTTTGGGGGATTTTTATACTGTAAACGGTTAGAACTGAAGTTCTAGTTGCAAGAGAATTCTTCTAAAGCAGTACTTGCTATTTTTTTATATAATAAAGTTATATATCACTTATCACCTAAAGTTTCTGAGGAAAGCTGCAGGTTATGGAAAATTATGGAACTTCTGTAAACAGAATTGGAATAGAAAAAGCAGTGGGGTGTGGGGTGTGTGTGGTTTTAGTTTTTTTTGTCTGTGAAGGTGAAGTGGGGAAGGGAGGTTAAACTTAAGAATTTAAGCCACATCATAATAAAGCTTTTAGTTTTCAGAATGTATGTATACTCAAGATTATTGCTGTTTAAAATACAAGTTGATGAAATTTTGCAACACCATTGATAATTGTAAGATAGTCTTGGTTCTGGGTTTGAAATCTTGAGCATAATACTACCTTTTTTTAAGGGTAGCTGCATGTCTTCGCTTTTCTGCCTTTTGTAAATTATGTTGATAAGCCAATTTGCACACCATGTGCTTTTCCAGGGTTGAGTTTGGCAATTCTTCTACTCTTAAGCTGGGCCCTTTGTAGTATATTGCAGTGCAAGAAGAGTGGATGTACAGGTGGTGCTAGGGTCTTTCAAGATACGCTTGCCAATCCTTCTGTCAGCAGTCCATGATCAATGCTTGGGAGTGAGCAGTCAGTTTTCTTCTAAAACAGAAGTAGTAACAAAGCTTTCAGGGAAAACATTTTTCTGTGAAAGCCAATATAAATGCATGTAGTTTAAAATAGTACTGTTCCAAATCTAAACTTACTTCGTTACCTTTTGTATAGGCATTATATATCTCAGCTTGTGTTTCTTTTTGTTGCCACTTTTTTCGTTAGGGGCAATTTTGTGGTTTAGTGGAGAGGGGCCAAAATTGTTTTGTATGTTTAAGATTTTTTTGTCATATCTCTTTGCATCCTTCTGTTTTCCAAGCTTTCCTAGCTCTGTTTTGTGAATGTGTAACTGCATTGAGTGGTTATTATAGTTCCAAATCATTGCCACTGTAGATGTGTTATCAAGATTATACAAGCAAGCACCTGCACTTCAGAATGCAGGTTCAGAGTCTGTTTATACCTACAGAAGTCTTTCTGTGTTTAAACTAGTTTTTATGTCCAGTCCAAGTATTTACAGGAAGAGTATATTGTCAACTTTCAAGTGGTTGTTTAAACAGAGGAAATATCAATAACCTGTATCTCTGTGTTCTACTGTTTGTTAGGTATTAGACCGATGAAATTGTCTGTAATATTTCTAATCATCCTTTACTATTTCTAATTTTTAGGTTAGAGAAGGAATACACTACAATAAAAACAAAAGAAATGGAAGAACAAGTTGAAATTAAAGTAAGAGAGCCTCAACAAGTTTTATTTATGGATCAGTTTAATTTCTAGATGTGGGTTACATGTCTGATCTGTATATCATAGAATGATAGAATGGCTTGGGTTGGAAGAGACCTTAAGACCACCTAGTTCCAACCTCCATGCCATGGGCAGGGACACCTCCCACTGGACCAGGTTGCCCAGGGCCCCATCCAGCCTGGCCATGAACGCTTCCAGGGATGGGTCATCCACAGCTCCTCTGGGCAACCTGTTCCAGTGCCTCACCACCCTCTGAGTAAAGAATTTCTTCTGAATATCTAATCTAAATCTATCCTCTTCTAGTTTAAAGCCGTTACCCCTTGTCCTGTCGCTACACTCCCTGGTGAAGAGTCCCTCCCAGCCTTCTTGTAGGCCCCCTTTAAGTACTAGAAGGAAGGACATATAGCAGGACATATAACTGAGGTCCCAAAATGGGTTTCAGCATTGGTATTGTTCATAGGGCACTTACAGTGAAATCGAGACTGCTGGTGGACAAATTCAAAGAAAAATCATTGGTGGAGACCAGCTGTACTTAGCTTTTGTTATTTTCTGCTGACTAAAGCTTTATTACAGATGGCCTCATTTGTCAGAGGTTCACAATATGCTGGCTTGGGTGTAGGTGTCCCACAGGTTTGGAAAATGCATATTAAGGGAGATTGTATAACGGTTCGCTTGAGTGGTTTACCATTGATTTTTGAGATCTTGATTTTTGTTTATTTCTTATGCATTGGACCCAAGGTTAGGTGACTTCTGCCTGCAGTCGCTGCTTCTTAAGGAGCTTCTGCAGTTGATATATCATGTGGGGGCTAGGGCTGGTGGTGGAAAAACCTGTAAGTTCAGCTCTGTTCTGAAAGGTTTATATTTCCTTTTCATTAACTGACCTGCTTTCAGTACTTAATAACTGTATCTTTTTGCTTTTGTGACATACACAAGCTTTTAGTGTTTTTGCCTGTTTCACGCTTTTTAAGCATAGTGTTTGAGCTGGCTTTGCTTCCTTTTGTCATATTTTTCAATTAGCTCCATGAAGAAAGGCAATAGGAGAAGTTATGGGCTGACATGGTACACAAAGCTTGTTAAAGGAAATGAGTTGCACCCTTCCTTCTTCCTGTCCACTGTTGGTCATTTGGCTTTCAATATCAGTCACAAATTTTCTGCGGTTCCTCAAAGAAATTTGGTGACATGCACCTGGGAGCACAGAAATGTTCCACGCGTTTTCAGACTGTTTATCCATATAAACAGGTAGCAAGGCAGTTAGCAGCATTCTTCACCTCCTTCAGGACCTGCTGCAGTGGCTTCTCAAGTCAAGACTTACAGGAAATACATTAGTAAAATAAGCAGTTCAGTATAATTATTTCTCACTTCTGAGGCATTTGAGATAAATAATTCTTAGTATAATTTCTTACAGATGAAATAATTTAGCTTAAATTACATAATCCTTTTTGTTGGTAAGAAAAAGAAGGAAACCTTTGTAGCATCTTGTTAACCTGTCCTGGTTCAGGGAGTACATTTTCATATCCATTAACCATGAGAATTGTGTCCAGTTCCATTTATGAAGAGAAGGCTGTCAAGTCTAATGGGGTTGTTGGTTAAACCTTCTGGTTCACCTGCAGATACATTGCTTTCATCTAACACCAACACAAATGCTCTCATATAATACAATATCTTTTTCTTATCTTTGCTCTGTCAAGCTGTTTAAACTCACATTTTGAATTGGCACATCATACAAAAAGGATGTTTAAAAAGGCTGTCACTACTTATTTTTGTATTGGTATTGATTTTAATAGGCGTGATGAGATTTTAAAGTTAACTTGCTTAGCTTTTATTAGACTTTCAATTCATAACTTGAGAAATACAATTCTGAATTGTTTACATTCCAGAGGTTACGAACGGAAAATAGGCTCCTAAAACAGCGCATTGAAACATTAGAAAAAGTAAGTATGTTAGTGACTAGATTTAATGTTATTTATACTGATATTGATGGTAATTTTATTATGAAATGAGAATCTCATACCTATAGCTTACTATTTTTCCTGCTAATTTACAGTGTTTACTAACAGTGCTTATTCAAAAGCATGGCAGTAACAAAGCAATTAAGGTCAGTGCTTATAAATGTTTAAGGTTATGATGTCTAGTTCTTACTTGAAATCGAACATGTTTGACATCCAACTTTTGTAGTGTTTTCTTTCTGAACTAGAAACATCTGTTCAAGGTGTAGAAGACTACATGAAATAGTGGAATGCTTGGGTGGAGAAGGGGTTATTGTGAGAATTCTCACTTTTGGAAATCTGAAGTTGCTGGGTGTTTTTATGTAGAAGCTAAATGACAATCTTTTCGCCTTCATCTCTCTGATCATTAGTTTGTCAGCACTAATGAACACAGCAGTAGAGAGGTGATGTTGCAGCATTCCTGTTCAGTACAGGAAGTCTGCTGCCATTTGTTCATCTTGCACAGTTTTTGAATTTTTGTAGGAACTTCAGGTACATGGCAGGGGGGTGGCGTGGGAAAGAATACCTTTTTAAGACTTATTTCTCACAGATTTAGTCTGGAATAGAGTGTTGTTAGGCTTCTTGAACTGGATATAATTTTAAAGTATGCATGATAACTGTTGTCTATGCATTGCTAACATGCAGGCATTGCTCTCTGATGGCCTCTCCAACATTCTGGTATCATGCTTCCTGTGACAGATTGCATCTGTGCTGGCCTGCTCTAGAATGAGTACATTCTTATCCATCTTAACTGGGAATAACAACTGTCTTTCAGCAAATGAAATTGAATGCTCTTGAGTTGCAAGCAGTTGTTCGTACTTCACAGGGAGGAAAAGGGCAGACTAAATTTATAGTGAAATAATTGAAAGATGTCACACTTCAGATGTTAAATCCATTATGGTTTCTTGGAGAAAGAGTCAATCTATGTCAAATCATAATTAATTGTGATTTCTGAACTTAATTTGGAAAAAATGCATATAATGAAGATACCTTGTGAAACAAAGTTGTGACCAAAAATACAGTTTTATAAACATCTTCATTTCAAATATTGAAGTGTTGATAAAATTAACTGAAGAGAGCACACTTCAAGAAGTTTGAGGCTGTAGCAAATCACATTAGTGGTTTTGTGGCAAACTTATAATAGTAGATATCCCTGGTTAACCCTGCCTAACATGCAGAAGTTTGAAGTTTGATTTTTATTAGGAACTCAGTGATGAACTGCCAGACACTGGCACTTCTGTAAATTCTGTAATTAAAGTTTCAGAATTCACTTTCAGAATATCCCAGTCTGATTGGAATTAGGATACTTGAAAATGGAAGATCATCATCCATTAATTATCTTCATCAGAAATTCTTGTCATAAAAGCATCTAAGAACAGATAATAAAGTGAACAAAGTCATTCAGTTCTTTTGTTGGAAACTTCTGTTTTTCTTTTTAAATCTTTCTTCATCCTAACATATGTGATCTAGTTGTGGTTTCCTTGTCGTACCGTGACACACACCTTAAGAAGTGTTACATGTTACCTTACTACATGTAAGTAATAGCTCCTACCAACCAGTTCTGACTTTGTCCTTGGAATTTTTATTAAGATTAAAGATGGTTTAACTGTCTGTGAATAGATGTGTTCTGTCATAGAATCTGCAAAAATCGAGTGCTTACAAGGGTGATAGAGGAAATGAATTTCATTAAATGTGCATCTTGGCAGGGGGAGGGAAATGTAGTGCTTGTCAGCATGCATAAATTTTTCTTGCAAAACTTTCACGCGGGAAGAGAATATACCGTTTAATTGAGTCTCTGCTAGAGTTTAGTAGAACAAAGCATTAGCTGTCATAGTTGAAGTTTTCTACTTACGTCTGTCAGTTTGCACCATTTAATTTCCCTGCTTCATCTTTATGAAAGCATTAGTTCTGCCTGAATGTCTCAGCACTTAGTGGAGGTGCCTTTGTGCTCAAATTATGCCTTCCTTTCTTAGTGTGGATGGACCACAGACAGTCTTGCATTCATCTGTTAGATCGTATCAGATAATGTACCAGTAACTCTTCTTAACTAAGGAAGCAAGCCATTCAGATAAAAATAACCAGGCTCCTGTAAGTGAATTCTAAGTGTTACAGAAGTCTGACTGTGAGACCTTTTTGCATCAAAGACCAACTGGTTAAATCTATTGCAGAAAAGGCTGCTTCCTGCAACTTACAGGCTGACTTGCCTGAATTTATATGAAGAGTTCTTAACTTTGTAAAAAGAAGTTGCCTGTACAGAAAATGGGTAGAATTTGGGCATTTTCTTTCTCGTCTTTTTTTGTCACTACTATTACTCCTTTGTTTTTTCTTTTCCTTATTCCTATCTGAATTTTTCCTTTGTAGGAAAGTGCTTCCTTGGCAGATAGATTGATACAGGTATAGTCTTTTAGTCTTCTACGATATGATTCTTTCTGCTTTCAGGAAAAAAAAACCAAACAACTTGCTTTAGTGCATGCATATTTGCATGCTGCTCTCTATCCCTGCCTTGTTGATTTGGAATAAATATATGGCTAATCTCTTGTTAGAAATTTGTTTAATATACTAAAAATATATAAACCCAATACTTGCACGTTATTTTTTTCTAACCTAATGTACTTCTGGTACACATTTCTGTTTCAAATGGATTGAGACGTATTAACACTAAAATTGGACATTGCAAACTTATATCTGTGCATGTACAACTGAGTAATATTGCATGAAAGGAATTTTATTAAATGCAGATACACAAATGTGCTTACTGAAAGGATATTGAACTTTATTACAAAGTACTAAAGCAGCTGCTTAATATTAACTCGTCCAAAAATTTCTATCAGTTATATTCTGTGCTGTTTGCAAAACCAATCTGATGAAATAAGCAGCTGAGTGTCACAAAGGCAGTCTTTCTTGGATTTGTCCTCAATTGCTTAAAGAAAAAATTATGTCCTAAGGGACAAGTGACAAGGGCCCAGGAGGCTGAGGAAAACTACCTCATAAAACGGGAGCTGGCCACTATCAAACAGCAGAGTGATGAGGCCATTACTAAACTGGAGCAAGCTGAGAATACCATCAGGGAGCTCCAACAGCAGCAGCAATGGGTAAGGAGCCTGGCAGCACCTGATCTCATGTTTTTCATTCACTTCTGTTTATTTTTTCTCGTCATGACATGGTTTCTGTGCTGTCCTTATAAATGCTTTTGCGTATTGTGATTTGCCTTCATAAAAACTACACAAATTGGTCTAAATTATATTTTGGTCTCTTCTTACTGATAGATGATGGAATTCATAACCCTGGATAAATGTAAGTTATTTAAAAAAAAAAAAAAGCAAACAAAACCAGAAACAGCACAACCTTTTGATAAATCCTAATGCTAAGAATCTAGCCATTGCAAATTGCATCACTATGAATACTCAAATTTGAGTTGATAATGCCATTGCCTAGCTTCTTAATTAAGTTGGTCCCTTCTATGT
>VXAL01012089.1:0-30000 GCA_013399475.1 Chauna torquata
TGGCTGGCAATTAGTCAGGCTTGGAGGCTGATGAAAGCAGATTTTGCAAAGGAGGAGAATAAAAAAAAAAGTCCAGATTACATGACAATTAGATTTTACTGATTGGTACCACTAAGAAAAAAATATTGCAGTAATCCCACAATAATCTGATGTAATGAATACTAAACATACAGCAAATATCAAAATAAGAGTATCTACAGTCAGTGAATTATTACTGCTTTGAGATGATTTAGGCTTGGTGAACATGTAGGTTATTTTTAATGTTGGATATAACCTTTTTACATTTTTCAGTCTGTTTCCAGATTACAATACTATCTTTAAAAGCCTAGTCTTTTGTGGAACAGTGATGTGTTACTTCATGTTTCATATTCCAGTATCAATTTTTCTATTAAAAATAGATTAAATTTTAAGTAACTAGTGATGATATGTTCAATAAGAGCTAGCTGGATGAAAAATTAATGTCTGCAGTCATCCTGTTTTGCAGGGATTAACTGAACTACCCAGAACGAAATTTAAACATGCCTGTTCTTCTCAGGTTCAGCATATCCTACCTAAAACTGTACTATGTACATGCTTTAAGGTATCCAAAATAAAATAATGTCTTACTTTGGTGTAGAGAATGGTAGCTCTGAAGCTGTCGCACAGGGAATCGTAGGACATATGTGTCCACATCACTTTCTTCTCCAGAATGCCTAGTTTTGAAGCAGAGGATCCCATCTATATTGCCACTGTGCTAACATCTTTGCAGGATGTATCTGGAGCTGGCAGAACAGCCTCCCCGCAAATGGAAAAATTACTGATAGAGGGAGCAGACGTATTTAACTTATTTTTCATATGTACCAGCATTCTGGGACAGAGGAGGTAGAGATGACACAGACAATCCTTTCTCCCAAAATTCACAACACAATGTTAATGCCATGTTCCTATAATACAACCTTCTCTCAAGGATTGTCTGATTCAGAATTAGGCAATAATCTCCTTCTGTTTACCTGGGCTGCTTCCCCAGGTGAATGTCCCTAAAAGGGCTTTTTTCAATCCAGACCCAGTGTGGCACAGCATGGGATTCCTGCCAGTGAATATTTGCAGATTAAAAAAAAAAAAAGCCTTGGAAAGTTTTAGGTAGCCTCAGTTTCCCACAACACTTGATGTAAAAATATGTTAAGGCTGGAACTTTTTGGAGGTATGAAGCTGTTGGCTTCTTCAAGGAAAAATTTACACAATACGGTCAGTAGGAAGTTTTAAATGCAGACATGGAAGATATGCAGATCTAGTCTGCATACTGTCTCTTACATTGGTCCTCTATGAGAATAACCAGTATTTGTTGCTGCCAGATCCGTAATTGGCGGTGTCACTAATCCTGATGTGAATTATCTTTTAATAAGCTTTTAAGTGGGTGTTAAACCCCTGATGAGGGCACTACATTTTCTTAACAACTACTATGTTCTAATGCAGCTAAAGATAAAATGAAGTAAAGATGTAACTGCATTTGTCCTTCCTGCAGCTGGTGGTAGGTGACAAAAGACTTTACATGGACACTTTTGGAGACACCAGTGTGCATGCCTGAAGGTAAGAGGCTATTTTCCAAAAAAAAATTATCAACAGTTAAGTGATAAAGAGATGTTCTTCCAGGGTATGAACCAGAGAAAGGAACTAACCAAATACGCTTCTTAACAACTACTATGTTCTAATGCAGCTAAAGATAAAATGAAGTAAAGATGTAACTGCATTTGTCCTTCCTGCAGCTGGTGGTAGGTGACAAAAGACTTTACATAGACACTTTTGGAGACACCAGTGTGCATGCCTGAAGGTAAGAGGCTATTTTCCAAAAAAAAATTATCAACAGTTAAGTGATAAAGAGATGTTCTTCCAGGGTATGAACCAGAGAAAGGAACTAACCAAATACGCTTTAAAGCCAGCCAGGAAGTCAGGCAATCTGGCTGCAATCTCTGATCCCCTCCCACAGCTCATATACTCATCTATTCAGTTCTGAGGAAAAGGAGATGCTCCTCATCTGTGGGTAAAACGATGACCTGAGAACTCATGCAGCACATTAACCAAAATCTAGGTTTCTCTTAATGGTATTTCATGTGGGCTGGGGACTTCCACTGCGTAAAACAGAACGCTTCTCCACTGAATCTGAGCAATTACAGAGGTGGTTTTGTAGCAGTGCAAAGGAGTTTCGCTTCTTCAGGCTTCTCGTTTTTAAAGTCAGCCTGCAGCAGCTACAGAGTTAACAGCTGTGGGCGGATGTATGTGATGCAAACATTGCCATCAGAAAACACTGGTCCAGCTTCTTACCTGGTTCTGGATGACTCACAGATGTCACCGCAGTGAGATTGCATTGGAAGAGACAAGGATCCCGCACTTCATTCACCAAACATTTCCAATCACTCTTCATATTAACATAGCACTCATGTCTTGTTTATGGTCAGGGACCGACTTGTGCTTGGCACTGAGCACGACTCTCCGTGCCCCAAAGAGTTTACACCTATCTGCCAAAACACAGAGTGCACAGAAACATGCTCGACTTTGACAGGACAAGAGAGAGCATGAAAGCCTGTAGTCTTAACCATGCCACCCCTCTAAGTATCTCTCTTTTTCTTTTCTTTTTCTTTTTTCTTTTTTTTTTAAATAGGTAAAGTAGAGTGTTTAAGGAGGAATTTGAAGAACGATGAAGAAACTTTGCTGCTGTTTGCAGAGAACCTTTCTGCAGCCTGAGGGACCACCTGGGAGAAACCATGAAAGTGTGTGTTTAAAAAAATACAGTGAGGTTGTTTGTCATTTTGGCAGGTTATTGTGCACAATGGAGTAACTTCCTCATTATTTCTGATATTTTATTTTGTGGGTGGGGAGAGGTGGGTGTTTGTATGCTTTTCTTTAAATTTAAAAGGTTTTAGAGACTATAAAAATCAACAAGCACAGCACTCTTTTCCTTTAAATAATTTACTCATTCAAGCCAAATGTGTGGAGAAAACAGTTGGTGCTGTTGGCCAATCTCATGTAACATTGTTGTCATAAAGAAATGAAAAAAATAGGTATGACAAAAGCTCAGCATAGCCAGGCTATGGAGTCATGTCAGTTTTGGAGTCCAGGACCTCCCTGAAAAACGCCTGCTGACCTGTCAAGCCCCACGCATGTCCCCCAGCTGACACCAAGCCCAAGGGGCTCAGCAGCCAGGTTCCACCAGTGGGGATCTGTTCGAGCCCACCTGGAAGCTGACGAGGCGGCAGAGCCAGCTGCCAAACACGGGTAGCTGCGCTGCTGCCTGGGCAACGGGTCCAGCCCTGTGGGAGCAGGGGTGAATGCCACCTTCCAAATCTGACTGGAAGCAAAGAGTGTTAGTGCACACCAGCTGGTAGGGCTGGCACAGCTTTTCAGGTTGGATTTGCACTAGTGTTGGGTAAATCTCCAAAGGCCAATAAGCCACTAAAAGTTCTAGTGCTCATCAGAGTCGTATTATCCCAATGAGCCATGTCTGTTGGTTCAGGAAAATGGAGGCTAGAAATGTCGTGAGAATAGGATCTCTCCACAGAGCCCAGTAATTCTGCTTCCAGTCCCCTGGGGCAGCAGCAAGAACTGAGGTGAATGAAAATGGGAAATAGTGTTCACAGGGGGAGAAATTTCTCTCTGTAATCACAGAGGCTTTGCATAGTGTGTTGTTATTGACTTTGAACACGCAAAACATTTGTCTTAATATTTGCCTTGGTGCTGGTTTGTATTTTGGACTGAGATATGTGTCAGCTCTTTTTCCTACTCCAGTTCTTGCAGAAGTAACAAGCTCTAAGGATTGTCCAGTATGCTTCAGCAAAGCAAACAGCATTACCAAAGTAACAGTCATTGCACTGGACCATAACCATATGTACATACAGGGCTGTCTTTTCATTTTCCATTTCCATGTTCAGACAGTGTCACGGTGTCTTTGATACAAGTGATTTCATTGAGTTAATAGTTGATTGTATACCACAGAAGTTTGCAATAGCCTTGGAGGTCATTTTTAATAGTATTGTTTTGCAGACTCCAGACGGTGCCTTCAGCATCCAGCTATCCATGTGCTTTCAGCTGTACCACGATCCTCTTTGCGCCCTGTATAGTCCCATAGCCTGCCAAGTGGAGAAGCTTCCACGGGAGTGCCCATGCAGCCCAGCTGAGTGCAGGGATTGTGGAGGCAGGATGGTGAGTATCTTTGCATTGCCGCTGGGGTCAGTGAAGTTTTCACATATTGTGTTTAGGCTTTTTCCTTTCTCCTAATGCCCAGGTAAAGCAAGCAGGAACTAACAACTCTGCCACAAGCAATCCTCATGACCTGTCTATATAGGCAAAGATGTGAACACACTTTGTCCAGAGGCCTACATAGTCAAAATCTGATGGCTAATCTACTAAATCAACTCCTTGGTAGCCTGTTGCTATTACTTGCTGATTTTTCATATATTTCCTGAATTGAACTCTGTCTGAAACTTGACAGTACTCACTGGGGAGACATAGAAAGGAAATTCCTGTAAGATGGAAAAGTTTGCATATAATTGATATAAAAATAGGCTGGTTAAAACTGTGTTTGGTGACTCATGCAAAAGAATCTTGAAGAGTCAATTAGACATGCACAAACTAACGAACTGCAAAAAAAAAAGGCTTTCCCTCCATTAAATGTCTCTCTGTAATCATCAATATCCTTAAAAAGTGTAATGATTTCTTATCAGTGCTTGAATGAACCGTAAAACTACCTTTTGAAATATTGACATTTCCACAGTTTTGAACACAAGAACGTTTTCACTTCTATCTAGAAGCTGATGCGCCATTGTCTTGCAGTATATTTTATTCCTGCTGGAGAGCATACTGTATAATGCAAATAAGTATTCACTTAGTAGCCTGCATTTTTTCCCCATATCAGGTTGTACCAGATTCCTGTGTTTCATATGCTTTAGGTTTTGAATTAAGGCTTAATCAAGGCATTCTCTGTGTTGGCTGTTTTGTATGAATAAAAGAGATCTTGGTCTTTGAAATTGAAGGCAGAAACACTTTGCACATGGTTTGTACTCAGATTTGTGGGGTTGGCTTATCAACATCAGATCTAAGGGATGATCTTCATCTGGGGCAAATCATGGTAGTTCAGTTAATATCAGTGAACTGCACTGATTTACATAGCCAAAGTTCTGGCCCCTGCAGCACCCGATATCACAAAGGAAGCTATCTTAAAAATAGAGTGGGGCATGGAGAAAAACTGCAGTATGTATGTTATGCTGAACTTTCTTATTCTATGGTGGATTATAAGCAGGGTTTATTCCAGAACTAATATCTACAGCCAACTGCAGAAATCTCAGTGGAACAATTTTTCCATCAGAAAATGCATTTCCATCATATCTGAAACTCTGCAGAATGCCAGGCTGACTTGCCCAAAATCCCATCTCAGACAGAAAGAAATATGGGGGGTGGCAGAAACCCATGATTTTTCAGGCAGATTGATATTTGTAGAATAGAGCATTTCAATTTTTGCTTTTGAAAATACTTGTGTGTGTGGTTTATTTAATGCTGTATTGTATTCTAGATGACAAGACAATTTAAAAATATAAAATGTCAAAAGAAAGCATTTTAATTGATGTGAGGTTTTTTTTTTCCCCCCAAATTTAGTTTCATTTTGGAAAAAAAGTAGATCTTGAAGACTCCAAGTCTTCTCTGCATTATATTTTTCCCTCTCCATTCTGCTCGTTTAATGACATCAAATTGGCTCCCTGTGTATGTGTGTTTGTTTGTTTGTTTGTTTTTAAAGAAAGAAGGCATAAGGAGCAGGTCTCCAGTGAACAAAAATCCCTCATTATTAGAAGCAAAGGAAGTGATGGTCTAGGCAAGAGCCGTGGATCTCTGGTGGCTCTCTGTGAGAGCCAGGAAATCAGGAATTTCCTGCTGTGCCCGTGTTGCGTGTTCCTGCCCCTGTGCTGTAGTCCATGAACTGCTGAAAGATACCACTGTAGCTCTCTGCAAAGCCGTCTTGTAAACTGAATAGCTGGAATGACTGGATTAAAAGTAATCTTTTTTTTTTTTTTTGTATCTTAGCTCAGACAACATGGTATCTCACCTTGCTCCACAGCAAGTCCCTTAGGAATACAGTAGAGATTCTGGTGTTGCTACCTTTGCTGTACTTACCCTAGTATTAAAAATATTTTTGAGGAAAAAAGCTGGTGCAGACACATCTGTGTTTCTTATCCCAGTCTGGACTGAGAAAATCTGCCAGTTATGTAGAACACTCATTTAATTGTAGATGTATCTTTATCTCTGTCCTGCCTATAACTACATGACAGAAAAATGCAAATCCTTGAGTATGCTACAATTTAACAGCAGGACTCACTGAAGCCTTACAATATTTATTAGATCTTTTATTTATTGTCAATTTCTACTGTTTAAATATGGCGTGGACACACACCGACACCTACACTGTATTTTACTTATAACAGTAGGTGTGGATCACTTTTCCTAACTAGTAAAAAGGATTTTAAAAGGTGCCTGTCAGCTGCAAAGCTTTTTATTATCCAGTGTCAGCCACTGGAAATTATGTACAAACTAAAGTCAATGGAACAGAAGTTAATTATCCAGTACGGCTATTGTTATTATGTAGAGGAGCCAGCTCTTATTGATTAATGAGTCAGTGCCATGTTTGCTCACAGGAATATTAATATCTTGTGCACAAGAGAAGTCATTAAAATGAGCAAGGAAGACCTTGACTTTAAACTTAAAGTGCACATTGCTCTAGTTATCTGAATGATTTTGTCAGGTATAGCATAGTTATAAATTATTGAAACAAGTAGTTATTGTAAAGATAGTTCACATAACCTGTTTTGAATTAAACAAGTCAATACACTTTTCCCATTATGTTCTGCACTGTTACAATTAGGAGACTTCAGGTGCGCAGTAAAAGAGGTGGGAGATGCGGTAAGACTGGTGCATGAGCCTTTGCCTCACCTAGCCCCTCACAGCGTGAGAACACTGAAAATAATACTGTGTCCGTGCTGAGCCGATGGAAAGTGTGGGTGCAGCA
The DNA here is from genome assembly GCA_013399475.1 of Chauna torquata. Lineage (NCBI taxonomy): Eukaryota > Metazoa > Chordata > Aves > Anseriformes > Anhimidae > Chauna > Chauna torquata. The sequence goes on from VXAL01012089.1 coordinate 7,025, forward strand.
GAGAAACGCGGGGTGGGTCAGGAGAGAGCTCTTGTAAAACTGACCATAACATTGTAAATGTCTGGATGTGGCTGACCCAGACAGCCTTGCAGGATACATGAATTCAGCAGTGGGAGATGAGGGTGAGAGCAGGAATGTTTTTTTTAACCATTTGGAGTCTCAGACAAATGCTGACAGAATTCCAGGTAAGGAACTGGTGCTTCTTTTGGCCAAGAGGAGACCTGCCTCTCAGTGCAAGAAAACCCCTGGCTGTCAACAGTGGAAAGGTGAGAAAATCTCAAAGTAGGAATTGCAAAAATCTTCTACAATGGAACCTGAATCCAGAATTTGTTTTCCTTCTCTTCCAGACCACGCTGACATGGAGAACTAGCACTTCATCCTGGGTCTTAGGTGCTGTAGGATGTGTGAGCATGTGTTTGTACACAGCACCCAGGAGAACTCTGCCAGGGCACTGCAGCATTGCAGGCTGGGCTGGAACCAAGTTCACTAAATGGCACGGTAGTTACAAGGGGCATGTTCTGCTCTTAATTAGCCCATCCCACCTTGTTGACAACCATTTCTTCTAGCATTTCCCTGGCTCTTGATGAGCTGCCATCCAAAGAATCACAAAACAATTGTTTCAATGCTAGTCACAATGCCATAAAAATGACGGCTTCTCAGAGGACACCTTTAATGTTCTTGAACTGCATTACAGATACGATTTTGATAATCCGATGAATAAATATACGGGTCAAATTTAGTCTCTTTCTAGCTCTTTTAGTTGCAAGTGTGGGTTTTTTTTTCCCCCCACACTGGTAACTTGCAGGGAGAAAAAGAAATCAAGACAAACCTAATGATCTCAATTAAGCATCTTATATTTTTCCTTTTTTTTTTTTAAAGCCATTAAATTTGCACTGAAATGTTTTAAAGTTAATAGATTACCTCTGAACCCCAAGGAAATCAGGCTTCCTGTGCCTGCCTGTCATTTACTGGAGTGGTTACTTATCTGTCAATATTTCTTCCTTTTTTTCAAGTCCCAGGCCTACTTGATCTTGTCCATTTGGCACTGCTGGAGGAATAACAAGTTTCTTCCCGTCATGCACCATTCTGGGATACATCATGACAGAGAAATCTCAAAGCCCAGGTCAATTATAACAGAAGATGTGTAGCACCTCTGCCCCTCTGCCCCCACAGCGTAGCATGGGGATCTACTTGGCAAAATGATATAAAACTATTTCCGAAGACTTCCCATGATGTGGCGCTACTTAGAACTAAGTCACCGGCAAAATGTAAGGAAATAAGCATATGCACCACCGCTCGCCTTCCTGCTTGTTTACCAGAGAGTCCTCTGCCGTAACGTGTGGGGAGGGCGAGGGGGCTGGGGCTGGCAGATTCCTCACAGTACAGTAATTACTTTTTAATTAGAATTCATTGAATGCAGATGGATTCTTTCCGTACTTTCTCCCACTGATGATTTTAATATTCCCTTGTCAGGTATTACGAGGCAGTAACTGACAGTGAGTTACATGAAGCAATCCTGTAGCTGGTAGCGACTTACATAAAGTAACCAACTTAACCATTTTTCTTGGGTAAAATATGATCTCCGTCCTCTCTTCTTGCCTTGGAGTCTGTCACCGGCTCGTTGATGTAGTGTTTGTTTACTCTCATTCCTGCAGGAGGAAATATCATAGTTCATGTATCAAATTACTGTAACTGACTGGAGCATTTTTATTTAAAATAATGTACAGTGATATATTTTATAGTGTCATTGATCGATTTTCAGGACTTCTAATCTTTACAAGTATATAATCTGAACATCATTTATCTGAGCATGCAGCTGTGAAATCTATGGTAATATCTGATCTCATTATAAAAATCAGCACTTAAGAATAGAATAGAGTAACTAAATCTGAAACTGACTGGATATTTGCAGTATTTTGATAGAAATAAGAAAGAATTTCAGCTTTTTCTTTTTGCTGCAGGGCCTCTAAACACAATCTGACATGTGATGTATTTTTGAAGTCAAAGTTAATAATTCTCTTTACATAAAAAATAAATACCCCCTATTGAATACACGCTCTAAAATTAGAATTGCATATTTCTAAGTAATATACCTAAGGAAAGTGATTTATTCTAATGCAATAATGGCATAGATTTACAAAGCTTGAGTGATACAATGTTTCTCGTTATGGTTGTAAAATATTTGTTGCCACTGTGGGATTTTCTAGATCATTATTTTAAAAAAGGAAAAACCCACTTTGACAGATGAACTGGGGCCATTCTGAGCAAATCACAGATACTTCATATAACAAGGCCTCCAAAGAGGGGAGCACAGACTTATTACTATGGCAACCCAGATCAAAACACTATTTTAGTGGAGAGTTTCCAGTTTTACAATGCAATGATGATTGTTTATAGTACCATTGAAACCAGATTCAGCAAAGGTTCAAGAAATGAGCTGACAAGAGGAAAATCATTATAGATAAACTGGGGATACTTGAATGACATATTGTGGAATCTGCTGTTATTTAATCAAATGATGAAATTGTTACACGAAGATGGATAAATAATTGTAGATGATACAGTCTGATGGACCATATTTTGATAGTTGTGTTGTGTTGTATATATGGAAGATAATTATTCAGAGATGCAAAAGCAGATTTAATAGTAGAAATTACTTATTTTTAAAAAATCCCTGTCTTTTAATTCTCCCTACTAATTTATAAGAAGATTTAAATTTTACAAGTACTTTCCTTCCCAAATCATTTATTAATACCTACATAATAACAAACCTCATCTATACCTCGTGTTTAGATGGCACCTCTAGCGGGGTGCTTTTTTTCTGAAAGCACATCAGACGGCACATGGGCTGGATGATGCCTGTTTAATCCCACAATAACTTCATTATCAGCTAATCAGTGCTTAGAAACTGACAATCCTACAGCAGTGAACCTCTTCAAACCTCCCTCAAATGTGCGGTGGCAGGACAAGGCGATTCTCTTGCGGCGATAGCCTAGGAGCAGCTCTGGGCTCCCTCCAGCCAGTTTCTGCCTTGTATCTGCTGGCCCAGGGAATGAGCTGTTTATTAACGTCCTTCCTTGCTGTAACAGTCCTACTGGTTTCAGTGTAGGAGCCACAGGAGTCTAGGGACACGGATGTGTTTTCTGAGATTATTTCTCATGACAAAAGCCATGGATGAAGTTACTTGTTCTGGTTTCCTGCCAAATTTATGCCATCCTTCACCTTAAGATTTTGAGCAAATCACGACCATTCCCCTTAACCTTTTTGCTGGCCCGCTCCTCAATTTTATCACATTAATGTTTAAAAACCTGAGCTCACATGTCCATGTAACCAGGGGCAGTGTGATTAAAGCTTTTGTTCCCACAGCATGAACAGAGAAAGATCCTGGTGACTTCTCTAGAGGCTGTAGAAAGAAGCTCCTATGCGGGTAGAGACAGAAAAGTTCCCTGTTTGAGAAGCAAAGCTGGAAAGAAGAAAGATAGTTGAAGACTGACCCCAGCAAATTTCCTATCTGATAAAAAGTCTGATCATACTTGACTACACGCCAGGCACAGGTCCTCCCTCCTCAGGAACAAGCTTGTTTTGAAGTTTCTCTTGGTGGAACTGGCTGATGGGGCAGCTCTGAGAGCAACAGGGCCCCAGGATCACCTGGGACATGGTCCTACCTCTCCACTCCCAAAACAGTTTTGTTTGTGCAGCCCTCAAGGCGGAAGTGTCTGTAACTTAGGGTATTTTTATCCCTGAAATAAATGAGAGATTTACTTATAGAAGCCTTTAAACATTGGAACGAAAGTATAGAGTGGATGATATGTTTTCAGAAGGGTGATTTACTATATAGTCTGTATGTTATTGTGGATGGAGAGAATTTGGCTCCTCGTGGAAGTATAAAGCAAGATTTTGCCTTACATTTGGTATTTCAGATGATGCAGGGAAACCATTTTCTGGTGTAGTCATACTTGGACCAGAATACAAAACACATCCTTTAGTAAACTGTGAAGCTTTAACTTGCTCAAATGGCACTTACCCAGCAAATCATTTTGAACTTGGAAGCATTAGAGAGGTCACATTTTTACACAGCTGATCTGCTGCTGAACAATCTCTTTTTAGGCGTTAAGAATACCTAGGTTTTTTCAACACCAGATATCATGCCTCATCCATGAATTATATTTTCCTGAGTTTATTATGACCATTTCAAGGAAAACTAAGCCACTGCATTAACATCTGAGACAGGAGCACCCTTCAAAAATCCAATCCAGTAGAGCAGTTGAAGGTATTTATTGCTCTTCCCTAATGCACTTGTGTTTTCTCTGCCATGCAAGGACTATTCAGACATCATCATACAAGTATCAAGAGTGTGTTCCTTGTCTCAGCTCCTAAGAAATGGCACTGGCACATACTTAATCATGCAGCAATTATAATCTAAAAGACTTCTCAGAATACAGATTGAGTCCCAACGTGAGGAAGCTGCACGTGTTTTCCTCTGAGTCCCGTGTGGCCACACTCTCTTGCCTTTTCCATCTAACCTTGCAAACATCTGTCTTCAGCCAAGGAACAGCAGCAAAGATGTCAACATCTGTTCTGTTCAGCACTAAGTACAGCAATCATGTTAAAGTTTTCCAAGATCATTGGTGTCCTACATTATTAATCAAGTGCCTCAGAAATAGTTCTGCTGACAAACTATTTATAAAATCAGTCTCCTATCTTCAAAGTATAGTCAGTGCCAGTCATATAGCATGGAGCGTGGATGAAGGCTACTGGGCTGAAATTCAACTAGTGAGGACTTTGCTAGTCACATGGAGGTAGTAAGGAGCAGCTGACAGAATTGGCAAGATAACCGCAGGTCCCTCATTGCTCCTTGTTTTTGGCACAGTTACTTTTATTCTGGAATGTCCCCATTCCTCGTGAGTCTCCAGGAGTTCAAGTAACAATAATGGCAAAGAACATTTTTTCTGTTTATTCATCCTTGCTCACCAGTATTTGCTTCTGGTTATCCAGCTTAGTTCGTTGTCCTGTGTGCCAGGGTTATTGCTGTGTGGCCAGTGGTAGGCAACATCTGAAGATTGTGATCACCTGTTTCTTCAACATTCCATCTGACAGTGCTTCCTACATCTCTGCTCTACAGCGGTTATAGGTTACGCTGAGGCTAGAGATGCCAGAGAGATGGCTTCTCCCTTCCTGTTAGATCTCTTCATGGCTGACATAGTTGAGACAGTGAAGGTACCAGTCTTCTCATTTAGTGAAGTGGTATGCACCAGCACAGTCTTATTTTACACTGGGCCCTACTCATTCTGACACTTCCATTCTCTTGGTCTTCAAAGCTCCCTGTCAGATCACTGTCTGAGGACTCTGGTGGGTGTGGGACAGTAAAAATGACCTGAGCATGAATTTTTTCAAGTCAGTTTAAAAAATCTGAAAATACAAGGTTGTATCATCATTTTAATATTAGATAGATACAATCTTCAAGAAAAAAAAAGCATCCAACACCAGAGTGATGGCCATTGCATAAGACAGTTCCTAGGCTGGCCAAAGAAAGCAATATCTGGCCATAAAATACGAGAGAGAAACAGAACAACCCTCTGGCTCAGAAATTTGTTCTCCTCTTGGTCATTTTCTTCATCTTCATCTCTCAACACCAACTTGTAGCAGTCAGAATGTCCTTAGCATTTTATCTTCAGCCCACGGAGCAAGTAAGACCTTTGTTTAACAGCAGCTTCCAGATAAAAAAGAACTCATAAATGTGAAAGGCAAAACAGCTTCTAAATTTCAAGGAGCTGCCAAGTGAAAATGCTTCCATGAGGTGCAGGAGTGGCTCTGGGGAAGACTGCCTCCAAAGAAGAGCAGCACAGAGCCAGGCTTGTGTGGTCTCTGCTCTCTGTCACTCACATACATGTTAAGAAATAATTGCATAACCTGAGCATCTCCATGCTTAGAAGTCAGCACAGCTTTAGTCCTACCGAGCTCCCCTGCCACAGGATAAATCCTCTCCATCTATCTCATCTATCAGCTTTGTGTAAGTGCTCCATCCAGCTCTCTGTACAGTTTTTATCAACAAGCACTGTCAGGTTGAAAAGTGGATGACTTACTTCCCCAAGCGAGCTGAAGCATTCAGTGCTACAGAAGCATGTTTAATGTTGGATAACCATCCACCTTTCCCAAGTGAATTTTTAATGGCTGGGGCTGCCTTCCACAGTGCACCAACCAGAAGGAGCTGTGATTAAGCCCCACAGTCCGTGATTTCCATCCAAAATTTTCTGCTCAGTGGCAACAAAATCTTATGTAGTTTTCACTAAACTCCCCTCCAATTTCCCACTGGCTTTTAGTATGTGCAGATAATTCAGAATAAAGCCCCTTGTCACAGTAATATGTATTCTAGCGTAGCACGGAGGAGCTGTTTCACCATGTAAAAGCCATATTGCCAAGCTGTATTATGCTTTACCTGTCACCATGCCAGCAAACATTTAAGAAGGAAGGAAAACAAGGAGAGTGCATGTGTTGCCAGCCAGTCAATATAGGCCACTTATTATTAAACTGTGGAAAGTTGCTGGAGTTTAAATGTACCCTGGTTTTCTTCTTTTACTAGTAGCAAAAGGCTGAAAGGTTTTGCACTCCTGACCTACTGCTCAATGCAGCTAATTTGGACCCAGACTATCTCACTAGGTCTTTATGGTTCACTGGTCTTTTCAGAGCCTCAAGAGGTTTTTTTGTTCGTTTGTTTTCGAAGGTTTATACCACCCCAGAAAGTGAGGTTTTGGCTGAGTGACCAGTGTCAGTTTCTGTGAGGAGGGACTGCCCAGCCTTCGGGCCCAGCAGAGACCGCCTGAGTCCACGGTCAGTGTTGCCTGGGTGGGTGGGGGCAAGGCTCAGTCCCGTGCAAAAACTCCAAGGTGCAAGTGTCTTGCCATTGTAACGCCAGCATCAACCTGCCAGCCCAAAGCCCTGAGGTTCCTGCTGGTGCTCCCCATGCAACAAATGGTGCCTCTGAACACAGCTGACACTCACTGATGGACAAATGCTGGAAAATAAGGCTAGACTAATTGTTCCCTTTTGGGGGATACCCCATTCACAGGACTGTGTCACCCTTCAGTTCTTCCTGCAACAGGGGCTGTCGTGTGTTGCTCACATGAAGCACAAGTTCAGTGATGGCTGTGGAGGTCCTCTCTTTAGGTAAGTGGGCAAATCAGCCGGCTGCAGTGCCCAGGGTCCTGGCATCGGGTAAAACAAATCTTGGCTTCCTCTCTGGAAAGTGGAGTGGCTTCAGCAGGAGGGTTCAGGCACGTCCTCTGCACAGCCCAGCTCCAGACAGCCAGCGGTCCCCGGGAGGGCAGAGGTCTGCCTTTCAGTTCCCACATGCAGAGGAGGGGATAGACTCGCGGGTCCTGCCTTTCAGCAAGAAGATCTGGTATAAAGCACCACCAAATAAGTCTTAGTAAATAGCTGTGTGTTTAAGCTGTGACATTATGGATGCTTTTAGTTTGTACAACTCCGCGCTTTTATTATTTTAATTGTTCGATTTCTGTATGATTGCTTTTGGCTGTTGCAGGAGTGCTGCCATGTACTCTTACAGTGTGCTTTCAGAGAAAAAATTCAGATCATGGATGCAGAGTAGTGAAAGAGTAGCTCTTGGAGAGCACCTCTGCTAGGCTTTGCCTTACTGAAACGTGGAGCTGCATGCCTCACTTCAAGACGTCCCAGTCTGATTTAAGTACTGCACTAAAACCCAGGGAGACAAATGATTGTTGCAAAAATGAGGTTGATGAGCATTGTGTAACAGCCTTGTTATAATGTGATCTGCTGTGATCAGGTGTGTTATCCTGTCACTTGAGCGTGCATCAGTGTAATGCAGTTTTAATCCAGGGCACAAGGGGATAGGGGTGCCCTTGATTTACAGTTGTTTCCATGTAAGAAGCTCGAGCTACAGGGAGGAAAACCAGAGCTAGGCAAGGTATTGTACTATGAGCAAGACCCCATGAGGACTTTATAGAGCTTAAAATATAGGTGGGCACAGCTAAGTGTGGCGGCCCAGCTACTCTGTACTTCTACAAAGGCTTCATTGGGGATCGGGGCAGAATAAGGCTGCTCTGAACCACATGAGCTGTGGAGGAAGATGGTGAGGCTGGTGCTCTCCCTTCCTGTGTTGTCCTTGTACAGACACCTCAAGCCACAGATTTGACTGATCCATCCTTTCTCTTTAAGCATCTTGAAAAGATTGTTTCAAAGCAGAAACAAAAGACACAAATAGATGCAATCAGCAGGTCTATCTTCTCCACCCCCCCCCCCCAATGGTGCTGTCTCACTGACCCTGACAATCATTTTATTGGTCCCCTCTTGACTGGCCTGTAAGTCTCCCCACCTGGTGTTCCAGTGCTAATTGGTACAATTAGCCTCTCCCTCCCCAGGCTGATTGTTAATGACTGTCTCACTGTTCTCATGGGGACCAGAAGAGACATGCTAAAGGAGGAGAGCTGCAACCACAGACACACCAAGGGGGAAACATGGAGCTGGGATGGTCTGCTTGGCAGTTCTCCGTTCCTCTCATGATCGCTCCCACAAAGCACATAACTTGGTCTCTGAACAACATACAACATTTCTCTGGATCGTGCTACCAATAAAGCAGCAAGGCTGTTCAGCACGACAGAGCCAGTCATAGGATCTGTAGGGCCCATCATGGCATTTCAGCACTTGGGCTGCTAATATGCACAAGGTAGAGCTCCATTACTCTCTGCCCAAGGTCTTTGTAAGACATGTATTATGCAAGCACCTGTCTGGAGAATATTGCTGAAAGTTGTTCAGAGGCTTGCAGTAGAAAAAAAGTTAATATCCAGATTGTTTAAAAGGAGCTGAGAACAAAAGCTCTATTGGCTCTTCAAAAGAATAGCGAACTCTTTACAAAAAAAAATGCGTGCTCTTGAAAGTACTACATATTTAACATTAAATACAAGTATTTGTTTGCGACTATATTTGAAATGGCTTCAGATGGCAAGTTGTCCTTTATTGTCCTGAGCAGACAGGGTGCTTTGGTGACAGGAATCAGATTAGAGTTAGAAAAGATTTATAAATAAGAAAATATTGAAACTGTCTTTTCATACAGGGACCTGACAGTATTTAACAGTACCTTTGCTTTTTTTAAATATGTGAATTAAGTGTATAAATTACACGACTACTGATAAAAAAGCGTTCTCATCACCTGACATGAATGTAACCAGAGTGTCAGAGTCCAGATTTCAAAGACAGCTCTGTGGCCAAACTCCTGGGGAAGAAGAGGAGTAGATAACAATCATCTTCCTATGGGTAAATCATGTGTTAGCTAACCTGGCTGAAATCAGTAGATGAGGACTGAGGGGGGATGCTCAGGGATACAACTTTCCAAATACATGGATCCAGATGAGGGCTGGGGAGCTTTCCTCAGTGCGTGTGTAGCTCTTGCCATGTTGACAAGTGAACCCAGCTGAGCAGAAGAACAGAATCAACTCAGTGGAAGATCAAGCTAAACCCGAGTGGCACCAGAGCCAGTGTCATGTACTCAGAGCTTCACCTGCATGGGAATGATTTCGTGTTGGTTTAACCTACAGTAAACACCCTGCCCCACAGCTTAGTCAGGGAAAAGGAAGAGTAGAGAGGGAGTCCCAGATAGTTTGAACATGTCAACCTGGAGATCAAACCTCTGTAGACAACGCCATGCAGGACTGTAAACAGGTGCTCTGTTATCATGTAGATACTCTGTGTGTCACTTGGCAGGCAAATGGAGAGCCATTCAGTTCAGACACAGTGGGTTTGTTGGTTAAATTCTCAAGAAGTACTGCTGAATGTAAACTCTTTATGTTCAGGTAAGAAAAACTATGGGAGTTAGAAATGAGATCTCCATGAATTTGATTCCATGGACCAACCTGGAAAGACAGAATACCTGTGGATGAGAGCAGCATGAAGGTATTTGCTGTTGTTGAGACCACAAACGTGAACTGGCAGAAACCAAGCCTCTGTCAAGCCTGACATGTGGCTAGTGTTTTCCAGGAGTTATTGCATTTTCCTAATGAAATGACCTCTTTGGGATGAGGCAGTGTTTATTTCAAGCTGTATAATACCTTGCACTATGCCAGCTTCTTCAATATTTGCTTCAGGTTTGAGCTCAGTTTTGCCAAGCTGTGTTCTTCTTGTAACGCTATTCATATATCCAGGTGCTGGGGTGTACATCAAGATATAATTTGTGGATAGACACTGACATTTAGGAAAAAAAAATCAGACCAGGAAAACATCTGCTATGAACAAAGGTTTAAGAAACTGTTCTTATCTCATGCAGTAGATGGATGGATGGTGCAGGGCACTTCACTGGCTTTGCTGTGAACTTTACACTGTGCTGCTTGCATGGGGAAGGCTGCGTGGTGAGGGGGGCAGAGGTTGGTGCAGATGACCAGAAGCAAGAAGGAGGTAGGCTGGGCCACCGAAGCTCTCAGTGCCTTGAGTAAGTGGCTTGACTTGCTCATTCCTTAGGGTGACCTTGGACGAGGCTCTTAAATTCCTTTTCCTCAGTCAGCCCAGCTGGTAAATATGTTTGGGGGTGAAGAGACACCAAAATGACATTGAAAAGCAAGCAGTGCCCCTGCATTGCCCTTTCCAGGGTAAACAAATCCTACCCCCAACATTCCCCCCAGCCTGCCATACGGGGTTTTCAGCATGTCCTTTGAGAAGCCCCATGGAAAAGTCTGGATGCAACGTGAACTACACAAGTGGTACAGCTGCATATTCAGATATAGTGCAATGTTTGTTCATCTCTCAAAACATGTGTACAGTACTGATCACTGTATTATCTGTGTGCTTTCTGCTAATTAGCAATGCAAATATAGAAAGATTCTTCTCCATAAGCAGCCAAATATACATTACTTTTTTCCTCTGTTACCTTTTCCATGATAAAAAAAATTCTACACATAATAAACCGGTGTGTTCAGCATCTAGTGGAAAGATAATATTAAAAGTGTGAAAGATGGTTTTCCTGAAAAAGGACAGTTTTATTCACTGGCTAACAGCAAGCATTAGTTTTACAGTTCAGGGTAGAAACTGCCATAATTCTGGTCGTATTGTTTCTTCTGGCAGGGAATAAACTCCCTCTCTTTTTTTATACCTAGAGGTGAGTTTTTACTCTTTCTCTTTGAATTACACTGGTGGTCATCAGAGTGGTGGTGGAACAAGAGTGTGATGTTGCTGGAGTACTTCAGATGTAGTTGCTCAAAGCACTGCCACTATAATTCAAAGTGAAGAGAGTAAAACTTACAGCAGGCGCTCCAAAATGGAGGACACCAAGGTCTTTGTTTACTGTCCTTGTCCTCCTTCCCTTTGGGCAAGAGCCAGCGTCTGACATGTGCATTACTCGGTACATGGAGTTACCCAGCCAGTTACGCACCGCTGCAGCACACAGGGTGGCTGAACACACGGAGCAAGCATGGGGGAGTGGGAAGGAGAAGACCGAGCAAGAGGATGTGCTCCTGGTGCCTTCTGGGGACACACAGAGTCACCAGCCACATCCTCCAGGTGCAGTGGCTGCTTCCTGTGAATGATAGCTCTCATGAAGACCAGTGGACTGACTTAGGAAAAAAAAATTAGAAAGCACCTGGTAGACGAAGAGTTGCAAAGCTGTAGTTGGTGGTGTGTCACTGCCAAAAGTCTTGCTGAGGTGAAAAGAAAAATTAGTTTGTTTCTGTGTTTTTCCACCCTTAACCTCAAGTTTTGCTCTTTCAGCAAAATATTTAAGCAGACATATCTTTTCATAAACTTTATTATGTCACAAAATTATACTATGCCTACATTCATAGCAGGATCTGTATTTATATATGATGGATTTGGGTCAAATCAGGAATATAAAAAGTTTTCAAGAAATTTGAGCATTTGTGATGCAGCTCCCCTTTGTATTTGTTTCTAGAAGGGATTCTGCAGAGAGTCGTGTGATTTGTTATGACCATTCCCAAACACATCTTTATTTCAGAAAATTATTCAATCCTTTTTCTTTATCCACCAGACAAAGTGTGGACATTCTGTCCGCGGAGCAGAATGTCTGCACTTGGCACAGATATCCTAATGCATGAAAATAGTGACCTGATCATGCAAAGAGCTCTTTGAACAGCCGAGCACAGAACCTCCTTCTACTAATTTTCTTGAGATGAAACCAGACCAGGTGGCTGGCCTAAGCTGTGCAGCAGGACAGGAAAAATATTCCTCTACCTTGTGCTTCACTTGGCTCCTGTCTGAGCAGCTAACAACATCAATTCTGTCCTCAGTGATATGTCCATAGATGGAGATAGTCTATAGATGAGTCTATTCCTAATTTAAGAGAATTACCTGTCTGGATCCTTATGAATATAATGGCTTTATCATCATATCACTGACAGTGTGCATGCGTACACAGATCTTTCTTCCAGTGAGAGGTTCCTCTGTTTGGTGTTGTTTTGTTTTGTTTTGTTTTTGTTGTTTTTAAAGGCATTTTGTAAGGGGAAAAAAGCCAAACTTTTCTTTAAGGATTACCCAAATATCTCTGTAATTTATGGCAGCCCCTTGATACTGGAAGAAATTACATCACATCCACATGAAAGAAAAACAACCTAGTGGAAAGAGTGAGATTAGACATAAACTTGCAAGCTCTGCTTATAGTGTGGAGCAACAATACATGAACAGACTGTTCTGCTGCTACTCTGGAGAAAGAATGAGGGTAAAACGTGTGGGAGAGCCACAGTTAAATTACTCACTATTAGCCCCTACAGTGTGCTTCCAACCTGTGTTGATATATATATACAGAGAGAGCGAGAATGTCACAGTTAAATTTTTTTTACTAGTATAATGAGGAAAGAGACCAACAGAAGAAGTTCCCTTGGCTAATTTTCTAGCCAGCAGCCACTGCAATGTTCCCACTAGGAGAGACTGAGGAAGTGAGAGAGTGATATAATAAATAATGACTGGCTCTGCTGGTAAGGAGAAATTATCACTGTGCTTGGGGGATCTAAGTATGTGCTCACCCAAGATACATGGAGGGGGAGGGGGCCGGGAGCGCTCTGTCGTGTCTCTAGAAGAACATTCAGAGATGTTTGAATTAAAAAGGACTTCAGCCACCGCATTGTCTGCTAAACCAGGGACAGGAAAAGCTGGATGGAGCAGTTCTGGATGAGACGCATGAGAAGACGACAAAGGAGTTTCGAATCTAAGGTCTTGGTTTAAATCTGCTCCTGAAAAAGGAAGGTTTAAAGCAGAGGTGGGTTCCCAGCCAGTCCCAAGGATGTGAGGTCCTTCCAGCTTCACCAGGGAGTGTATGCCCACGCTGTGGCCATGGCTCTCCATGGGCTGCTTGCTGTCTGGGTGAGCTCAAGCCAGGCTAGGGCTGCATCCCAACCCAGTTCAGACTGACAGCGGCAAGGGAAAAAGTGAAAAGGAAGAGTTATACTGTTCCTATATTTAATTTCTGCCTTGGGGAAAGCAAAGACACAAACACTGGGGAGAAAATTTTGTCTGCAGCAAGGGCTGGGATAGCATTTGGAGACTGCAGTGACTGGTGCGGCACAAGAGTCTGCATGTAACAGAAACTTGCATTTTGTCAACACCAGCTTTTCACCCTGGATTTTTGTAAGACAGGCTGAGAAGGCTGTGCTCAGCTTGGGATCTAACCTCGGCCAGGGCTTGGAGGCTGAGCCAGGGCTAAGGCTGAGCTGCTGGAATCAGTGAGCTGTTCTTGTGAGAAATAACACTGAAATGATTCAACTCTGGCTGTAATGGCTCCTCTGGCTTAGAAGTTAGCTACGTATTTTAAAAATCTGAAAGACTTTTTCTTTATTATAGATTAAAAGGAGGAGCAAACCAAGACAAAGTCACAGCTACACAGCTGAGTACTATGTGCATGTGTCTGTGTGTTTCTGTTCAAAGCTCTGTCTTGCAACATGGCACTTGCCCCTGCAGGCAGGCATAGACTTTAGAAACATAAAGGTGCAGTTCAGAGAAAAGGTCTCTTACCGGAAAGAAAAGAAGTGTTATGGCTTAGCCAAACACAAATTATTAGGCTTGGTGTAGGGCATCAGGGTAAGATGCAGTGGTCTGTGATCCAGAAGATGTCAGATCAGATGGTCAAATGGTTTTGCTTACCCTTAGGTTCTATTAATTAAACTACACAGAAAAAGTCCTATGAGTTGTATTTGCTAAAATTCCTTTACCTTCAATGGTGGAAGAGTGAGATCAGCTATTCTCGTGAGATTTGTGCTGCTTTAGTAAAAAATCTCCTTAGAAAGGCTTGGATAATTCTGGAGCCATCTAAGCTGAATTAGATTCCTTCTCAGGCTTGCATTGCACTAGTTTAAACCCTATAGCTAAACAGGGTCTCTTTTCCCATTTCCAAAAATAATATGCTGCTTTCTGCGTTTTACACATGTATTGTCTTATATACAGCAATAAATAATCTCGGATTTAGTATGATTTGGTTGATTTAAATGAATGCGACTTTCACATAAAGAATTGAATACTCTGCTTCCTAGACTACATTTCAAGCTTTTTCACAAAAGAAAAGCAGCACCCTTTTTTTTTGTGCTTCAGCATCATGAAAATTTGCATGGTGAGATGCATTTCTCACCACATGCCGACTGCAAATTGTATTTGAAATGGAAAGTATCAATTAAATAAGCCTTTCTGAACTGCCTGGTGACAGCTGCCACACTGCTGAATGTTGATGACACTTATGATATCAACAGATTTGGGCCCTGGCACTGGAGATTACAAAACACTATCTAGCCACTTAAATAGTGGTTTAACAAGCAAATTAAGATCAGAATTTCAATCATTAAAGACTGAAATGTTCACCGGAGAAGCGCTTTCTCCATGAGCACACTCAGCATCATCTACACTGGTGCTGGTTTTGTTCAACAGTTTCAAAACCCTGTGTGAGCTAATGGAGGGGCAAAATAAAATGGTTGTGCTAGGTCAGTGGGTTGCTAGGCTGACTGCTCAGATAGGCAAAATCACCCTGGGAATCCAGGGATGTTTTGGGGGTCTGAGATTGAGGAGGGCTGCCCTCAGCTGGTCCAGCCAAGGGGCTTGCCCTGGCTGAGGGGCACAGGGCTGCTCCCCACCAGCTCAGCCCCAGCACAGTGGGCATCAGGAAGCAAGGGTAAACCTAAGGAGAAGTTGAATGTGTTTTCAACTAAACCAATTTTCCTTAAGAAATGCCCATTTGCTGAAGCCAGATTTTCTTTTGAATGAGTGCAGCAGGTTTGAGTGAAGCTGTGGTTTTGTGTTTTCCCCAGGTCGCAGTTCATGGGCTGAAGTGAAAGACCCCAGACTTGCCAGCGGAGAGACTTTAACTGGGACCCTCAGGATACCTGGTGGACGGTGTGCCTGTGGAGTTGCTGGCTATTATACAGTGGAATTTTTGCCCTGTGGTTTTTGTTTGTTTGTTTTGCTGTTGTTTTTGTTGTTGTCATCCGTGTGTGTTTTGTTTTGTTTTTTTTACTGAGTTTATATGATCTTGGATTTAGTCCCAATTTAAAGATTTTTTTTTTTTGAATTCTTGAAAATCTTTGGAAAGCAGGTAGAATCATCCTTGTTTCCAGAGCCCTGCAACCTGCGGTGAAGAGGAGCTGATGTTACAGTATATAGTACACGGAAACAGAAGTCATTTAGTAAAAGCAAAAATTGCTCCACTAACAACTGACACATCACCTTAACAACCGCCCCATTTCTCTAGCACGTCAGTTCCTTTTTACATGCTTTTGACATCCTTGCATGAAAAGAATCCCAGGTAGACACGAGGCATGATCTGGTGTGCCTGTACCAGCATGTGGAACGTGCGCGTTCCAGCTTCTTCAAAGTCTCAGGGAAAGCGTGGCCTTGGTATTGCTGTTATGAATAGCAGATGCACTGCATATTTAATATGAGTAGTGTGCCTAATCACATCTAGTGTACAGTACTTAGGTTAACAATATAAACTAGACCCTGAGAAATACAGCTATTGTAATCTTTTCATTATTTATCCATTTTAATCTCTCTCTATTAGGAGACTGTGTATAATTTATTTTTTATTTCTGCAATGAATAATATAACTAAGATCTCTTTATGTTTTTTATTTGAAAATTCTGTTTTAAAGCACTCTGTTGAATAACATTAGCTATATATATATATTTTATAATAAAAGTGAAACTAATATGCTAAGCTTTTGTACTGGAATGCGTATTAGGAAGGCCCTTAATGCAGTGGTATGCCTGACACTCGGGAGATTCAGGAGCTGCTTTGGCTGTGCAAGCACTGAGACCTTGGAGTTGTATTGCCCAGCACCAAAGACCTGAATACTCATGCTAAGTTGTTTAATTTCTGTGCTTTTGAAATCCTGTTTTAAATTTCTCCTCCTCAGATGCTATACAGATTGTGCCCCTTATAACTGTCGTTGCTGCCATCAGAACCGCTTATTTTGCCAATGGAATTTAAACGACATCTGGCATGAGCCCTCCTCGCCTTAACGCTGCAGCCTGGAAAAGGCAGGATCCCCAGCACGAAAAGGGTGAGTAAGAGATGCTCTCATCTGAGAAATGTGATCCAGGAAGCAAGGCTTTTGCAAGCCTCCCCCTCAGTAGTCCTGAGCCCACGTCTCAGTCTGTGGAGAGCTTCCCAGTAGGTCCGGTGCTCAGGGTTTGCTGCACGGCGAGGGTGTGTCTGGAGGCAGATGGCCTTCAAAATGACAGCTCCTCTTCAAAGATACAAATTCCTAGGTATTAATAATCCTAATCTGAGCATCCCCTACGACAAAATTCCAGCAAATTTTGTGGAGTGACAGACGAAAATAAAAAGGGCTGTCTCTGTCAGTAGGGAGCCCGTTAAAGGGCAGTGGATCCAGGGGCAATGCAGAAGGACAAGGACAGAAACAGGTCATCCCAGTGTCTGTCAGGAGACCTGCACTCCTCAAGCGGCCCTCCTTCCAGCAGGCCTGTGCTAAAATCCTGGCTGCCACGGAGGAAGCAGGTCCCTGCTCTGCCCCCTGCACTGCGCTGCCATCAGCGTGTGCTCTACTGGGGAGCTCGGATCTGGTTGTAGGGGGCTTGTCTCAGCTCCCCAAAATAGGCAAAAGAAGAGAGTCTGCTCCAAATTTTGTTCTTGAGAGTTCTTCCTCATTTAATGGTTGCTGTTATCCCCATGGGTATTTATCCCTCTGGAAAAAACAAAGCTGAGTAAAAGAAATGGGGCAATTATGGTCCCATGGGATTTATTTACTGAACTAGAGGACTGGTGCAACCTGTTAATTATGAGTCCTGTTGACCTGGAGACACATGATTGCAAAATTAACTTGGTGTACAGTCAGGTTAGCTCCCTGCCTTTCAAAATTCCTTGCATGACCATGATGAGCTAGTGTTGGTCCATCTTAATTCAGGATTAAAATTCTTCAGGATGTACCAGCTTAACTCCTCTGCAGTCTCCCTGCTGCCCTCCCTCCCTTGCACTTTGTAGCAGCAGGCATATACAGTAATGGAGAACAGCTGTAGAGTTTAAGGAAAAGCCAAGAGGTTTGGAGACCAAGTGTACAACCCTCCCTGCTCCCTTCCTTATAGAAGGGAAGACGTTGTGCCCATGGATGTAGGGCCCTAGGGTGGTTTTAAATTAGCTGAAGACGCCACTTCTGCGTGAAGTTTGGCTGCAAGAACAGTGTGGTAAAACACATATTACCACTTTCCTACATTATAGTTAATCACTATTTTCTGGAATAGTTAAATTGCCATCCCCTCCCAGAGAATAATTACTGCTATTTAATTGTATTTATAATTTAGTATACACCTGAAAAATATGCTATAAAATATCAGGGGGGTTCCCTTTAATACTGGTGTTCCATTTACAAACTGTCACATTTATAATGCGTCTTTAATCTTCTGTGGTCTGCTAGAATTTTATATTAAAGTCTGCTTTGTGCTTTAAATATTAAAGATTCTGCAGTACTTCAAAAGGTGATAATGCCTGATGCTCTGGTGGTGCTTAAATCTCAACAGCTAAATATATTGAGGAATGTTCGGTGGCCCTGGCTTAATTAAACATGTATGTGTATTTTCAAATGCAATCTTTTTCTGCTTGTTAGGTTTTTGACAAACCTCCAAACAGGTCCAGGTGGAACAAAGCATGTAAACAAGCTTGTGAATGCAAGCTTAAAACACTCAAATTAGCACCTTCTTACAATTAATATGCAAACCCTGGGATCTCTGTTATTGATAATGCCATTTAATATTATTTGCAGCTGTGCCTTATATTCTAGCCTTTTCATTTTTCCAAACCATGTTCACTTTAATTATGTGAAAATGTACTGTTAGAGACTAGTCATCCAATGAGATGCTATTTACTATAAGAAACTTATTCTATGCTGTGTAACATAGTATAAATTACAGGGCTCTGATAGCATTTCAATATGCCATTTGTTTTGCAATGTTTAATGGTCTAATTTAGCACATATGGCTAAATCTGGAACCATCAAGATATGCACATAGTTTAACACATGGTCTTTTTATTGTTTCCATTGCTTGTTCTCCGCCCCCCACAGGTTAATAAATTCACTTTTTGCATCGTCTCCTAGCTTGGATAGCAAGTGCTATAGTGGAGGCAAAGTGTCTCTAGTTGGAATAGGGACTGTATTAACTGGATGGGGCTCTGCTCAGATCCAGAGCAGGCTGTGAGCCCCTCTCAGCACCCTGCTATGGAGACATGTGTTTATTAGGAATAGACTCTTTTTTATGTGAGTAAAATTGCTCTTACTGCTGCACCTGCTCTTGCAGATTTCTAGCAACAAAAAAATGTTTCAGTTTTTTTTTTTCTTAAAATAACAGGAGGGCAAAGCTCAGCAGCCCCAAAACACGCAGAGCTCATGCCCTACAGCTGGTCCGCTTGTACAGCTGTTTTCTTTGGCAGTCTTGCTAATCTGACTACTCCTGCCCAGTTAGAGTAATTGGTGCAGTCACAGATACCGTGTATAATTAAAGTCTCATGTTAATGACATGCTGCCCTTGCTACCTTAAAATTACTCCATATCCAAATTACCTGTCCTGTCATTTATTTTTAAATTTTTTATTTTAAGCTATAAAAAAGGTTTTCTATTAAATTGAAATGCTTTGGAAAAGCTGCATTTTATTAAAACAAGACAAAACAAAACATGTATGAACACAGACATATTTATGCATATTTGTATGATATGATATATATATCAACTCCAAATAGCTCTGCATGTATGCAGGAGCATTGCCTTCCAATACTGCATAAATAGAAATTGGCCATAATTTGAACAGAGCAGGAAATATTCCATACCTGGGAATTATTCTTATTTGTTTTAGTGCAGATATGTAGCAATTGTCTGAATGCGTTTGAAATACGATGAAAATATCTATGAATGCACCTGAGAAATGTTCTTTTATTCTACTGTAATAGGTAAGGTGATGGCAGAAACTGGGGAAGCTGAAATAGAGCTGCTGCAGTTTTACAGGTGAGGGAATGTTAGCAGGAAATGACAAGCAGGCTGTAGTTATTATAATACCTAGGGCAAAGCAGCAAGCATACACAGTGATAGACAAATCTAAATTAATGATAGCATGGGTGGTGTGGCATTTTAATGTAAACTTACTCTACTGTAGGGAAACTAGTAAGAATATTACAAAACAGGAGGAATACCAAGGATCATATGCGACCAACAAAATATTTTGCATAGAAAATGCACGTGAGAGCTGGAATACTGCAGGTAATTGTATGATAATTACTA
The DNA here is from genome assembly GCA_013399475.1 of Chauna torquata. NCBI lineage: Eukaryota > Metazoa > Chordata > Aves > Anseriformes > Anhimidae > Chauna > Chauna torquata. The sequence continues at coordinate 26,757 of VXAL01012089.1, forward strand.
ATGGAACTAACTTTATTTTTTATTTTAGCAATGCATTAAAAGCCCGATGATTGCTTTTGGCACACATAGGACTACTACGATTTTAAATCTGTAGAACAAGCACCTTGAGAAAGCAAACCCCACATTCTGTCTTTGCATTTTAATTTTCTCCTGTTCAAACAGAAGAGGACCGGTTAGCTAGTCGTCATTAAGCCCTTGTGAGAGAAAATTGTTTGTTTCTGTGTTGGATTCAGCATATTTTCTCGATCTGTAACCACCACCTATAATTAAAATGTCATCCTAACAACATCAAGGTGCAGAGAGTAAAACAGCTCACCTCCAAACTGCACACTTCATGGAGCTCCATAGCCCCTCAGAAATGGAAGCTGGTAGAAACTGTCTCTGTGATCTTTAATGGATTTTTAAAGATGACAAGAAAGGAAATGGGAAACTAAAGGAATGGAAGACATAAATTCCCTAAAGGTGCATTCTGAAGTAAATCAGAGCAACTGAAAAAGTGAACTCTTTGAGCCCTGGGATATCTCCCAGGTTTTTCAGCCGGACACTTACGGCTTGTCGGGTCCCTGAACACCTCTGCTATGGGCATGCTTTGACACAGCAAGTCACAGAAAGATGAACAACATCACCTGAAGTGCTGTTTGAGGGGCAGAAAATTGCTCCCACTGCACACTATGCTGCCTTTACTCTAAATCACATGACTTATTACAACCTTCCCCTTTATAAAAGTGCCATTTAGGTATGTTAACTTCTCCAGCAGTAATAGGCATGTTTTCCTTCCTTATTTCCACAATGCAGTCAAAGAAAGAGGTGAAGATTCATTTTTATAAAATCAAACGGATTGTACTCAGGGCTATGGTTGCATTAAGGCTAAATAACAATAGGCAAGAACAAGAAGCTTAAAAAAGCTCTGTGCTACCCAATATGTGTTATTTAAACATCTGATTCTATAAACTGGTAGGGAAAAAAAAATCAGTTCCACTTCCAAAGATCTCTGACTACCATGGTGTGTTGTAGTGCTCAGCTAATAATACAGGCTGAGGCTGAATACAGCCAAACTCTCTGGGAGAAAAAAAAGAATATATTTTTAAACAGTTGCTTTTATTTATTAAATTTATGAAATAATTTAATGTATCTTCATTTAGTCAAATAGCATTTGTATATAGGATTTGCTGGCAAAATTACAATGTTAGTCTCATGACAATAACAGAAGTATTCTAGTATACGTACAAACAAGCGAACTATATGTTTTAGTGGGAAGTGATTTTTTGCAGACCTGGTTCAATCTCTTTTTGATATCTGGTGGTCTGATAGCAAACGCACCACCTCCCTTGTTTCGAGTATGTGGGTATTGCTGCTGCCGTCCCTCTCCGCTTCCCTTCACGCAGCGGCACCTGATCGAACGCCGCTGCCACACTGAGGACCCAGCCTTGCTCCTGCGGCTCCGCAGGGCACAGAGGAGCCTGCATTGTGTTGTGCTGGGGACCACCGCATCCCCAAATCTGACAGGGCAACCATTGGTGTCTGTGCTGCTTACCTGATACCAGAGCTTTAGACTGAAACATTGAAGGAATTACAGCATTTTAGTGCTTAATTGCCTCAGGCTCTTCTGGATGTTTGTCCTCGCTAAAAAAAAAAATCCGTTTGCAAAATTGACCTCTTACCACATATTTGTCTGCAATCCATTGGTAATCAATTTGATTAACTATGATTCTTGAGTTCCCAGCTAGCTTTGGAGAAACTTTAATTCCCACATTTTTATTATTTTTATGTGCAATATGTATGGTACTTTTATCTATTCTACAGAAATTCTGCTACAGGAAAACCCTATCCTTATACAGAGTGAAAAGATGAGCGTTGGTAAAAATGGTGGCGAGTATTGTCCATGATAGTATTCTGATTATCTAATACTCACACCGGAGCAGTAACTTCAGACCGCTCCGTTCAGGAAGCGTTACTCTGGCTTTCTTCTCTGGTGTAGTTGTGGCCATGGAACATGTTGCAGTCATCACAGTTTTACCCAGCAGCCATAAAAAACACCGGTCAGATATGAGAAGCAGAGATAACTTCTGTATTCTCCAGCATAGTGAATCATTGATTCTGCTTTAAAGTGTAAGCTAAAGCATACAAAGAAGACAACTAGCTCAAAACTATTGGTATTCTAACCCTAATTTTGTGGCCTGGAAAACAGTTGCAAGGTTCATATACCAGCATAATTCTCTCTATTTGCATTTCAGTAAAATTTCTTTTGGGAGGGACAAGATAGGGTTTTTAAAAATATGAATTTATTGCCGTTGTGGAACGCAGCTGTGTATCAGGTAGAGGGAAGTTGCTGGAGGACAGGAACTCAGTGTCTGCTTGGACTGAACGCAAGACATCTCAGTGCAGATAAATCCTTTGGCAACAGGTACGGCCTTTTTCTCCCTCAAGAAGTAAAACACAATTGCAAAGGACACAGTAACTTTGGGTCCAGTTCTGCATTCCTAATCCCCTTCCCTATGCAATAAATACAATCTATCCTAGGTGCAGGATGAGTGCTCTGCTAGAACATCTCCCAATATAAGCTTTGTTTGAGCAAAGGGCATGAGATCAGACACTTAATCTGAACGCCTCTCCATTGCAGTAGGTTTTGGTTTTATTTGCTCTCCAGCATTAGAGCCCTATCGATTAATGAGCGTATCTGGAGACCTATATAGGAGGAAAAAGTGAGAGGGATATGATCACGTACTACCTGATGCTGCACACGGGGAATGGCAATAACCATAGTGAGAATTCAGGGTAAATGTCCTAAGAACCTGTCTTAAATCACTCACGGCTATCTTTCTGTTTCCCCCTTTTAGCTTTGTGCTTCCATCAACTTTCTCATGAAGCTCTCTCTGCCTCTTTGCTTTCTGATGCCATTATCTCTAGGAAAAAAAAAAAAGAGAGAGATCCAACCTTCATTTCCCGGCAATCTCCGTTGGCACCTTTATGTTTAAAGCACCAAGTTGTAATTAATTAATTCCCCACACACATACACCACGTAATCACTTTTAGACAGAATTAAAAAGAAATAGATCATGTCATTGTGTCAGGCTGTGTTCCCACGTACGTTATCATTTTTTTCTCGAGTGTACTTTTTGCCTGGTGAAATGTACCTCATATCTCTATCAGACTGATTTATTGGATTGTTGCTTTTGTTTTTCTTTGGGGGGATTATGCTGGTGATTTTTAGAGCTGCCTTTGCCTCCAATCAGAAATACATTTT
>VXAL01012089.1:32500-46272 GCA_013399475.1 Chauna torquata
TTCCAGTCATTTGCCTGATCATAACCACACTGTAAAGCTGTCACAAAAATGGGGCTTCCACAGTGAGGGGGCACCAGCCTGCTGTGGTGGAAGGGAAGGATGGAGACATTTAAAAAGGTCAGTAATAGACCAGGTTTTACACTTTAACTTCAATTACCCACACGCAGGAGAGGCAGAGAGTTTATCTGGCTTGGCATCGCCTCGCTGTGCTTCCCCTCGGCACTGCCATCAACTGGGCGAGCCCTTACCAAGCGATCGCAGCACCACGGCCAGGCAGCAGCCGCGCTGAGCACCCACCCAGCCGACCCACCAGAGAAGGAGATGTTCCCCACGGGTCCTCAGTGCCCCACAGCGTTTAACGAGTGTTAAAGCTTGCCGGCTAATTGTGAGCCAAGTCCCCTGTCTGATGCAGAGCCCACAACCCCACAGAGGTGAGCAGATTTAGCAGCCGTCCAGCTTCTCTCACGATTGATCTCTGAATGTTTGGTGTTTGGTTTGCCTTTGCTTCCTTTTAGCTGGAAAACCATTCATGTTCGTGCTGTCCTCTCTGCTGATTCTCTTCTCTCAGTAGCGGGCTGGCTCTTCTCTTTGTAGCCCACTGTCCTTTTCTGGTTTGCGGATCTGCAGTAATCTCTACCGCCGTCTTGTTACCATTCAGGAAGAAGATGCTGCGTCTTCGGCCTGTTCTTGGACCTGGCTATCCCTGTGTGTTTTCCAGGATGAAGCCATTCACTAAAGGCAAATCCGTGTCTTAAGTATAAACACTGATGGAACAGAAAGATGTCTTTGAGGAATCTGCTAAGCATACCAGATCCTGCCATACTGCAGAAATTTAGATAAGATGGTCTACTTTTCTTACATTTTTAGGTCTCAGTAGCATTTTCTCTGTATCACATGAGCAAGTTGGGCTGTATCTATGCGAGGAGGAGGGCTGCCATACAGCTGATCAGTGAGGATTTTCCTGCAAGCTGCTCTGGTAGCCTGTTGTTCTCACTAGTGGCAACATCAGTACGATGCCAATATCTTACTGGCACTAGCCTCAGGAAAACAAGCCTCAGAAATACCATGTAGCAGAAGCGTAGAGTCCACCAGAAATGCTGCAAACAGTGTTGAAGCTTGCATAGATCCATGAAGGTGCTTTGGTTTTGGATGCTTCCACCTCCTTGGTGGCACAGTTGCTCTGCTCCAGAAAGGGCTGCAGCAGGCGCGCGGTGAAGGGCTGGGCTGGAGGCTGCAGCAGCCGCGGAGGTGACGGCCAGCAGCGGGGCAGCCGTGCCTGGTGCACCGCCCGGCTCCTCAGAGCAGCCTCCACTCGGCTTGTCTGGAGACTCCGAGACATCTTCCTCTAGCTCCAAGAAAGGCAGTGCTGCACAATTTTCCTTAAAAAAGGATTGCACGATGCAGGTCTTTGTGCTTCATAGCAGCAGTATGAGAAACCCAGACTCCTGAAGCTTACCCACAGATCCAGAAATAATCCAAAATACACGGCTGTTTCTAAAATAACATAATCCATCATGCACAGACTTGATGGCTTTCTGTCTCCAGATGGACATTACTTACATGGCCAATCATTAAAGGTAAACCATATGGCTGTATCTCTTTTTTGTTGTATGTTTCTCTCATATGTCAGTGTCTGGAACACATTTGGACTACATGACTGGCATAGGAGTAGGAGTCAGTCATTTCCACCTTAAAAGCATTTTACCAGTCAGTGTGCTCTAGCTGGCTGCACACAGGCAGACTGTATGTTCCCTTGCACTGGGTCCTTTTTGTAATTCCACTATGTGATCTCCAGACAATACCATTAGAGCATGTAAAATTTAATTTCCATCTCATCAGTGTCAGAAGCTTATCAAAGATTGCCTACAAAAAATTATTGTGCTGCTGGGTGAATCCAGGACATATGGGCATAGCATTAGTCACCATGGCCTCCTCAGCTCCTCCAGCAATCAACATCAAGGAGGGGAGGCGTGTCGTATTCTTGAAAGGAAGATGTGCATTTCCCAATATGTCTTCTAATAATGAACACTTTTAATTCCAGTAAGGCGGTCAAGTCAGCAATTGAGCCTTATTCAAATCCATAATGTAAAGAGCTGACCTCACTGTCACCCAACCTATAGTGCCCGGGGCGTGTGTTGTACGCTGCTTGCATGCGCGTTGTCTCAGGGCAGGCCTCCAGCGTGAGCAAACACTGCTTGTGCCTAGGGCAGCGAGGCTGAGAGGGTGGCAAGAAACAGCAGAGCTGGGATTTTTCCTCTTTTAATACTAGCTTCTTATTTCTGTCTTAACATACTGAGGAATGACACATTCCTTATACTCCTCACACCAAGGGGTATTTTCTGTAGGCTAAACAACATAAAGTATGTCATTTTACTTAACCATCTTTGTAATCTCAGATAATGAAGCCACCAGGCACATATTAGAATTACTGTAGTGCCCTGAGTAGATGTTTGGGTCCTGGGCAGAGTTCTCCCCTTGCTTTGCTCTCCAACAGAAGTGCTGATTAAAGTGCAGAAACGCAGTTTACCAGGAAAGGACGGAGCAGCCTTCACAGCACGCTTGAATCGCCACTTTCTGGGGAAAGCTCCCGCGGCCCTTCTCCTCAGTACCCTTGGGTATCTTGGCCATTGGTAGCCCTGTCTTCCTCCAGTTTTAAGCTGTTCTCCCATCTTGGCTATTACAGCAGCAGAGGTTTGCTTTGCGCAATTTCTTCTACTTTTGGTGCAGCTGACCTCAGAATGTGGATAATCCAAAGCAAGCTCCAACTCGCTTTTTGGGGCCCCCATGTTACAGTCCTGGGGAATTTATAGGGGCATCAGCTCTAACTAGCCACTGGCCACCAAAAATAACACACAGAGGAATTTGAATATCTCATCAGCTCTGTGTGGGCTACAGAGGTAAGAGACAAGGAAGCTTGTTGATCGACATGCTTCTTGTTTAAAGATCATTTGTAAGGAGTGTGCACAGACTTTTAGCCTTTCTTACCTCTGTGTTTGGTTTCATGTAGACATGTATCAAAAGTGATATTTGCTCCTGCCATTTCTGGGGTACTGACTTTCCTCATCAATTCACCTTGACTAGGTTCCGTTTTCTATGGACTCCCACAGATCACATCATCTATCACTTTGTTACTGTTTATTATTAATAGCCATACGTATAGTAGCTTCTTGCCTCCCGTGAGTACAAAGAAGAGCAAATATATCACTTGCACTCTCCGCTATCAGCACTGGCTCTGTTTACATGATGATGAAGTTGAAAGTTTCCATCCTTATGCTTTATACACTCTGTGATACGGACTTGCTTTGAATTATCTTCTTTCTTTCTTTGCTCCTCTCTTACTCCTTCAGATGTTTTCACTAGCCACTGTGGTCCCCCATCTGTGTCTGTCCACACAACAGAAGAAACTGGTACAGAAACCTTCTCCTTTGACATTTCTATCAGGAATAAACTTCCCTATTTATCTGCCCTTTGCTAACTTCCCACTTGCACTTGCTTTTGCTACAAAGAATAAATAAGGAACTGTTCCCAGAAGCACCAGCTGTTTGTGAAAAGCCACTCTACAAGCTAAATGTAGTTTTCAAATCATGTCAGATTGTAGTCTCTTTATATAAAAAGGAACTTTAAAAAAAAATTGCTATATTAACTTAAAAATTAGGTACTTGTCTGGGAAGTACTTAGGCAAAATATGTCCTTATGAAACATATTTGCTAATTTTCTTTATGAAGAAAGATACTGTTGTAGAAATTAATTGAACCATTTTTCTCTGTGTTATTTTTTTTCTACTAGTGATTTTCAGATTTCCTAAGTCTTGCATATCATTGTAACAGATTACTTTGGTCACAAATGATATGTGCAGATAGAATTCTTCAGCATTTTAAGTATGTTTTCTTCTAGAGAGGTATAGTAGAAATAGAAGTGTTAGAATAAAATATTTCTTTCCATGTATTTCACGAAACTGTTTATGTTTTTGCAAAGTGAGACCAGAAGTAAAGGATGTAATGCACTGGACATCTTATACTTTAAAACAAAATATGCCTCCTCAAAAGGAGTCTTATTTATGTGCACTGAAGCCTGAGATGCTCCAATCGGGCAAAGTGAATCAGGTCAGAAATGTAGAGTTTGGAGTTTGTATTATTTGAAGCAGTAATTGCACTGCCCAACACTTGCTAAGAAGCTGCTGTTTGTAAGGCAAATATTTTGTATCAAGTCATTACTCAGTTTGTTACGAGCTGTGGACGGATAATAAAAAAGACTACAGTAATATCTTGATGATAGTCTCTACACTGATCAACTGCAAATGGTCTGATTAAGTCAGCTGCTGATTCCCAGTTTAATTAATCCTGATGGGCTATTGATGCGCTACAACTGTTTGTCCTAATAATGAGTTTTGAAATTAGACTGCGACAAGCCACTTAGACAGCTGCCAAGGAAAATAATCATTTAAGAATGTGAGCAATGAAGACGACAGAGGAGGAATGGCTGCTATTTGACAGAAAATTCACATGGCTGTGTCACATGTGTTTTATTTTTACATTTGGAGCACATTAACTGTACCAGCAGTAAGTGGTGACTGCAAGACACATAACTAGCTTTACAATTAAGAATGCTACTTCTCATCAGTATGCAAAAGCTAAACATGAAACATGAAGTGTGTTAATAGCAGAATATATGTAGCTACAGACCATTGAACAATTTAGGTCAGTCCTTTGCAATGTTTAATTAGACTAATATATCTGTTTGCAATTAATAACAGATGTGACAAGCTAATGTGTCCATGTACTGACAAATTAACCTTTGCCCATCAGCTGCTCGGATCTGTGAGAAAAGTGCCATGTTTTGCCTCTGTTCAACTGAACCTAAATAAAATTGTAGGATAATTATAAACATAAATGTTAATAGAATGGGAAGCATGAGACAAAGGAGAGCATTTCTCAGCCAGGTCATCATACTGTACTGTGACAAAAGTGCAAATTAAATGTTTCCATTTGTCTCAGTGCAATTAGTGTTTGGTTTGACAGATGCTAGTTTGATAGTCCTCATCTCCAATGGACCTGGGACATACCAGAGCCCCCAGATTAATAGCCGGGGTAAGAATGCTTCCATAACCATTCAGTCTTTGGCTTTATTTGCTGTCTGCGAGCAAACCTGCCCTCAATTTGTGACAAGCCTCGCCACTGAAGTGACGTGGCAGACGAGTCTGTCAGGACTTGGGCTGAGGCCATCAGCATATTCCAGATAACTAATGGGAGCATCTCTCACCCCCTGGGCTGGTGGTCTGATGCATTTCCACTGTAACCTCTCCCTCTCACCCCCAGCCCCACCGAGTATATATAACATACACACACATATGCATAAATAAATGTGTGTACATATGTATACACATTTATATACGCATATATGTACACATTATTTATAGTAAAGGTGCTTGCATATAATATTATAATATAAAGTTTCAAGTTACATGCAGTGGTTATTTTCCTCTTCATCTGGCCTAAATTACGTCCTTTTTACACTTAAGGGTCTGAAAGTGAGTGGCATGTTTCAATGTCTCCACGTCTGAACACTTACCACTTCTGGAAAATTAGCCCTCTTGGACACTATTGGCTTCCTCTGACTGCTTTCTATTAACGACTAAGACGAAGTACTGACCTAGGCACACCTTTGGTTTGGCCCAGCACTGCTATTCTTGAAACTCTTGGTCTGTGTTTTTACTTGCTTTTTTCTGTTGATTAGGAACATGTGCATAGGTGCTGCCCCTGGAGGCTGTCTTCGTGCTGCGATGACTGGAAACCTATTGTGTGATTCAACACCGAGGAGCAACCAACCCTGGGGCTCTTACCGTGACGCAAGACAGGAGGGTCTCCAGCCCTGGTCAGGTAGAGAATCTTCCAGTACATGGTCTTAGTATTTGCTTTTCACTAATACCTAAAGTTTGGGTCCCAGGATCACCCCGTTTCTGGATTATATTTATAACCATATCTGAGATTAAGTAGTGTCAAATTATCAGCAGCCTAGAACTAGTATCAGGATTTGAGGAAAAACTCATAAAAATAAGGCAACATTAAGACACAAAGGAACTATCACTTCCATGTACTTCAGCTCTCTTGGACACTTTCTGCTTGGTGCTGCTCAAAAATACATTTTAGGACTAGATTTATATTGACATTCCATACCCAAATAAGTGTCAAGAGGTAAAACATCATTATCCTTCAGCCACAAAGCTACGGTACCACCCTGTTTTCCTCCCCAAAAAGGTCAGATGCTTGCAGCCTGAATGTACCGCCCCTAAAATGAATGCCACGTTGTCATCAGCATTCAGCACCACGACCGCAGAATAAAGGGAGACAAGACAGCCACATGAGAAAGAGGAGATAAAAAGAAAACAGAAAGCAAGAATAAAACGCCTTAAGTCTGTGCTGCAGACTTCTGCCCTCCGTCACTCATTGATCGTCCTCCCAGCGTTCGTTCCTCAGCTGAGCGGCTGGCGTGTGGTGTGGGCTGGAGGGACCGGCTGCGGCCACAGACACGGCACAGGCTCGGGCCACGCAGGCACAAGCGGCAGCGGGAAGTCATGCAGCTCTTCCACCAAAAGAGCCAACCTTGCTCATGCAGCACTGGGGACTTGTCCTCCTTAGCTCTAGCAGATCCTAAGAAACAGAGACCCTTGCACTCATTTCAGCTCTGGAAATTGTTACTGAGGTTGGTGCTCATGGCTGGGGTGTTGCCTGAGCTGAGGGCTAGGTGGGCACCAACGCTGCCTAGGTGTTCCCCTTCCCTGCGAGCCTCAGTGGCCTGTCCCACTCTTCATTCAGCTGAGGAGAGGACAGGAGGGCTGTGGGGCTTGGGGCACAATGGGGAGAGCTGCTTCACCCTGAGAGGTTTCTCTGCTGAAGATGTCCTTTCCAAGGAGGAGTCGGGGCGGAGAGCAGCAGGAGCAATGGGGATGTTCCGCCTTTGGTGGCACCTTTTCCTGCTCTACGTTAGGCTCTGTTAAGAAAGCCATGTTATTGATGGGATTTGTTGGGAATAGACCTTGGGCAGGCTGTCCACTTGCCATCCTCTTCAGTATTAACAGCGAAACTTCACAAGAAGTTCCTGCTTTTTAAGGCCCAATAGTCTGCCTTGTAGCCCGTGTCTTAGAGCATGTGTTTTTTGAGGTGAAATTACCATCTCACTTGAATCTCCACGCAGGCATTTTTAAATTCTACCTTGGAAAGATTGTGAGGGGTTTTTTTCCTTCTCATCTGGTAGGCATGCTCATCCTTCAAACTGAAAATAAATTAGAAAGGTATGTAACCTGAATCAGCCAGCAGTTGAGAAAAGAAGAGTGTGGCCTATTTTGACATACAAATACTCCTCAAAGAAGTGGGCAGTTCTAATTCTTCCCTTGAAGCCCCAGTTTGAAGACAATGGGCATAAGGGTAGAAGGAGGAGACTACGTGTTAATTCCAGTGTTACAGCTGTTTGCTGCAGAGAGGAATAAGCCCTATGACAGAAAACACGTCCCAGAAAAAGTTAAGGTACAAACTGAATCCAGTCTCCACATATGCATGCCTACAAAAGAGGTGTGCCTCTCTCTAAGCACCGTCGGGAGTTTCAAGCTCTTCTGTTTCTTTTAGGAAGGAATTTTGAACTTTGGTGGTATGACGGTGTGAGGCACATTTGAAATTAATTGCTTTCTACATAACAGCAAAAGGAGAGAGTGGCAGTGTCCTCAGGTACTGTAAGTGCCCAAAACTTAATGTGCGGTAACACCACTGCCAGCTATGTTATGGACTGGTCCTTTCAGAAGGTTTGGTTTTAATTATTGTACAACTGCTTGTGTTTTTGAGGGAGGGAACAGGTCTGGAGATGACTCCTGCCCCCTTTTTGCCCTGTGTATTCCTGGGAGTGTGGCAGAAAGGTAGCTGCTCATCCTCACAGGAAAAAAGAAATGTAATGGATTGGAAAAGCACATACTTTGCTTTGAAAAGTTTATCCACATGTTTCTGAGTAGTTTGCCAAAAAAAAAAAAAAATCTATAAATGCTACATAACTTTTTCATGAATATGGCCTTTACCTAGGCTGAACTTCCAAAAATGGTTTTGAAGCACTACAATACTGTATCTTGGCAGCTCCCAGTGTAACAAAGCCTGTATTTGTGTGCTTCCAGGAAACAGTTATGACGTGTATATGAACCTAAATAGCAGGATGTACATAACCAAAAATTTCTAAACGACACGTGAGACATTTGAGTAGATTTATCCCTCTAGTCCCAGTTCTGAAAAGCTGCATCCCATTCGGGGCTGCTTACTCACTTGCATGTCATTACTGAGCTGAGGGAAGTTGCCCGTGCATGTCTGTGCAGGATGCTAATATGTAGTTTTGGAACACTGAATAGTTCTAAAACAAAGACAATTCCTGGGCTGTGGGTTAGTGTGTTCCTACTGCAGCTCATGTCACTGAGGAGGTGCCAAAGGTGGGTTTTGTGTGCAGGATCACATCTCAATGCCCAGTGCACATGCACAGTGAATGTGGTTCTCTGAATGGGCTTTTTATTTACTTAGCAAATAAGAAATGAATGAAAATCTGATATTCAACATATAGGCAGGCATAACTGAAAGGTTGGAATTAACTCTTTGACAATTATTCTTGCTATTTTACTTGAAAATGTGAGGCTTCGTAATGTTTCTTCTTGCACACTTCAGCTTTCATGTTTCACACAGCGAGAGTTATTTCTTTTCTCTATATAGCTACAATCAAAGGATACATGTACGAGGGCCCTAATAATTTTCAGAGATTTTTGTTTCAAGCCATTAAAGCTGAAATACAATATTCCCTTTCCAAAGCTTTCAGAAAATAAGCAGATGAAAGCTCTGGTTTTTTCGTTGTTCTTGTTCTTCCACTTGTACAAATAACATATAATAACACCTGCATTCTAAAACTGTTTTTTCTTCTGCCCTTCATATCCCAAAACAGTATAAATTGATGTGGTTTAGATCGGCTATTAAAAAATCCTCTCTACCTTCTCCTCGATTTCCAGCAAAGCCATACAGCTCTGGTAGACTGATATTATGGATACATGGTATTACTTCATAACCTATCATCATATGAAATTAGATTCTCTATCAAAAACAAAAGTTTTAGCAGGATGAAATTATGATTCTGTGAGCAGGGCTCCTGTTCTGGCATCAACATTGATGCAAAATTGATGAAACTTCCAAGTGAAATTGCATTGTTTGATCTTCACAGTCCTGGAATAACATAGCCTAAAGCTACAGTTTCTGTAAACTTACTTTGCACAAACGACTTAGCCAGTACTGATGTATTGACATAGTGTGCCCATGAATGACATTAGGGCTACTTAGAAAAGAGACAAAATAACAGCAAAAGAATGCAGCAATTGGTTCTGAAATTACCTTTTTCCAGTGAACCTCTCTGAAAAATTACCTTTTTCTGCTGAGTCTCACTCAAAAATTACCTTTTCCAACTGAAGCTCTCTCAAAGTGCCTTGATGTTAAGCAATATAGTTTTTAGTTGAAAATGTCACAAGGCCATGAGAAGAAATTGATAGAAAATTTCAGGGTTCCTTGTTGGTATTTGAAGCAGCCTGTGGATTTTTGTTCTTTAACACAGCTCTCCTCTGCTGTGCTACCACTTTGATTTCTGTATTGCCAAAAAACAGCATGTTTCTAAGCTTAATGGCTTCACCAAGAGGAATGGGAAGGTGATTTAGTTATTGCTGTAGAGGTGATGTTACCAGTAGGAAATTGGTAAGCAGATTCCTTCTGAGTCCTTTCCAATCACAGAGAAGGGGATGGTTTGTTTTTTGATAATGGTAATGAAATAGAATAAATAATCGCTCCAAAATTCTTTTTTTTTTTTTTTTTTGTAAGAGTGTATATAAATGCAACAGTACTCTGATATCTGAACTACTTGGGTAAAGGTGTTCAGATATTTGTCTACATGCGTGGCTGAGAGGGAGCAGTGATCCAGAGCTCTTGGAAATCAATGGAAGGGCTCCCACAGCTTCAGCAGGCTTTAGCTCAGACCTGTAACTGGAAGTTAAGAGACCAGGTGACTGCTAGCAGGAATTTAGAGTGGAGGATTGCACAGACAGGGATCAGGTTTTTCTGTACTGTATAAGACCAAAGCCTCAGGCTGTTCGTGCAGGTGGATCTAACACCTGTATGCAGCCTCAGTGAACTGTGGCAGCCAAAAGAGGCAGTGTATTAGCAAAACTGGGAACCAGGGGACACTGAGATTAAAGGTATGGGCACCTGAATAAGATACCATGAGACAGCTAGGGGTTAATTTCACAGTGCCTCAGCAGTAATTGCATGTGTGCAAGTTCTTGCTGCGGTAAATGCAAGGTTACCTTTCTCGGAGGAGCAAGATACTTTGCATTTACTGGGGGCAAGAGCATGGATGCAGGCAATTACTGCAGAACAGCTGACTCTCCGCAAGCTGTCACCCTTGTGACAGCTGTAACTAGTTCATAGGCTCATGACATCTGGGAGAGTTCATCTCACAACCAGGTACCCAGTCTAAACTAGTACTCGAGGTTCCCTCCATAGTATAGAGACAGAGAGGCCCCTCCAGAGTCCTCCCACCCGTCCTGGTAGGACTTTCACCCCTTCTGATCACAGGTCTTCGGGAAGTCCCAGGCACTCCAGCTGCCTGCACACAGTCAAGATAACGTGCCACATCCCACACACGGTGCCTTCACAGTGCTGGCACTTGTAATGCCCAGTCCTTCGTGCGATGCCCAGCGTTGGGGTTAACCTACAGCCAACTGGAACACGCAGCGCTGCTCCTGCTGTGCACTGCTGTCGGTGTCCCCTTCCCACCAGGCCCACGGCTCACGAGGAGCTACCTGGAGGAATCTGCTGCCTCGTGTTGACAGCGGAGGGACCCCAGTCTAGCACAGATGGGACACCCAACGTTTTGTTAGAGCAAAGCAGAACACAGCTGTTTGGGCAGCTCCTTCACAAAGGTGTGGGACCGAGGGCTGGCAAGTGGTTGCACGGATGCTCTGGGTTGATATGAATGTGCTGTTGACGTGAGATTCGCATCACCCCTCAAACGTACTGCAGGATCGACCGCTGTTAAAATCTAGTCTTATATACAGTCATACGTAATCTGGACACATAAAAACAAAATGTTGTGGGGATTTGAAATGGCATCTAAAGAAATTCTGGTATGTGATGAATTTTTTTGAAAAGTGAAATTGCCAAGAACAGAAAATAAATGTGAAAGCAAAATCAGAAATTAAATCTTAGAAATTATTAAATGAAATCATAACTAAATTTTTAAATTTTAGTCAAAGACATCTGGTGAAGGGCCCTTTAAAATGTTCCTGTCTTTTAGCATTGATGATGGTCAAAACATATTTGTTTTCATAATGTTTCCGTTAAAGTGACTTTTTTCAGATTCATCAAAAATTTTTGTATATAAATTAAAATCCAAATGACTGTAGATAGCTAATCTATAAGTAAATGAATGTAACAGTTTTGTTAGAGATAACGTTAAGAAGATGAATGACAAAATCCCTTTTGGTTGTGTATTGTGCTATGTAGGAAACAGAGCAATGCATTGAAAGAGGATTCTTGAACATCAGCTATTATCAGTTGATGAACACTGCAAGATCTGCTTTGAGTTTTATATGTAATTAATATATTGAGAAGATTTAGCCAGATAAAAGCCTACAGGATGAACAAAACACTCCTCATAGAAACATGCATCTTCCTATGTAGGTTTCTGAGGCACTGTAAGATACGTTTATTACAAATCATGCCATTTCAAACTGATGTCCCTGAGTTCCTGAATTAAGGGCAAGCACAGGATTAAGCAGAACACCTCAAATAGTGAATTTTTGCTTCCCTGAGAAAATCTATGTAATGCCTTCATTGATGTCATGTACATCGACTGAAATCGTTGATCAATTCTCTCTGCCTGTGGCTCTGATATTGTTACCAGGATTGTAACTACTGGCTGGAATCAGACAGCTGTGCGTTGTGAAAGCGTTTGGGGTTTCCGAAGTTGTTTTCAATATCTATTAGCGCAAAAATATGGACCCTTCACACTACTGTTTTTAATGAGGCTGCTGGAGTCACCATAAACACTTTTGGGGGTGAATGGATGTGCCTGGGTAGCTCTGGAGGGTGGGGCTGTGCTGCGGGTCCTGCATCAGTCTGAGCACGGAGGTGCCGGGTTTGGGTACCACCAGGTGGTGTAGGACAGTCGCAGGGATCCGACACGGAAATGTGGTTTTTGCACAGTTTTGAGACTGGTGGTTGCCTTTACCAGTTCTCCTTTAGCTTGTGGAAGTCTCAGTGGGCTTTTCCAGCAGGGGCAGAAAGGAGGATACGGATGTGTTTATACTTACCGTATAACAGTAATATATCGCACACATGCACAGTAACAACATTTGAGGTAGGGCCAATCTTTCCATGGTGGATGCCAAATTATTTTTTAAATCCTATTTTCTTGTGCCAGTCCAAACCTTTCTGACTGCCAACAGTTTGCCACCACTGATACTGGGAAAAGGGATGCCCCCTTCCACGGGTGGCTCAGGCAAGGAGCGTTATAAAGCCCTTGAACCCACAGTCAGCAGTGAGGGGCCGTGAGGGTGATGGTGGTATGGGAGGTGCAGATGCCAGTGCAGCAGTCAGTGCTCTTTACAGCAGCATCAGCACCTCCACAAAGATGCAGGGTGCAGTGACAGCCGAGGAGTTAATAGCAGAAGATTCCTGAGCAAATCCTGCAGCTGACAGCATCCGTGCAGGATTAGTGCCTTTTCAGTAGATCTGTGGCTGCAAATCCACATCGTGTCTTTTTCAAGCCCTTCTTCCTCCTGCCAGGAAGGGGAGTTTTCCAGCTGGAAACTCCATCTGGTGATTTCTTCGGTAGCCCCCCGCGAGGATGCAGCATGACACCACACAGAGGTATGACTCTTACCAGGCCAAAATCACTTACAAAATCAAATCATACACTCTTTACCAGGCATCGCAGTAAATGTATTGCAGTTTCCCTGAACGAAACAGTACTTTGAACCTTTCCATTTAGCAGAAGCAATGAATGGGATGGGTCTCTTCCCAACTCGGCATCCCTTTCAGAGGTGCCAGCTCCAGGAGCCCAAATCCTCGCTGACCGGTGGAGCTGCAGGGCACAGAAGCAGCTTCTGCAGGCAGCTGAGCTCCCCGACACTGCCCAGAGGCGGCTGTTTGGGAATTGTCTGTTTGTTAATCTGGAGACACGGGCGAGCTCTTTTAGCAATAATTAACACAGTGCACTCAGGTATTCTGGCACAGGGAGATCACATTTTTAACACTTAGCTTCATTCCACACTGAAACAAATCTAAGTCTGTTACAACCTATGGCATCTTACTCATTACTACCTCATTAACCTGCTAATGGACACATCGTAGGACTCGTGTCTGTAATTACACAAAAATCAAGGGGATAAGGATGATTCTGCAGATTTCTGAAATCCGTTCCAGTAAGGAGGAGCTCTTCTGGGGACCTCAGTTTTGAGGAAGGCTGAACGCTGCTGGCTCAGTTTGCTGTTATTTTACAAAGACCGGCTGGGGCCGAATACCTTGCACATCAAGACCTCACAGGGACGAGGAGTCTGGGGTACGGAGGAAACGCCGGCTGGAGCACTGCTGGTGCCCCTGCAGAACACGGGAGGTAAACACCGCTGAGGTTTCTACAAGGCTGCATGGGTAGGAAAGCTATGTCTCCCGTCCCACTATAATTTTATGTTTCTTACAAATAAATGCATGAAGTAT